>VYZX01031817.1:35664-59726 GCA_013401335.1 Brachypteracias leptosomus
CATTCCTATGCATTACATACAAAATTGAGAAGGAAGAGTGGTACAAGGTTTTTTACTCTCCCTCCCTATCCAGTCCCAAACTGACACAGGAGAGTTTTAAAGACGTTTCTGTTTACAAGCCCTGACGACCTGGGGCCTACAGTTAATGGAAAGGACATACATAATAAAAGTAATGAGGTTGTCACAACTATAATATCTATCTGTTCCTCTGGAAGCTGGGCAATTTTCTCAGCACAGAAACATTAAACTTGCAACCTCAGTTCACTGCAACCTTATGATCTCTTGGTTCGTAAACCTGCCACTATGGCTTACTTCCATAAACTCAGATTGAAATTGCTTTAGTGCAATCATGTCTGGTCTATTAACTCACAAACTGTCTTGATCCTTTGAAGATGGCAGCAGTTGCATGTCCTCAACATAGAAGAGTAAAATAAAAAAATCCTCTCTCTTTCTTTTTGCACACAAAATCTGTTAACCTATTGCACAGTGTCTGATACGAACTCTGCAGCAGAGGGAAGGAAATCTGTGTTTGGTCTGTTTGGTAAATAAACCCAGAGCTCAGAGCATGACTGAGCCACAGGGACAGGTATATAAATCCACAGATCATAAGGTTTCAGGGAACAAAGGTGCCATGTCTATGATTATCTGATGAGAAAATTGCTTTTGGAGAAAGAATTTAAATTTGTTTTAAGTCAATGTTTGAACAAGTAAGTTTCATTTTCCATAAATGATTATGGCAGCAAAAAAAATTAATCACATATATCTACAGAAAGAAAAAAACAAACAAAAAAAATTATAAAAGGTTTTCCCTGAAATTAAAAGTTAAGAATCAAAAGCTCTCTCAGTAAACACTGTTATAAGTTTATTTTCTTCAGTAGTTACCCAACAGCTTTTTGAAGGTACATAGTAGACAAATAGGACAAATAAATGAGTTTATATACACCTACACAGACCATTCAGCCGCCATGACACAGAAAAAACTCAAGCTATTATATTTTTCTGTATTTTTAAACGCAAGTGCAATATTCAATAGCAAACAATGAGCAAGAGAGAACAATGACAAGTCCAAGATGGAAATGAGATTAAAAGATTCACTGCCAGTAATACAAGAATACCAGGAAAAATTTTAAAAGGTTTTCCTGATTGTAGTTTCTAGAGGAGAAACAAAAGTGGCCTACAGTCTTTCCTCCAGGCTGATTCCTGTTGCTTGCTCCCAATATAACTTCTTTCCTGTGTATACCATGCATAAAGAGAAATAAATCCTCTCTCTTGCTACACAGGCCTGCAGACATTTTTGCAGTCAATTCAACATAGAGGAGAAACAGGATTCTGTCTCCTGTGACCCTGCTAGTTTGCTTTTCTGACCTCTTTCTTCCCAGCAGGGGACTGAAGATAGACTGCTCTTCTCTGGCACAAGACAGCATACTATCACCACCCCCAAAAAAATTCCCCTGCACCCTCACACAAAAAAACCTCTCGCACCCACTCCTTGAGGGCAATCCCTTGGATGACTCAGGGCTTGAAAGGCTGCCCATCAAGGAGAGAGAGCCTCACTGGGATCTGCGGATGTACAAACAAGAAGACAAAGCTCAAAGCACCAACATGGAATAAACCTTACTGGGGTAGCTTGTCCATCAAAGAGGCTAGGTGTTTCAAAGTGTAAGAAATGACATAGCTGTTCACTGGAAAACAAACATTAAAAAGCTACACATAGACATTAAAAGGTTAGATGCATCCCTTTGTGGACAATTCTGTGTTACTTTTAAGAATACCATGTGTTTGCAGCTTTTCAAAAAGGTAAAATATGACTTGTCAGAAGGTCACTCATTCATTTTTCCATGGTCACTGTTTGTTCTCTCCAATGAGAATCTGACAGTGGTGTCTGAGATATTACACCCTTCTTTATATGTCTTGGAGATTATTAAAAAATAAAAAAAGTCTTTAAAACAATTTTTAAAAAAAAGTTTTAAAAGTTGTTTCTCCAACAAGTTGTTGAAATTCCCCCAAAGTACTGGTGTTGAAGTTACACTGCAATCAGACTCAAAAAAGACATGACAGATAACATCTCTGCACCTTTAGGGACATATGTTGTCAGAGATTAACTTAAATCAGCTGAAGACAGAAGTGATAAACTTTGTAAAGGCTAACTTAGATTGAAACAACCTTTGTCATCATATAGAGTATGACATAACTTTCTTATTTTTTTAGTTGTCTTCTTTACTTTTATTTTCTTCTCTCCAAAAGCTTTGTCCAAAACATATGTCAAAGACAGAGCCTGAGATAATGGATATCCAGTGTGATTCTTCTCAGCACACACTACAGTTTTCCTAGCATCTCTCAATTGCTTCTTCCTGATTGCATTCATTTGCTGCCTTCAAAGCATTTCCACAGATGTCCCTTCTCAGAAGGATCTAAGAGTCCTTACACTGTGCACTGGCAAAATCTACTCAGGATTGTCTTCACCAATTTGTGCGTGCAGCTCTGCTGCATATATTTCTTTAACAGTTTTGAAACTTAAACAATAACTTTGGATTATTCAGCATACACTCATAATTAGTTTCCTTCTGGTTCTTATTTTGCCTCTAACTTCCAAGTGGAAAATAGTCTCTCAGAGACACTCTTTGTTCTAATTTAAGAGCCAGGCTCTTCCAACTAACCTGGAGGAGTCACACTGAGTCCGGATGAGCCTGCCTTGAAGGAGGAGACTTTCCAGTTTTCTTTCAACTCCTTGCCAACTTTATTCTATACTCTTGCTTGTTTAAATGTGAATGTGATAATGAACACCAATGTGCCAAGACTGACTTCCCAGTCTAACCTCCAGATGACACTGCAAACTTTCCTAGTCCATCAGTCTTCCGGTGCATGGTCAGACAACCCATCCCCACAAAGGAGAAGGCCCATGCAGCTGCACTTCTGCACATTGGTTTGTACCTGTAAATCTGCTTGCACGCCTGTGAAAACCTAACACTAAACTTCTCTCAGGAAGCATTTACTTATGCTAGTATGAGATGAGTTGCAGAACAAAGTGCCTACCTGCAGAAGTGGGGCTGCCATCTCACTTGTGAAGGGAAAGAACATTGCCATCAGATTTTACATGATGGAAGTATGTGCAGTGCAGCAAAGCTCTTGGAATAAAAGATTTTGAAGAATTAATCAGCCTGTTTTGAGGCATGTTGATAGCAAAGGATTTGACTCAAGGCTATTCATGTCTGACCATCATCTTTGCTTGCACTGAAGCTATTCACATGGAAAGCAGTGTTTTGTCCAGTGTAAGTAACTCACAAAGACAACTAAGACCAGAGTATCTCAGGCTGAATTTCCCTCACTCCTGCCTCCTTTGAATAAATGAACTTCCTTACACTCTGACAGACTAGGGAGATTAATTCCAAATGTGTGTGCACAGTACACCTGGCAGACATGATAAAGCCTGTCTCAAAGAGCTAAGATGAAGCAAAGGCATAAATAATACCAGAGAAGGATTTACAAAAGGACAAAATATGGGCAGCCATTTAGAGGTGACAGTAATTACTTAAGTAAATGTCAAAACTCTTCTAAGAAACAAGGGGAAAAATATTCATGAATATTTAAGTATGAAACATATGAACATGTTGATTTGCCATTTGGAAGGTTATGTTCCTGTCTTATCTTCCCTGTGATAGTTACGGGAATGGATATTAAAATCTGTCACAGGACAAACTGTTACTGTTTGAGGGCCTATTGATTCCTAGATGTATCGAAATAAATGGTATTTTAATTCCCTCAGGGCACCTAAAAAAGCTTGATACCATTCCTGAGCCTAACCACAATGAAAACAAGCAATTAACAGAAAGAACTCCAGATACCTGTAAACATTATGCTACAGCCAGTATCTCCGGACCACAGTGGGACAAAGGAAGTTCACTGGACCTCATTAAAATCTTTGTGTCTCAGCTCCATCCTAGCTTCCACCACCAGAGGCAGAGGAACTGGCAGGTGATCATAGAGCTAGCAAGTGCCCAGCCAAAGACATGGAGAAGTACAGCACTGCTCTGCAACACAATTTCCTCCAACATGAAATGTCTTTCCTGCAGAGCTTCCTACTACTCAGCTATCATCACCTGACTGTGAATGTGGTCATACATCAAGAACACGCTAAGTAGCTGCAACAAAAGAGTTTACAAAGACTGAACAGCATCTCCAAAGATATGTGTTAGCTGTCAGGATTGGCAGAAGAATGTTATAAAGTCAAGTGATGGCAAATGAAGACAGATGAAATTCAGTATATTGAATTCTATATTCCTGCACGACATCCTTGTCTCTAAATTGGAAAGACATAGACTTGACAGATGGACCACTCAGTGAATAAGGAATTGGCTGGATGGTCACACCCAAAGAGTTGCAGTCAATGGCTCANAATGACCCCTCCCTGTAAGTGTTCCAGGCCAGGTTAGATAGGGCATTGAGCGATCTGGTTTAGTGGGAAGTGTCCCTGCCCCTGGTAGTGGGGTTGAAACTAGATGAACTTTCATGTCCCTTCCAATCCAAACCATTCAATGATTCTAGNACACCCTCAGCAAGGTGTGGTGCAGTTGATGCACTGGAGGAAGGGGATACCATCCAGAGGGACCTTGACAGGCTTGAGAAGTGGGCCCATGCAAACTTCAAGAAGTTCAAAAAGGCCAAGTATAACATCCTTAACCTGGATTGGGGCAGTCCCAAGCACAAATACAGACTGGACAATGAGTGGTTTGAGACCAGCTCTGTANACTTAAGGAATACAAAAATACCTATTATAACTTTGTGTTTAAAGTGAAATATTTATTGTAACTCTATGTGAACCCAGAGAGCCATGTGTAGAAGAAAAAGGGAAAGGCATCTTGTATCACAGCTAACCCAGTCTCTGAGGCCATCCTTGACTGGCATGAATGACATAATCCTCAGTATTCTTTCATTTGTGCTAAAGGCAGAAGTAGCAGCCTTGCAGACCCACAATTAGAAGATAATTTTCTGTCTCTGCCTGCTTCTTGTTGAATTGTCCTGAGCACAGGCATATCTCCAATATGTCATGTGTCCAGTAAAGGCCATAAGGAGATGACCTTTAAATCTAGAAAGTGTTTTAGACTCCTTTGTATTTCAAACATTTTAAAAATATGATATAGACAATGCTGACCACAGAGGTATCTATCTAGTTTCATTTAATGGAGTGGTTTGTGTCAATTGCCACTCTTATCTAGATTAAAATTAGACAGTGAGCTAGCACTAACTCACTTGACGTATCCTTAATGTTCCTGGTAAATGCTGAACAGCAGGACATAGGCTACTTGCAATTATTCAGGTCTCTTCTTCATTCGCACATCCGACTAACGTGGGTTTGATGGCAAGGGAAATCATTAAAGTTATTCCATGTTGGAGAAAGAGAGCCTATTTTAAGTAGACATAAGTGGGAGAACTCAATTGATGACAACTGAATACTATTAAATTCTATAACCTGCAACACAGTACAATCCAAAGAGTATTTCACTCTGAAAGACAGTTAGATATTTTTATTCTAAATTGTGACCAGTGATGAAGGAAACCATGGTTAATTAACACCAGTAAATATGATGCTAGCTTAGTTGCCAACTCCAGTCAAATCCACCAAGAATTTACACTTTTTATATAAATTGCAAATACAAATTCTTCTACAGAAAGGAGAGGAATGGCATAGAGAAACCTTGATAAAAGGCATTAAAATATTTGTCTGTACAAGTTATTTGCTCTACTGTAATGAACTATATCCCAGTGACACTCATAGGAACTCAGCACTGGAAGGGGTGACATGATCACCAATGACATGGATGGTTTTCTGCAAGTGTCAACAATCATTAAGTACAAAAGGGGTCACAGAACATCTGTTGTCCCTAGTGTCCTTATTGACACAACACCCACACCAGCCTGTATTAATCTGAAAGCCTTCTCACTCCTTGGCTGTCTTCTAAGTTGCCATTATGAGGAAGAGATGTTATTTAAAACAGTAATAATCTACTGAAGAAGGTAGGAATAGGGGCAGTCTGAGTGCAGAAGAACAAAAACAGTGACTCTGAGAAGAAAATGTTTTGCTTTTCCAATTTTAAAAGGTCCAGATTTGTAACTGAGGGGGCAGATGCCTTTGGGAATAAGAATTAAAGTTCAACTCACATCCATCATAGAAGGACCAGAGGTCCAACTGCCAGCTCTGTGCATGACACTGCTGCTTCCACCTCCAACATAATTCATGATGCTTTGTGGCAGTTTGGCAAGATCAAGAAGAAGGTGGATTATCCCAGTGATATTAAGTGAATGATGGCTGTGATCTCAGATATTCACCATGCCAGGTTTTTCTTCCTTTTCCTTATACCTTTATTGCTGGAAAAGAATAATCCAATAGGTTCATAGCCAGATAAGAATACTTATTTTCTTGCACAGGAAAATGCTGCTTAGCTGTTTTCAGACAGAGCTATTTCCTTAATCTAATGCAAAATCTGACCTCTTTATATATGGTTTCAGTCTGTATCTCAAGTCTGGTGGTATTATTGATTGTTTTATCATCCATATTCATTCAGAAAATTGTCATTCAGAATCTTCAATCACCGTGGGGAAAAAAAAATATTTAGACACCACCACACCCACCCAGCCTACTCCAATCCAGTGTGAAGGACTCCAAGTAAACATGCCATCACCATCTTGAATCACAGAGAATCACTGAATTGCTTCTTTGTGTGCCTGGGCTCTTTTAATCCCAGAAGCTAAGATTTTCTCAAAACAAAACAAAACAAAACCCCCCAAAACCAATGTCCATTCAGTGAATTCAGTGTGTAGATGCTAAGCACGACTCTCAGAGAAACTGGAGTTCCTAGGAA
The DNA here is from genome assembly GCA_013401335.1 of Brachypteracias leptosomus. NCBI lineage: Eukaryota > Metazoa > Chordata > Aves > Coraciiformes > Brachypteraciidae > Brachypteracias > Brachypteracias leptosomus. Next base: position 42,522 of record VYZX01031817.1, read on the forward strand.
ATAGATTTTCATGGAAATACTATTAGGGCCTTGCTTAGCCCTGTAACTCCCTCTAAGATTCTGCTTCTTCAGCAACAAAGTCAAGTACTGCTCCCCAACTCCAGGAATTTTTCTGCACACCTAGAGGCAAACTGAGTTGAACAAGTGTCCTCCTTCCCAGTCAAGATCTTTCACATCTTCTGTTACCAGCTAATATTCTTGTAAGTCCAAGTGTGTATTTGTGTTTCCTACTAAGTACCCAGCCATTTTGTTCCAGGAAATGTATTACTGTGTGTCGGGTTTACCTTGGCTGGGTGCCCGGTGCCCACCCCTAGTCCTTCTATCACTCCCCCCCACCAAAAAAACCTCCGTCAGCAAGGCAAGTGGGGAGAGAATAAGATGGAAAAGAAAAAAACTGGTGGGTTATGATAAAAAGCAGTTTTAATAAACAGCAGAGAAAGCAAGGACGTGCGCACGTGAAGCAAAAGCAGCAAAGCTGTTACTCTCTACCTCCTATCTGCAGGCGGTGTCGGGCCTGTCCCGGGAAGCAGGGCTCCAGAACGCGTACCGGTTGCTCGGAGGACAAACGTCTTCCTCCCGAATCCCCCCCATCCTCCTTCCTTTATAGTTGAGCTGACGTCACATGGTATGGAATATCCTATTGGTCAGCTCGGGTTGGCTGTCCAGGTTGTATCCCCTCCCAGATCTTGCCCCCCATATCTTTGGTATTGTGTGAGCACTTACGGCTAGACATAACAGGGGTGTGTTATCAACAGCCTCTGGCACCCAGTACTGCAGCATAAGGCTGTATGGGGAAAATCAGCTCAGACAGACCCACTACATACTGCTACCTTGTCTTCTCTGCCATAATCTCCAGCATGCTCTTCATGCATGTATATGGATGTGGGTAGTTTTTGTCCATGTTTTTCATAATGAATGAAAGATAGACATGTTATTAATATTTTGCATATACGAGGATGGTTCCTTTCCCCATAGAACCTTAGAGGGACTGAGTACTTCTACATGGCTTCTGCAGGCTACTGTAAAGACTATCTACCAGCTGTAGTAGTTTATCAGACTATTGGATGAGTTTACTAAAATTTGAGCATTAACAATTAGTTATTCCATACTACCTCATTTTACCTTCTCAATATAGAGCAGGGCTAGGATCCTCCAGGCTGTAAAGCAGTACGTTAAGTCCATCTGTCACTATTAAAGTAATAGCACTGTCATCGTGTTTGAAAGGAATTTAATTCTCAGATACATGAGATTATCATTCCTTTCATTCAACTGTCTCAGGCTGTACAATCAACTCTGAAGAACACATCCAGCTTCATTTGATGAGAACTTCTTGTGCCTTTTACCCTGTATGTAAAGGCATGCTTCAAGACATCCAGCTCTACAGGTCCCAAGAGCAACTGGTCTGAGGAAACACCTCAGCTGTCTTAACTCCTGGTGCTGACAAGAATTCTAGTGTTGCTTATTTTTTACCCTTCATCTCACAATCATTTTCAAATGGCAAATTTCTGATAACTTACTTTTTCCGTAGAACATATTACAGACTTCCAATAGATGATTCATTTTACATTGATATACATTTATTTATTTTGCTTCTCTCTCAAAAAGTGAAACTCGATACTTTAATAAGACTCAAAACATCTACATTTAAAATCGTGTTCACTCATCAGAATTTAATGAGCTTTTCTGCTCTCTGATCTATGTATTGATTCCACCAACTCCTACAGCTTTGTTCACTTCTACATTTTCTCCCCCATTTTTCATAGTAGCGATTAAAAATGTATAAATCAGGCTTTCTCTGAAATGGGAATATATTAAGTTCTTTTTTTCATCATATGATGAAGCAGAAGAAAGTCTCATAACAAGCTGTCTTGTGATTTACACCATTCTCTAAAAGCTCTTGTAGTGCAAATACTGTTCATGTATTTGCATAATACCTACCACAGTCTAGCCACACACCTGACACGTGCTGTGAGTTAAGAAGAAACAGCCATGTCTTCCACACTGGCTATGAAGATATGGGATAGAAAGATATCTTGCTGGTTCTCACATTAGGAATTAATCTACCTTGCAAAAAGCAATTCAGGTTCTCCCCATCCAGATTAAAAACTCTGAGCTAATTTGCAAGGACTGGTGAAACCTGGGCCTGCTGCATCCGCTTGGCTTCCAGGTATGTAAACACTTCAGCTGCCACCCATCCTGATGTTCACTGTGGAACTGTGAGCTGCAGAATCCAAGTACAGGCCATCTCCAGTGCCCATCCAGCCAACAGAACTCACTGAAATGGCATTTTCGTGGCCACTGACCTCATATTTAGTTGATGTCCCCAATTTCCCTAGCCTCTCATGAGTTAGTTGTTACGTTGTGAGGATACAGTGTCAGACTTATTCATTCATGTATTCTGGCCCCGAAAGGATAAGGCAAGCTCCTTTCACAGGTTTCTCAGAGGAATCCCATTCCTTTAAGAAAAGTTTATAGAGAGGAGAAAATAGTATGTGTCTCTCCTAGAGTCTCCAATCCTCTTCAGTCAGAAACACTGGGGCTTAAATGGAGGTCAGTATTGATCACAGCACAAGGCATCTCAAGAAAGCCAAGTGGAATACTTCACTTGCCCTCTGTGGTCTAGCACATCTTTTTCAGTCCTAACAATAGGAGTGTTGCACTCACAAGGATGAACTCACGTGATCAGTGAAGCTGTTAATGGGAGGGGGTGCTTCTCAAAACAACTGGCCCAGCTCTAGGGTGGTTCAGTCCTGAATCTCAAGGATGATAGACAATTGAGACCCCAAACTAGAAACGTGATTCAGCATTCAAATGGATACTCAAAATCATGGACACAAAAATATTACTTTGGCACACTACTATTTACCCCTACACTCACCTCTGGTAACCTCTCACTTCCACTGATAATAATTACCTGCTTTTGTTTTTGCCATGCCACAATGACTAAAACACACTAACTTTTCTTTCCCTTGCTAACATCTGTCTCTACTCCAAAGGCGTCAATTATCCTTTTCTCTCAAATTTTATATAGGTTAACATAATTAACTTAAATTCAACTGTTCCTAGTTTGCTTATAGCTTGAAGTGGGGTGCTGCTCCTCCTCCAGAGCTCAAGAAAGGCTATTGTGTGCAAAAGCCTGGGAGTTTCTGCAAATTCAGTTGGAAAGAAAAAAATGCTACCTGTCTTTTCAAACTTTGCTTCTGTAGAGCTCTGAAAGTCTTTCAGTAACATAGTATTGACATGGCTGACCCTTTACCTGACTTCTCTGGCTCAGTCTCTGAGGACATTCTCAGCTATTTCACATTGCTACAAGCATATCAAAATACAGTGCAGGAAGCTCATATCAACAAAAGCAATGACAAGGGCTTAAGAAGCTTCTGAGACGGATGTTCTAAGGTGAGAGAGGTGAGAGCTGCTTAAGAAAAAAAAGAAAAAGAAGGGGATTTGAAGAATTTGTCCACCACATCCCACAGAAAAATTCCCAGAAGGACTCAGTGGTGTGTATTACTTAGGAACTGGAGATACACTCCACAAGCACCAATTCTGCACAACAGTGTGTCAGGCATCACATGGTACAGATAGAATGTCTCCATACACATACACATTCCAACAGCTACGGGGACAGGCAGGCCATATGACATAAGGTTAGTGAACAGAGGAATAGATACAGAACTATACAAGTACAGCATAAAGATGGTTACCCAAGCAGTCCAAAAAATGGCAAGACTATGTTTTGTTTCTGGTAAACAGAACATAGAAAGGTATGTATTCGTTGTCAATAGAATCAGAGAATGGTTTGGGTTGTAAGAGACCTCAAAGATCATCTAGCTCTGAACTCCCTCCCATGGCAGGCACACCTCCTACTAGACCAGGTTGCTCAAGGCCCCATCCAACCTGGCCTTGAACACCTCCAGGAATGGAGCATTCACAACCCCCCACCCATGACCCTTCCTAATAGCAGCACTCATTATTATGAGACTAACTTGTCTTTCAGGAACTATGGGAAAATAATGTAATAGGGGATAAAATTGTTAAGAAACTGTGAACACAGGTGTTAAACCTGATAATGAAATTAAAAATTACTATATATGTGTATATGATACAAATTTGTAGTGACAAGCAGAATACTGTTTTCTGTCCCTAAGGCTTGTCCTGGTGTCTGTATGGCACATGTGAAGGCATAAGCAGAAGTGAGGAAACAAGAAACATTTTCACCATAGTTGAGGTTGATACATTCAGCATTGGGTCTACTGAACACCCTAAAATGTCTTAGTAGGGGATGAATGGGGATACATTTTGAATAACACTACATTTGGCAAACTGTTTGAAAAGCTAAGTTCACACAATCAAAGATGCCTGAAGCATAGTAGCAGATGGCATTACAGACAGATGCTAGGAAAAAAAATGTCATTTTCTGCAAACATACATAAGCACTGAAAAGCTGTTTAGATTAAAGGTTACTCCCTCATGTACTAGTTGCTAGCTGCTTTTTCAAAAACAGAGGCACAAATTTAAACTTTTTTTTTTCCTTGGCAAATGGATAAGACAAAACCATGTTTTAATTTATGCACCCAAAGAAGGCATTGAGAAAGAAAAATTAACGACTTGTTTTGGAGCTCCATTTTAGTTTCTCCTTTTTTTTTAAACTGAAAACATTATATTAGGAAGAAACACTACCATCCCAAGTTTAACACTGCTAGATTATGCCTTTCTTGAAGACTGCCAATTATGTGAACACAAACAGATTGAAACTCTAACGTTGCAGAATATTTCTCATTCTAGGTAACAACTCTGTCTGCTGCAGAACTTTATTTACATGTAGAGCCTTTCATTGTTTCTCCCCTGCAACAAATCTTTCAATTAAAATAAAAATTTTCCACAGAGTGAAACTCATAATTCCTTCAGCCCAAAGTGCCAAATGTCTTTTTAGAAAGTTTAAAGACTTCAACAACGGCATATTACACATATATAATTATGTTAATGTGTTGTGTATTTCAAGTTTACTATTAATATAAGGCATACCAAACTCTATGGTTTTTTCATTGAAAATGAAGTTGAAACAAATTTAATTTCAAAACTCTCTTAATGAAATACCTGTGAAATACTCTTGATTTAACAATCTCCATTTTCTAGTAGAAGATGGTTCCATAGAGTTATCTGCTGGGCAAGATGAATGCTTCATTGTAGTAATGTCACAATTATTTTTCACAGTTATTTAAAGACATCTCCTCTTCTCCTCATTTCCCCTCTTCCCCCCAAAATAGACCTGACCCCACATCCCTCAAACTAAGAAGAGAATGTACAGAAAGAAATTGCATTAACCATTAATCATTAGACTATGCTGTTATTCAATCTCCGTTTTTAAAAAGTAATTCCTCCTATGAAATATATCCCTGACCTTGAGAAGAATTCAATGCTGTTTTTAACAGTCATGTCTTTAAGTACACCTATAACTGGAGAGCACAATGTTTCAGAGGAAACACACGAAAACCTGGACCCCTCACTTTCAGGGTCTTGGGGGAGCAAGCTTTCGCCTTCTGCTAGCTGTTACTCTGTGTAAACAATCAGTTATTGGCTAAAGGGTGTTCAGTTACAAAAAGCCATCATGTCTGTTTTAGTTTGTTTTTCAAGTTTGCCATTTTAAAACAGAATGATGAAATGACTATGCCAAGTTCTTTCACTGGGTTGCTGATTTAAACACAAGCTGAAGTAGTACAGTTGAGTTTTCCATAAAGTAACAAGGCAATTTAATTATAAAATGTATTAATTGCATTTTCTAGTCACAGTAAGTAGCAGAGATAAAGTAAAAACTTTGAGCAAGCTTAATAATCTGTTCAGAAAGACAAAGAATAATAGTGCTTCTCATTAGTAAAAAATATCGCAATTTAGGGAATTAAGCTTTTTGTTACATCAGAAAAATAAGTCTGACCTTCACATTCATGCACTCTATTGGTATATTTTAGTATTTTTCTTGTAAATACAACCTCCAAAAGAAAATTTATGTCAGTTTCAAAATATGATGTTCAAGGCCAGGTTGAATGGGGCCTTGAGGAACCTGGTCAAGTGGGAGGTGTCCCTGCTGTGGCAGAGGGATTGGAACTAGATGATCTTTGATTCTATGATTCTGTGTGGGGAGTTTAAATGGTCATTCCATCAATTAGTGCCTCTTACTCTGTTAGGAATCAACAGGAGACAAACTAGTCTTAAGTCTTTCAAGAGTAAGCCTCACTAAGCTATAGTTAAGAGGAATCAATCCCAGTACAATTAAGCAGAGAAGCATGTGAGATCTACTAATTCTGGGAGAGAGGCAATCCTTCTGGTTAATATGTGAAAAATGATTCAGAAATATAAAAGACATTTTAAGATCAAGTGATTTATGCATGTCAAAATACAGTTCTTGAGAATAGTTGTGAATTAAATGACAACCAACCATAAAGTCAGTGTTAAAATATCAATATACATTTTTATTAATTTACCTTAAGATAGGTAGCAGCATATTTAGAAGCAGGTATTTTAAAGTACATATTTTAGTAACTCTATGGCAGATGTTTGGTTTTTATAAACCAAAACATTTGGTTTCAAATAAATTTATATTTCAAATAAAACAGAGGTGCCTTGTGCACAGACTAATTACACTGCAAAGCAGAACCAGCATGTTCCTCTATGCAGAATTACTAAAGCCATCATCCTTGAACTAGATCTGGCTACTTAATAGTGTTCATTAGTTGGGAACAGTTCCCAGAGCAGTCTATTAAGGCCATTTCCAAACCACCTTGTCCTAGATTAGGAGGGAAAAATAGCACATGTCCAAACAAAAACTTTTTCTGTTCCCAGAAGAAAACTGAAATAAACACACTTGAATTTTCTTGTACATGACACAAGTATATGTACAAATATCCTAAGTGAACAAACAGAAAAAGCTAGCAGCTTCATTGTTCATGAACTGTTCTGTAATGAACAGTTCCTTCTTTTGGTTCTACCAAATAGAGAACCTCAGCATAACCAGTATGCCATTGACTCTGTGTCAGTGTGAGGATTAGAAGGAAGAGTAGAGAACAATCCGTTTAAATGTATTTTTATTAATATATATGATTAAGTCACTTCTTTAGTTTTTGCAAGAGTTTGCTTGCTTTCAGGGAACGTCTTTATAAGCAATCTCCACTTCAATGAATTCTTCTTGAAGTACAGAAGAACACCTTTCTGTTTCTAAGGCCAACATATATCCACACCAGTGCTCACTCACAAAGTATCAATGCCTTGATGTGTTCAAGCTTCCTCTCCTCCAGATCATGACTCACACAAGGCAAAGAGAAAGTTTTTGGAGCAAGAACAACTCATATACTGAAAGGCACACTATTAAAATGCTATGTAAAATATGATGAGTTTTCATATTAGCAGATATGGCAGAGATCAGACATCTTCTCTAACCTACAAAATACATTCTATAAATGCATACATGTGAACCTCCCTTCTCTTCTCTCTGCCCTGTCCTTACAACCACAAGGTACTCAACTGAGAGGTGATGTAGACAGAAGTCTTCCAGATGAAACCTCCCAAATAGGCATAGGACATCTGGCTCCAGTTAAGTCTTCCTAGTCCAACTTGGAGGACAACTTTCGATCTAAAAGGATACAGATCTCCTGTAGGGATCCATGGCTTATCTGCAGCCTTGTAAAAGTCTCAGATGTCTCAAGGTATCTCAAATAGTACTAGACACTGATGCATAAGCACCTAAATACTATTCCATGATTTGCAAGATAAAAATCTCAAGAGTAACACAAGAATGCTTTCTTACAGGAACATCACCTTCAGGTTTTGGTTCCTCTCACCAGCTGGTTCAAACTTTCACTTATTTCAGTGTTCCTTGGCTAGGAGGGAAAAAGAACTGTCATCCAGTACTCAAGTATTGTCAGGATACAGAAACACCCTAGATGGATTTCCTTTATTTTAAGCCAAAAGTGCAGTATTTCCCATATTATGATGCTGGTTGTGATCAGAAATAGCCCTGAGAGCTTCCAGGAGGAACTGGCCAAGCCAACTAACAGCAGCTTGAACTACGAAACAAAAATTACAAGAGAGGGAAAGTGGAACTGAAAGTTCCCTGATATTCTAAATGAATGCCTAGAAACAGGAACAAAACAGTGCTTGTAGTAACGCTGGAAGTAGCACAGGGAAAACTGCATTGAAGTAAGTGCCCCAGAATTTACTCCTAGAACATTGCTCTTTGCAAAATTACTGCTTGCTGATAGGACAGCTCTTGTGCTGGATCCTCTTTCCTCTAGACTCAGATGTTAAAGAGAGAATTGTTTAAGAGTTGTAATCAATGGTAAGTAAAAGTGTGAATAAAAGATAGTCTAGAGTTCACAAAATATGATAGGAATTTTTCAGATAAAAACCCTATTCAACAAATCAGTAAAACATTTTTTTTTTTAACTTGAATAAGCATTTAAGCTGCATTTATATAAAATATGTGCTCTAGTGATAATTGTAACATAGAATTCTGCCTGTATATCCCTATGAGCCAAGCTGTTAGAAAAGTGATAGATTGTGTTTACTTTAGGACTAATTTTCCAGGTCACATTTGCACTGTATCCTTCCCACAATAGTGAATTATGAAAGCATTTAGCTCAATATTTTGAAATTCTTGTGATCATGCCAAGTAGCACTGTGAATACAGATAATATTAATCAAGTATCCATTCAAGCAGCAGCCTGTCAAGACAGATAGAGTTCACTGCTGTATTTTTTTGCTGAATGTGCATACATAGTCCTATGATTTGATCAGAGCTGTCAAATTATGTCAGCTTTAAAATTTGGAGTATTTCCTGGCTTCAAGCTGCCAGCATCAGGGCTATCTTTCTTCCTCTCTCATGCTGCTTTGTCGATTTTATTACATCATCTGCTTTAGATTTGTTTGGTATCAGTAGGAAGACACTGTCATATCCTTGTTCAATTCTTTCTTTAATGGCTTATTCATAAGAGAAATGGAATGTATACAGAGAAATAAATGTGACTATTGATTACTTTCCAAATTTCTATAGAAATACAATGTTTGCTTAAGCTTTAGCTGAGAATAAAACTGTATTTGCTTATAGTAGTATAGCTTCCTCCCTCAACTTTCCTGACAATATGCCAAACTCTCACTTGAAAGAACTGTTTTGCAGGTCCACTTATATAGAGATTTGAAGTAAATTCCATATTTGACATTCCTGATAACTCTAGGAGGAAGATATCTTCTGCCTGTTAATTGAAATAGTGGCTTAGAATTTTGGACATTTGTTTTACAAGAGTAGGGTATATACAACAATAATCACAGTAATCAGAGACTTTGGTAAGCAGTACCAAAAAAAAAGTAATTTGGAATAAAATCCTGGCCCAGCTCTTAGTACCTATGTTGTGAGGGCAAGTGCCCCATACTAAACAGTCTGAAGGTAGCTGCTTAAAAACATGAATGAGAGGTCATTTTTCTTTCTGGTATCAGGACATCAGAAAATACAGCAATACTTATCTCTGACTGGGGATTGGACCTGACATAGCCTGACCCTTCACACTGTGAATTTACAAAGCAAGCATAAAAAATACACATGTAACCTGGCAGAGCAAACTCATTGCAGCAACAAAATGCTGAGTACTTAAAGTGTTAGTACTAATGGAAATGGGAATTTGCTGAGTGCAAGTGGTCACTTGGACAGGCTGGAAAGCTGGACGGGGAGAAATTTAATGAAGTTGAACAAGGGCAAGTATAAAGTACTGCATCTGGGGAAGAACAACTCCATGTATCAGTACAGGTTGGGAACTGATCTGTTGGAGACCAGCTCTGGGGAAAAAGATCTAGAAGTCATGAGGGACAAGAGGATGACCATGTGCCCTCGCGGCCAAGAAGGCCAATGGCATCCTGGGATGCATTAAGAAGAGTGTGGCCAGCAGGCCAACGGAGGTTCTCCTCCTGCTCTACTCTGCCCTGATAAGGATCCACCTGGAGTACTGTGTCCAGTTCTGGGCACCCCAGTTCAAGACAGACAGGGAGCTACTGGAGAGAGTCCAGTGCAGAGCCACTAAGATGATTAAGGGAGTGGAGCATCTCCCTTATGAGGAAAGGCTGAGAGAGCTGGGTCTCTTTAGCCTGGAGCAAAGGAGACTGAGGGGTGATATCACTAATGTCTATAAATATGTAAAAGGCGAGTGTTGGGAGGATGGGGCCAGGCTCTTCTCAGTGACATCCAGTGATAGGACAAGGGGCAATGGGTACAAGCTGGAGCATAGGAGGTTTCAGGTCAACATAAGGCAAAACTTTTTCCCAGTGAGGGTGACAGAGCACTGGAACAGGCTGCCCAGGGAGGTTGTGGAGTCTCCTTCTCTGGGGATGTTTAAAACCTGCCTGGACGCATTCCTGTGTGACCTGATCTAGGTGATCCTGCTCCGGTGGGGGGATTGGACTAGATGATCTTTCAAGGTCTCTTCCAACCCCTAACATCCTGTGATTCTGTGATTCTTTCAAAGCTTGAGCAGGTGTATTTTAATATGTTGCAAATGTTCAGCCCAAATAAGGCAACAAGAATCAGTCTAGAAGATAGAAAAAGCTCAATAAAACTAATTTTAACAAAACTAAAGACAGAAGATAGAAAAAGCTCAATAAAACTAATTTTAACAAAACTAAAGACGTTGGAGAAATCAATTGTTTGTATGTTATTTCTTAAGGGTCATTGTTTATTAATATCCACACACCATATTTCATTAGAACAACCACTTTCCCAGTCACACTTAAATTATACTCCATATTTCTGCCTATAAACTATACCTGACTCTTTGGTGTTCCCTTCAATTTTCTCCTTTCTTGAAACTTGCCCTTTAAGACAATGTATTCATGGGTGTAAATGCTTACAATTTCACTGTGAAATATCTTTTTATTTTTGGTTGTGGTTGCTTTGAAAGACTCATTTCTAAGGCCCATGCTTAGGCAAAAAACTTAGCCTGTATGTAGAAAGCAGAAAAAACCAAAAACTGAAAAAAAAAATAAATTGAGGAGGAGGCCTTCCTGTGGGCAGAGTGAGGGGAACCATGAGGGGCTAACATAGGGTCCTGGGCCATGGGCAGGGTACGGGGAGCCAAGGAGAGTGAACAGGGACAGCCGGGGCTGGTGGTGCTCTTGTGGCCCAGACATTCCTGCCCTCTGAAATATCTGGAAAACTTACCCTTCAATATACCTTTAAAATGGTATAACCCATGATTTGAGTTGTGGGTTACAGGAAGTACTATAGCAGGAACCACTTCAACCAATGGTTGAATGCTTTCTCAAGAAGCTGGAATGCAGGAAGAAAAAGAAGAGTTTATGGTCTTTGGAAGAAAGGGCAGGCAACTTAGGACTACAAAGTTGTCATGAAGGTATATAGGGAGAAAATTAGAGAGGTCAAAGCCCAGCTAGAACTTAGTTTGTCTACTGCCGTAAAAGGCAATAAAAAATATTTCTAAGAATACATTAGCAAAAAAAGAAGGACTAAGAGGAATCTCCGTCCTTTATTGGATACAGTGACCAAGGATGAGGAAAAGGCTGATGTACAGAATGCCTTCTTTGCCTTTAATAGTAAGACCAGCTGTTCTCCAGGTACCTATCCCTAAAAGACATTAGGTCATTTCCAACCTAAATGATGTTATGATTCCATAATTTTACAAGCTGGGCAAATGCAGCTGTGACCCCACCTGAGCTGGCTTTGACGCCCAATAACCCCACACAACACACCACCTTTCCTGTCCCAAGCGATGACCACAACAGATCGAGCCCAAGTCACTCAATGGACATTTTATGGACATTTTACAGAGTGGTTCATAGACAAAGGGAATAATATCTATACATATCAAAGGATTTGAGTGGTATCAAGGATGACTCGAATAGTGGGACACATGGGCATGATGCAAGTGGAGTTGAATAAGAGATGGATATAGTAATGGGTTTGGTGGGGTATAGAGTTAATTTTCTCCATAGCAGCCCGTATGATGCTATGCTTTAGATAATTGGGGATCAAACTAGTGTTGATAATATACAGTGTTTTAGCTGTTGCTGAACAGCGCTCACACAGCATCAAAGCCTTTTCTTTTTCACACTCTGGCCCCAGTGTGAGCAGGCTGGGGAGAAGACACAGCCAGGACAGCTGACCTGAACTGACTGAATAGGTAACCTATACTATATGACATCATGCTTAGCAATAAATTTTGAGGAAAGGAAGAGGAAAGAAGGGGGGATGTTTGGAGGTATGTCACCTGCCTTCCCAAGTAACTATTATGCATACTGAGCCTGTGCTTTCCAGGAAGTGACTAACCACTTGCCAGCCAATGGGAAATAGAGAATAAATTCCTTATTTTGTTTTGCTTGTGCATCCAGCTTTGCTTCACATAATAAACTATTTTGATCTTGAAGCATAAGATGTTCTTACTTTTGGTCTTCTGATTCTCTTGCCCATCTGCTGGAGGAATAAGCAAGGGACTGGGTGGATGCTTAGCTGCCAGCTGGGGTCAGCCCATCACTATGCTCATGAATCTAAGGGTTTTTAAATAGGGCAAAACAAATTAAAAAATCTTCTCCTCGTAATGTTTCTTGCCATGCTTAAATAAGTGTCATGAACTGGGAGGTAGGAGCTACAAGATTCATACTTTCATGTGTGGCATTGAAGGTACAGCATACTGAAGAAACATTTTCAACACTCTGCTTACTGACATGATACTGATTTGAACAACAAAAGCCAAACTCAATAGCACCAAATGTGAGTGCTCAAAACTCATTTGAGTCGGCCGCAATACCATCAGGTCAAAAGCTACACATTATTTCCTCTGCATAAACCACTGTTTGAGTGACCTCATAAAGCTGCTTTTTGTAATTTGGGGCAAAAACTAACCACCCTGAAGAATGCGATCTGTTCAAGTATCCCCAGGAAAGCACAGAAGGACGTCTCTTTCCATCTATGGGGACTGCTGCTCTTTAGAGGTGATGCACAGGACATGTCAGAAGGCACCAATGGGTGTCTGGAGAGGGACACTCTGCCTTCTGCTCTGGAAAGCAGACTGAGAAGGAGAAACACATGAAGGCTATGCTTGCTAGGTCCATCTGGGAAATCTTTGGTGGCTCTCTCCCTCCCTAGGCTTCTCCCTGACCCAGGCTTCTGGTTTTCTCTAGCCAGGAATAGGCTTTCTCTTTTCTCCTTCCAGACACATATTACCACTATCCTAGACCTGGCAATGATTTCCTGACTCAGTTTTATTAAGAACATTTACATTCAAAAAGAAAAGTTTCAACAGTTAAAAACCCCCACAAATTCACAGAAGGATTTCCAGTCAGATCTTGTCCCTCTCACTGCGCTTCCCATCTGTGCAGGGACTGCATTGCCAAGAGCCCTTCACAGCCGGCCTTGTACCATCATCTCTCCACAGACACTGCTGAAGAGCATCAGAAGTGTAGCAGCAAAGCTGCTATGAGAGCAAACCTACTTTATTCTTCCATCCTTTGCATGGGCTAAAACATGACAAAAACAAAGAGCAAAATCTTGCTTTCAGTTGCACCTTGTCATCCTTTTCATTGAACAGGCAAATTAGACTATTGAACCTGTATGAGGAAAACCAGTTGTTGCTGAAGGCCAATTTCAGGCGATGTACAACAGAAAAGGCAACACTCCCTTGGATCAGGGAAAGGAGGAAGCTTGGTAGGGAATTTATTAGAGATGGGAACAAGGCATTACTAGCAAGGCAGAGCCAGGTATAGGTGTAAAGGGGTATAAAGGAGTGTAAGTGTAAAGTGTAATGGAGACCAGAGGTATCCACAGTGTCACCTCATCAGTATATGAGGCTAAACTTCTTGTTCAGAAAGCATTGCAAAAGTCAAAACACAAACTAGCAAGACATTGATAAAGTGTCTTCTAAAAACTGATGTCCCAAAATAGTTCAGCTCTAAATTTAGCTGGCTGATGTTGCAATGTTGAGAAGAAGCATAAAATCCTGAAGGTGATGAGGAAATGAGAAGCCAGTGTCAGCGTAGCCAGTTGCAAGCAAAATTATAGCTACTCAGGCACCTTTCTCAGTCAGAAAAAGACTTCCAGATCAAGCTGTTGTTCTCTAGGGTGATTTGCCTATCTCATACGTGTAGCTGGTTTCTGACTCTGTTTTCTCAGAATAAATCCTCCTGTTGAGCTGGCCACTCATAACCTCATCTCAGACACATTAGAGTACCTTATTATCCACTTGTTAAAATCTGCAAGCACGGTTTCCACAAGACTTGCCTCATATTATGATCAGGCATAGCTCTCATCTTGCACAAATGCTTTTTTACCTTGATGTTACTATAATAGGAAAATAGGACAATAGGTCCAGAAGTGAATCTTGTCTTAAAACTGTTACATCTTTATAGGCATTCAAACCTCTAAGCAGTCCTCACAATTTTATAGAGTTCATATCAATCAGAATGAAAGGCTTTTGCCAAAAATTATTTTGGTGAATTCTCATATATTATTGACTTTATCACTTGCTGCTGCAGATTTTGCTACAGTGTGAGTGACTGAGCACAGGACTCCGCATCTTGATAACCTTTCTTCCTAAGAAGGAACTATACCTCTTATGGATTGTTTTAGAAAATCGGGTTTTGTTTTCTGATTTTGTCACTTCAGCCCAGCATCTCCTTTTTGTCTTTCACTATCTATGCTTAATGTGCTTGTGCTCGATTCTGTAAAACCAGCACTGCCAATTTCATCCCTTGTCAGTCTGGATCACAACCTCTCTTGCCTGAAACAAGATTTGTGGCTGAAATTACAATTTAAGATATTTATCCCCAACTTGACTCTAGTCTCATTTCTCAGGAATCATTTTCTTCCCACTGTGTTTATAAGCCTGAAATGCAGTTGAGGACTTTCAGGCCACCAAACAAATTTAGATTTAATTGTTTCACAAAATAGAGCTCCTCTCTTGAGAAAACACTGGCAGAAACCCTGCCTGTGGTATTAAACAAGGATTTGGATGGGAGATTCAGGAACATGACTGCGATATGATCTCAATGTTAACATAAATAATTGTTAGGCAAAGGAGGAAAATTTATGCTGCTTTCAGAGCCCATCTAGATGGCATGAGAAGAGGCAGACTATTTATTAGAAAATGTAAACCCTTATTCTAGCAGCTTTCTGAATGCTTCATTTCCTATTTGATATTTTTTACAGAAATTCCCTAGTATTCATCCCAACTGCTTTGCTGCTATCATTCCTGGCTCTACCACAGACTGAGCTCAGCACTGCCTTTAGGAACCACAGGTTTGAAGATGCTCCTCAGCTTCACATCATTTCTAGTTCTGCATTATAACACAGACACCTGTAGGTCTCCCTTGGATATCCATTTACACAGGCACGGTTATCACAGAGCTGACATTAGCAAAAATTTCCAAAGCACTGTGCATTACCCCATGAGGAAAGGAGACATAAGATGTCTCCTTCATCCTTCAGTCCAATGATAGCAAGCCTAGCATCTACTTCTAGACCACAGATCCCATCTCCAATGAAGACAGACACCTCCTGCTGTGAAGTGAGAGGTCCAAGCACAGAACCAGTCAGATGCATGTGTGTCCAGTCTTCAACAGCAATAATCACAAGGACATATCCTGGTTAGCAAGGATTCTCCTCATAAAACTATACTTAGTTGGGTACCTCATTTTTTACTTTCTATCCTTTTTTATATCTATCTCCAGGAGGGAGATGTCAATGTTTCCTGAATTTTCAGAGGAGTTACCAGCATAACTCAGGGCTTTTGAACAATCCTCTTTTAACCATCTTCATTTTCAAGCCTCAGCATTACCTTAATCTACATGTTTTAATTTTACTGGAAGTCTGTGATACACACTATCACATCTCAGCAAGGTGTAGCTGAATAAAAGGTATAGCTAATTACCACAAGCATATGCTGGGACCTCTCTGGGTAAGTAATACACAGAGCAAATCATGTGTCAGGAGTATCAGGAGTAGTGAATCTCTAGCTTTTCACATAAGAAGTTACTGTAATATAACAGTTACATCCATAGATACCTGAGAGTTTGCTAGACTAATATGTGAAAGAGAGACTATAAACTGTAGAAATAGGACATGATTTCCACATGGGGGACAGAGTTGTGACAAACATGAACTGGTTATGAACTAAATATGAATGCAGAGTTTAGCTCAAAAATGCCCACGATAATCATCCCCTGAAACTGTCTGTGAGACACTCAATGAGGAATAAGACCCAAGCTATATTTACTCTTATTTTTTTTTCTTTTATCTCCTGTCTGGAAATTAGAAACATTTCACTGCAGAAGTCATATATTCATGTGAGACCAAATTATAGTTCATAGCAGCTGTATCTCCACCCTCAGACCATTTATTCTGACTTTTAAAACCAACTAAAGGGACCACAGAGAGAAGCCAAGGCTACTGGGATGCAGGTTGCAGATGCAACAGTAGATATCCATATATGTAGAAGACACCCTTGACACTTAATTGTGCTGGAGAAAGATCTCTGTAAATTTCTGATATCAAATCTTCATAGAGAGTGAGAAAAGCAATATTTGAGCTTCAAAATATTTATCCACCTTCCTCCTACTGGTTCTCTTGATACCACCTACAGTCATCACCATTTCAGATCCAGCCTGTTGCCCTGACTCTTCTCACAGTCAGGTGCTTTTTCTACCTGGAGTCCCGAACAACTCATCTGAGAACAGTATCTACTATGAGAGAAAAATCCACCTGATACCTCTTCTGACACTCCAGATATGTGTCAGCTCTTTTGCAATCTATACCATTTGACAAGTGTATACCAGGTCAAATGACCCCTGGAAAGGGCAGAGGATAAAAAAAATGTGCTGTTACAGCTCTATCTGAAAACAGCCTGCCAGCTCTGGAAAGTGAAGAGCACGCTCATTATCCTCAAAATTGGATTCACATGCTATCTTCTACCCTCTTTCATTAGCATCAAGAAAATTCCCTGGTTTTGGCTCAGGAATCAGCCATCCAAACAAAGACAGCCCCTTTCAGTACAGGAGAAAGAAAGGTGACACTAATACTTGTTTGAAAGAAAGTGCAGCTATTTAAGCATGATATGTAGGCCACTGGTCATAAATTACAGTTTAACCACATCTGGCAGGATAAATCATACTACACAGTTTTGCAGCAACCTGTTCCTTAGTAGTTTTTTATGAGGTGATCCCTTGCAA
>VYZX01031818.1:22212-37205 GCA_013401335.1 Brachypteracias leptosomus
CCCCCCAGGCATCACCCCCCCCCCCCTCCAGTGGCTGCTGGTGAAATCCCAACTGGGACTGGAACCCAAGCTGGTCTTGAGTCTTTCTTTTCTCTTCTTCTACCCGTTGCCCCCAAGGAAGATGTAACCTCACACTTCCAGCAAGGGGCTGGGTGAAGATTGAAGCTTGTCCTGCAATAAACAGCCACAATCCCCCCTTTTCTCCCCAATTCCCTGGGTGAGGAGCAGCTCAGCCCATCCCAGTGCTGGCTACTGGGTTCCTGCTGCAGGAGAGCTCCCACTGGGGTCAGGGCAGGAGGGGAGAAGGTTGGAGAGGGAAAACTCCCCCCCCCACACCCCTAAACAACCCAAACTGGTCTTGGGGTGCACTGCAGAAGTGGGGAGAGGTTCCCCTGGGATGGGCATGGTGGTACCTGGGGGGTTGGTTGATCTCCATCTGGTCTCCTGGGCTCAGGTTGGCATCTGGGGGGGTTGGTTAAGCTCCGTCTGGTCTCCTGGGCTCAGGTTGGCACCTTGGGGGGTTGGTTGATCTCCATCTGGGCTCAGGTTGGCACCTTGGGGGGTTGGTTAAGCTCCATCTGGTCTCCTGGGCTCAGGTTGGCACAAGGCTCCTGGTGCTGCAGGTCTGCAAAGCTCCATGAAGAGGAAGACCTGGAAAAGAGCAGGAATTTGGGGCAGGAGCAGGTTCCCAAAGGGTTCTGTGGGTGCTGGAGGGACCCACTTTCAACCCCTGCCCTCCAGCCATGGCTGCCAGGGATGGACAAACCACCTGACGGGGACATTTCCTCACCATTTCTCCTCACTCTCTGTGCCCAAGCCCTTGCAGGTGGGTTTTTGGGAGCGTGGCCAACATGGCCCAGTGTCCATTGACCCCTGGGGACACTGGGGCCACCTTTGGCCCGGGCTGTGTTTGCACTCAGGGCTCAGCTGTGCCCCAGGAGGGGAAGCTACAGGAGATATGGCTGGAGAAGTGGGATACACACCATGGGGACCCACCTCATGGGTGCAGGAAGGAGAACCAGGGAGCTCCAAGGAATCCTGCACCCCATGAGCGACCAGACCCCACGACACCGAGGTGTGGGGACCTGGGGGGGTCCCACCTCCTCCTGGGGCTCCTCTGCCCCCCTCTCCTTGCCACACACCATCTCCTCTGCCCCCACCACTTGTTGTTCTTGGCCGGGCTTTAGCCTGGCTAAATTTAGGCGGATCTATTTCGACACCCATCCCCTGCCCCGCGGGGGGAAGAGGACGGAGCAAAGGTGGCCAGGGAGGAAGAGCAGGGACCGTGGTGCCCGGTGCTGGGGTCTCCCCGAGCCCCTGCCCGGGCTGTCCCCACCAGCACCCTGGATCTTACCCGCCTACGAGGCCATGGAGGTGCCCAGGACTGAGGTCGGCATTTCTCTGGCTGCCATCCCATGGATCTCTCTGGCTGTCACTCGGGGTAGAGGTGGGTGACAAGGACAAGCCAGCCCGGGTGTCCCCCAGGGAAGGAGGCAGCTCATCTCCGGAGGAGGCTGATGAGGGTGAGTGGGGATGAAGCAAAGCAAGGGCAGGGATGAGGGTCTGAGGAGGAGGACGTTGGTGCTGGCACCCAGGGGTGCTCCAGGGGCCGGTCCCAAGGGCAGGTGGCTCAAAGCAGAGGGAGGATTGGGGTGCTCAATAGAGGTGGCATCACCTTGGGCTTGTGGAGCAGCACTAACCACTGCTGCTGCCTTTCTCCTAACGCTGACGGGGTGAGGACACCCCAAAGAAGGTCCTGCTGCCCACAGGAGCCATGGCAGAGCCTCTCCTGGCCCTGGCTGGAGCCACATTTCCCTGCTACACATTAACTGGCTGTTTATCTATTGAGTGTTGCACCCGGGATAGGTTCCTCTGTGTCATACAATCATGGGGTCATCCTGCTTGGAAGAGCCCTTGAAGCTCCTGGAGTCCCCCTGTTCCCCAGCCCTGCCAGGGCACCACCAACCCCTGGCCCTCAGCACCACAGCTCCAGCCTTGCAAACCCCTCCAGGGATGGGGACTCCACCCCTGCCCTGCCCAGCCTGGCACAGCCCTGCCCACCAACAAATTGTTCCTCGGGTCCATCCTCAACCTCCCCTGGCACCACCTTAGGGGGGCTCTGGAGGGTAGAGCTGAGGGGTCAGTAGCTCCTGTGAGCTCCAAGATGCTCAGCTTGGTCAAACAAGGTCAGACCAGGCTGGGTGGGACATGGCAGAGCAAGCGCTGGGCATCAGAGGAGGATCAGAGCTCAGTCTGCTTGTCCCTCGCTCACCAGTCCACACCAGCCTAGTCCCCAGGGGATGTGTCCCCAGGTCCCAGGGCTGCAGTGACCACTCTCCTCGCTCCATCATGGTTGGCTCAGCTCATCCTTGCTGCCAGGAGCAGCCTGAGCATCACCAGCAGCTCTGCTCTCACTCCAGCCACCTGCCCGTTGCCCTTTAATCCAGCTGGCAGAGGAACGTGGGGCCACCAGCATCTGGGGAGGTCTCCGTGCCAACCAGTACAACCAGCAGAGGCTACAGCCACGGCCACGGTGCTGGATGGGGCTGGTGGGACTGGGACTTCTCCTTTTTTTGAGAAATAGATGAGAATTCTGTCTCTTCTCCCCCTTCCCCGGTTGTGGTTGACACTTGAAAGCCATCGTGGTGTTGGTGGCAACCTCGGTTGCCCAGGGTACCAGTCACAGCCACGTCACCACGAGTTTCATCTCCTGGCAAGCAGAGGTTTCACCAAACCACAGCTTCCACCACCAGCAGCTTCAGAAGGACTTTTGATCAGCAAGTAACTAACAACCGGCTGCCCAAAGAAGCCACCGAGGGCTCCAACCCCCAGCCCTGATGAATCACTCACAGAACCCCAGCGTGGTGGGGTGGGAAGGGAGCTCTGGAGATGCTCTGGGGCAACCCCCCTGCTCCAGCAGCTCCCCCAGAGCAGGAGCCCCAGGGGCATGTCCAGGAATCTCTCCAGAGGAGACTCCCCAACCTCTCTGGGCAGCCTGCGAAGCACAAGGGAAGGGAGATTTCCTCCACGGATGCCCATCAGCTGCTGGTATCCCTGGTGTGAAGTCAAGGGATGGGGGAACTGGGGGACTCCAGGAGCTCAAAGATCCCGATTTGATGATTCAATGAGACCTGGGGTGGTTGAAAGCAGCTAAAAACACAAACCCCTCAGGATCTGCCTCAAAATCTTGCCCCACCCCCACCCCGAGACACCAGCACAGTTGGTCCCTGCAGGGCCACGTTCAGCAGCTCCGTACCTGCAGCAGGTCACACGTGCTGGTGGCACCTCTCAGATCCCACCTCCACCTTTGCTTCCAGGGGACCTGCTGAATGAAGCCGAGAGGAGCCAGCGGGTGAGGGACCTCCCAGGCTCTGCATGGACTGGAATGGGGAAACCTGCCCGCAGTGAGAGCCCAGGGCAGCTGCAGAACCCCAGACTCCTCCTCCGAGCTCTCCTCCTCCTCCTCTTCTGCAGGCATGGTAAGGAGCTGCGTGGGCAGAGCCATGGACCTGGGGAGGACACCGGTGGGAGCTGCAGGGAGGGGACAACCCTGGCAGAGCTCCTCAGGGGTGGCTGGAGCAGGCAGAAGAACCTCCCATGGCAGCCCTAGGGCTTGGTAGGATCAGAGGGCACTTGGCCCAGCACAGCAGAGGGAAGGGCAGGCAGGGTTGTCACCAGAGTCACCTGCCCCTGCCAGGATGGCCACAAGGAGCATCCTCTGCTCTCCTGCCACGGGCACTTTCCCTGGGAGAGCCTTCAAAGGCTCTGTTATCTCCCAAGATAAGACAGGGACAGCAGGGCTCAGCTCAAGGCCAAGGTCTCCCAGAGAAAGGCACCAACACGCACAGAATCCCAGATGGGGGGGGCTGGGAGGGACCTCTGGAGATCATCTCCTCCAACCCCCCTGCTCCAGCAGCTCCCCCAGAGCAGGGGGCCCAGCAGCATGTCCAGGGATCTCTGCAGAGGAGACTCCCCAACCTCTCTGGGCAGCCTGGGCCAGGCTCCAACACCCTCCCCACAAAGAACTTGCTCCTCCTGCTCAGCTCCAACCTCCTGGGCTCCACTTGGTGCCCGCTGCCCCTTGGCCTGGCCCTGGGCACCCCTGACAAGAGTCTGGCCCCAGCCTCTTGTCCTTTAGCTCTTGAGCAGATCCCCTTTGGGGCTTCTCTTGTGCAGCTCAGCAGCCCCAGGGCTCTCAGCCTTTGCTCCAGTCCCACCAGCATCTCCACAGCCTCCCCTGGACTCTCTCCAGTGGCTCCTGGTCTCTCTGGAACTCTCCCAGCACTGGACCCAACCTCCCTGTGTTAGCTCAGAGACACGGGGACAGAGTTCCCAAGGAACAAGCAACAGGGCAAGAGGAACCGGCCTCAAGTTGCCCCAGGGGAGGTTGAGGTTGGAGATGAGGAGAAATTTCTTTGTAGAAAGGGTTGGAAGGAGCTGCCCAGGACAGTGGTGGAGTCCCCATCCCTGGAGGGGTTTCCAAGGCTGGAGATGTGATGCTGAGGGACACGGGTTAGCGGCGCTGGGGAACGGGAGGACTCCAGACCCTCCAAGTTCCCTTCCAACCCCCCCCCTCCCATGACTTTATGACTCCACGATTCCCCCCCCATCTCTCCCAGTGTCTCCCCAGTGCAAGATCCTCCGCTGTAACTCGGAGTACGTGGCTGCCACCCTCACCCTCCGCGGCTCCTCCCGCGGCGCCGCCTATTGCACCGCGCTCCGCTCCTACTCCCTCTGCACCCGCCGCACCGCCCGCACCTGCCGGGGGGACCTGGCCTATCACTCTGCTGTCCACGGCATCGAGGACCTCATGATCCAGAACAACTGCTCCAAAGAAGGTCCCACGTCACCCCCGCGGCCCCGGCCCCCGGCCCCCAACCACCAGAGCTTCGAGTCTCTCGATATCTGCAACTACGAGAAGAGTTTTCTCTACAAGCACGGGCGCCCCCCCACCTACCAGCACTGCGCAGCCTTCGGGGACCCCCACATCCGAACCTTCCATGATGACTTCCACACGTGCCGAGTGGAGGGTTCCTGGCCCCTCCTGGACAATGACTACTTGTTCGTGCAAGCCACCAGCTCCCCGGTAGCCAAAGGGTCCAACGCCACGGTCACCAGCAAGGTAATGCCCGTGCACAAGGATGGGAGGCTAAGGGGATCTCCTCTGGGGTGTAGGGATGGCTTGGGATGCTCCCTGAAACGGCTGAGGAGGGCACCAACCCCACAATCCCAGCGTGGTGGGGTGGGAAGGGACCTCTGGAGGTCCTCGGAGGCTTCTCTTGTGCAGCTCAGCAGCCCCAGGGCTCTCAGCCTTTGCTCCAGTCCCACCAGCACCTCCACAGCCTCCCCTGGACTGTCTCCAGCAGTTCCTTGTCTCTCTGGAACTGGGGAGCCCAGCACTGGCCCCAGCACTCTGGAGGTGTCCCCAGTGGGGCCGAGCAGAGGGGGAGGAACCTCCCTGCCCTGCTGCCCACACTCTGCTGGATGCCCCCTTCTGTGATTCTATGATTCCATGATTCTATGAATCCATGACTCCACGCTTCTGTGGTTCTGATTCCATGATCCATGCTTCCATGGTTCCATGATTCCAGGGTTCTGTGCTTCCATGATTCCACAGTTCTATGATTCCATGGTTCTATGATTCTATGATTCCACAATTCCATGGTTCTGTGATTCCATGGTTCTGTGACTATTATTCCATGATTCTATTATTTCATGATTCTATGACCCCATGATTCCATGGTTCCATGGTTCTATGATTCCACAATTCCATGGTTCTGTGATTCCATGGTTCTGTGACTATTATTCCATGATTCTATTATTTCATGATTCTATGACCCCATGATTCCATGGTTCCATGGTTCCATNGCTTCTGTGGTTCTGATTCCATGATTCCATGGTTCCATGGTTCCATGATTCCAGGGTTCTGTGATTCCATGATTCCACAGTTCTATGATTCCATGATTCCATGATTCCATGGTTCCATGGTTCCATGATTCCAGGGTTCTGTGATTCCATGGTTCTATGATTCTATGATTCCATGGTTCTGTGATTCCCTGATTCCATGGTTCTGTAATTCTATGATTCCATGGTTCTATGATTCTATGATTCCACAATTCCATGGTTCTGTGATTCCATGACTCCATAGTTCTGTGACTCCATGATTCCATGATTCCATGGTTCTGTGGCTGTTATTCCATGTCCTCATGCTTCCATGACTCCATGGTTCCGTGATTCTATCATTCCACGACTCCATGACCCTACAACTCCATGACCCTCTCTCCGCAGCTCACCATCATCTTCAAGAACATGAAGGAATGCATCGACCAGAAGGTCTACCAGGCTGAGCTGGACAACCTCCCCGCAGCCTTCGAGGACGGGTCGGTGACGGGCGGGGAGCGGCCGGGGGGGAGCAGCTTGGCCATCCGGGAGCGCAGCCCCGGGCGCCACGTGGAGATCCGGGCCCGGTACATCGGCACCACCATCGCCGTCCGCCAGGCCGGCCGCCAGCTCTCCTTCTCCATCCGGGCGGCCGAGGAGGTGGCCGGGGCCTTCACGGAGGAGCAGGACCTGCAGCTGTGCGTGGGGGGTTGTCCCCTCAGCCAGCGCATCTCCCGCAGCGACTGTTGCCGCGGGCGAGCGGCGGCCGAGGCCGCCCGGGCCCTCTGCAAGGAGATGTTGCCCGTGGAGGACGTCTACTTCCAGTCGTGTGTCTTCGACGTGGTGACCTCAGGAGATGCCAACTTCACCATGGCGGCTCGTGGGGCCCTGGAAGATGCCAAGGTCTTCCTTCCCAATGCGGAGAAACTGCACATCTTCCAGGCTGCGGGGGGCTGTCCAAGGGTCTCTTCATCCTTCGTCCTCCTCCTCCTCCTCACCTCTGGTCCATCCCTGGTTTTGTTGCACTTTTAAGTCCTGCTGGTGTCGTGGAGAGCACAAGGGGACACATCCAGCTGGGCCAGAGGGGTGGCCTGAGGGAGCTGCTGCCTCCATGCAGAGCAGGAGGGATCCCTCAGCCTGATCCCTCAGCCCAGGGGGGTTGTGGATGTTCCATCCCTGGAGGGGCTCAAGGCCAGGTTGGATGGGGCTTGGAGCAACCTGGTCTAGTGGGAGGTGTCCCTGCCATGGCAGGGGGGTTGGAATGAGATGATCTTTAGGGTCCCTTCCAACCCAACCCATTCTATGACCCTATGACCTCTGCAGCAACAAGGAATGAGACCCAGACCTCTGGAGAGGGGAGCACTGGAGAAGACCAAGGGGTTTGCACCCACCATCCTCACACGAATGGCACCAGCTGAAGCTGGTTCCTCTCCCCAGGGCAGCTCATGATGGTTCCTGTTGTGTTTCTTTCTTCTAAAGATGAAGGTTTTGCAGCACTGCCAAAGAAAAAGAAACTCATGGGGTGAAGAGACGTTTAGAAACAAAGAAAAGGGAACCCACGGGGTGAAGAGACATCTAGAGAACCTCTGTGTCCCTCAAAGCCTCCCCACAAACCTGCTCCACATCTTCCCCCCAGTGTTACCACAGCAGATTTTTACTCAGGGACTCCACAGATTCAGAAAGAACAGACTCAAAGCCCAGAGCCACCAAAAACTCTCCCGTGGTGGCTTTGGGGCTGCTCCCAAAGCAAGGGGCGAGTGAAGCAGGGCAGTAAGTTGGTTACCAGAGAGTTGTGACCAAGGCTGGGGGGTTTTGGGGGTGAAATGACCCTTTCTGTGCCGGGTTCTCCTCTCCTGGGATCTCCAACGTGCTGCTTTCCAGCGCTGGGAGCTGCAGAAGGTCAGGGCCCCACCAGCTCGAGCTGCTGTTGCTATTTTCCCCTGTTGTCTTGGCACCTGTCTAGGACTCGATATAGCCAGGCCTGGACTTTGGACCAGCGTTGAGTTTCAGGGAGGAAAAACACCCCCTGGAATTCCCCTGCCGTGGGTCCAGCTTCTTCTGCCATGGTCACAATCCCCTCCAAAGCCAGCCCAGACTTTGGGGTTTGTCTGCAAAAGAGAATTAACAGTGAGGAGGAGGAGCTGGTGAAGAGCCCTGTGACCTGTGAGGGGCAAGGGAGCTGCAGATGGACATGGACATGGAGATGTTTAATATATTTAAGAGGTTTTAGGTAAAGCAGAGCAAGTTCCACATGATAAATATTTTCCATATGCAAAGACTTCTCTTTTTTTTAACTAAAGGGGGCTCAAAGTAAGAATTTGGCCATTCCTGCCCCACGGAACCATGAGAGGAGCCTCGTGGAGCTTCACGAGGTGCCATCCATGGGCAGGATGTGGGCAGGCAGCTCAGGGAGAGGATGATGGGGTGGAGGAGCCATAAAGGTTCATGTTTCAGCATCTCAGCAGCTTCTCTGGTCAGCGTTTTCCCTCTGGTGCTTCTGCTGAGTGAATTCAGAAACATTTCTGAGATCCCTCAGCGTGTTCCCTCCACCCAGGTGCACCCAAGGCTGGCAGGAAAGCTCCTCTTGGCTCTCCCTGATCCCTGAAGGTTTTGACATTAAAGGTGCCTGGTTTTGAAGCCCTCATTTCCTGACATCTGTCTCTTTACTCCTCTGGTCGGCAGCAGCAGGTGAGGACAAGAATATCTCGCCTTCCACCCACTGCTCCCTTTGCTCGGGAGCACTTGGTGGGCTATATATACCCGAGCTGAAGGAGCAGAGGAGGCCAGCTGGGATCTGCTGGGCTCCAGGGCTCTGTTCTCCTCAGGGATGAAGCCCTCAGAAGCCCCAGAGCCTTAGGTCAAACCTCAACCTCCCCTGGGGCAACTTGAGGCCGGTTCCTCTCATCCCATCCCTTGGGGACAAGAGATCTCACCCCCCCTGGCTCCAACCTCCTCTCAGGGAGTTGTGGGGATCCAGAAGGTCTCCCCTGAGCCTCCTTTGCTCCAGCCTCAACCCCCCCAGCTCCCTCAGCTGCTCCCCACAAGTTCTCCAGCCCCTTCTCCTTCTTCTCTAGACCCTTCCCCACCTTCATTCCCTTCTCTGGCCACGCTCCAGCCCCTCAAGGTCCTTCTGGGAGTGAGGGACCCAAACCTGCCCCCAGGATTGGAG
This sequence comes from Brachypteracias leptosomus, assembly GCA_013401335.1. Lineage (NCBI taxonomy): Eukaryota > Metazoa > Chordata > Aves > Coraciiformes > Brachypteraciidae > Brachypteracias > Brachypteracias leptosomus. The sequence goes on from VYZX01031818.1 coordinate 31,262, forward strand.
GTTGTTCCTCCCCAGTGCCCAGCCCAGGGGGACCATCCCTGCCTGGTCCACCACATGTCTCGTAGCATCTCCTGAGCTGCATTCCCACCAAGGGGAGACCCAGGAAGGCTGCTACTCAGACTTGCTCTTCTCAACCTGCTCATGAACATCCCACCTGGGAAGGGGGCAATGAACTGGGCTCCAAGGGCTTTGCTCCCATTGGACACAAAAGCAGTTTCCTGGCTCCACCTGCAAAAGGTGGATTCAAGACCTGAGAAACCCCAAAGCCCTTGAGAATCACAGAATGTCCCAGGTTGGAAGGGACCCCTAAGGTCCATCGTGTCCAACTCCCCGCTCCTCACAGGACAGAACAAAACTAACCCATCTGACCAAGAGCATCATCCAGATGCTCCTTGAAGAGAAGACTTTGGCCAACGCCCTCTGGAAAAACTGAGCTGGAGCACCCTGAGCAGCTTGTGGGGGTCAGCAGCTCCAGTTCTGGTTGGAGCTGGCACTGGGGAGTCAGAGCACGTCACAGCTGAGGCCACCACCTCCCTTACATGGGACACAGACGCTTAAACCTGAGCTGCAGCCTGGCCAGGGTCCAGCGGCGCAGGAGGAACGTGAAGGGGGTTGAGCCCGTTCTCCAGCTTGTCCCGTACTCTGCATCCTCCACTCGGTGGCTGCTGAGGAAGCTCACGAAGACGTGCTGGAGCCTGGGAGCAGAAAAGAGACCTTTCCAACCCTGGGCAGCTTGGAGGCTGGAAGAAAGGAGTGGAACGTAGGCGCGGGTCCAAGCCCTGGTTGATGTCAACAAGAGTATTTCCACTGACGTCAGGAGGCTTTGGATGGAGCCCCTTCAATTTCCGAGCATTTGTCACCTGCTAAAAAAGGCACCAGCCTTGTCAGAAGCCAGCCCAAATTTAGGCTGTTGCCCATCCAGATGTCCAACCTGGGTGGCTGGAACGAGGGAATTCCCAGTTTGGAGCAGAGCTGGGGCTTGTCTGCGCTGGGAGGTGGTGGTCAAGAGCAGCCAGCACCGGGGCTGGCAGGAAGGTGTGAGAAGCTTGGGGCAATCTGCTCCTCTTCCACCCCTTCCCACTCGGCTTTCTAGCAGGTAGAGACACGTCAAAGCCTTGGGGGGTGGCCACCAAACCTGAATCTTCATTAGCAGCCACTTCTCCGGGTCATAAACCAGCCTGAACATCAGAGGTGGCCACGTTTACCAGCAGTGGGGGCCTCAGCTGGAGCTGCCAAGCCCCTACCCTGCAGACCAGAGCTCTCCAGATCACAAGCAGGTCTTCAAAAGGCTTTTCTTGGCCTCTTTCCTACCAAACTCCAGCACGTTTCCTTGGCAAGGTGTTCAGGACAAGGAGAGACCTTCCTCCACAAAGTTCAGGGTTGGATTCATCTTCCTCGTGTTCCTACTGGCCAACGCCTTGAGGAGCATCAGCAGCAGGGAGTGGGCACATCTTGGTGTGTTCCTCTGCACCGGGCATGAAAAATAATCTCAAGTCAATGAAATAAGAATAAAAATAAGCTGCACCTGAGTCTGTTGCGTGTGTCATCCAACCAACCAGCCCGTGTGGGTGGAGGAAACGCCCTCCTGTGCCATTCCTGCCAAGGCCTCTAGATGTCCACACAACCCAAGGTATGAGAAGGGCTTCGGAGGATTCAGCAGCTCCACAGGGTTGTTCATCCCCAGCCCAGACACCGGGAAAAGCTCCCGTGAAGGTTCTGACCTTTGGCTTTGAGGGCTTGGTGAGGGACAAGGAGGTCTAGGAGGGGATTGAGCACCCAGCTGTAGCCACCCAGCTTGGTTCTCTAAATTAGAATCATGGAATGGGTTGGGTTGGAAGGGACCTCAAAGATCATCTTGTTCCAACCCCCCTGCCATGGCAGGGACACCTCCCACTAGAGCAGGGACCTGGCCTTGAACCCCTCCAGGGATGGAGCATCCACAACCCCCCTGGGCGACCTGGGCCAGGGTCTCCCCACCCTCAGAGGGAAGAATTTTCTTCTCATTTCCAGTCTCAATCTCCCCTCTTCCAGTTTGAAGCCATCACCCCTTGTCCTGTCGCTACAAGCCCTTGTAAAAGTCTCTCCCCAGCTTTCTTGTAGCCCCTTCAGATACTGAAAGACCCCAGGAAGGTCTCCCTGGAACCATCTCTTCTCCCAACAAGCCCAACTCTCAGCCTGGCCCCACAGCAGAGGCTTCCAGCCCTCAAATCATCTCCGTGGCCTCCTCTGGCCCTGCTCCACCAGCTCCATGTCCTTCTTGTGCTGGGGGCTCCAGAGGGAGCTGGATGTCCAGGGTGAGGATCCTCCTGCTCCCCAGGCACACAAACACACCCTGGCAGCCTCAGAGCAGCTTTGGCTGCTGAGAAGTCAGAAAACATCCTCATTTCTTTGCCCTCTCCAGCCTCTGCAGGACCTGCTGGGGCCTCTCAAGGGATGAAGCAGGGATGGGAGCTCAGAACATGGTTCGCTTTGTTTTTTCCACCCTTCACAACAACATCTTGAGCAGCCAAGTGAGACCAAAGGCCAAGAGGAGCCCGGGGACCCAGAGCTGAGCTGGATTTGTTCTTTTGGAAGAGGAAGACTTGGCCAACAGAGCCATGAGCAGAGGGTGCAGCTGCTCCTGCTGTGCTCCAGCAGCCCAGGAGAGGTCCTGCTCCTCCAGCTGGAGGAAGAGCTGAACAGTTGATCTTCCTCCCCTCAGCAGATGATCAACAAGGGACTTTCCAAGCTCTGCATTCCAATTCCTCCTCGTTTACAGCTGGTTGGGCTCAGTCTGTTGTCCCAGGCTGGTGACACTCAGCTCTGGCTTCTCCCTTCTCCTGTTGCACAACCACAGTCTGGCCAGAAAAGAAGGGAAGAAATCCCACCAGGGCAAAAACCAGCTCGTCAGGGGGAGCTCTGGTGTTGCTGGAGCTGGAAACTTGGGGCTCTGGGCGGGGAAAACCCCCAGGACCCACCCTGGAGAGGACTTCTCCCCATTCAGTTGGGATGGGGAAGGGGGAAAGGGGATCCTGACCTGCTAAACATGCCACAAAACGGGGCACAGCCCCAAATCACAGATTCTGCAGGTGAAAAGCAGCCCCCAAACCGCCTGGTTTGGGAACCCCCGAAGGAGGGATGTACCTTGAGAGCTTCCCACCCCATTCCTGGGACATCCCTGGAAACACCTCCTGCATTCCAGCAGTGCCTGTGCCAGGCACCACAAACCCCAACGGCCTGGCCGAGGCTGCTGGGCTGAGGGAGGAACCCAACCAGAGGCTTCCCTGCCTGCCTCCAGCCTGAGGAGCCTCAGGAGGCCCTTTCTTGCTCTCGAGTGATGGCCCTGGACAAACCCAAGCAGCAAGAAGCTGAACGTGGGACAAGTGGTGGCTTTCCAGGAGTCACTCGAGTCCCAGGGTTCCTTGTTTTCCATCCCCAGGCATGACCAGCCTGGGATTTATGATGTTCCCTGCACACAAACAACCTTGCCAAAGGAAATGCCTTTTCCGCCCCGGCTCCCGTTCCCAACCGCACACCAGGAACACTCTGTCCCTTCACTCGGGCCATTGTGAACCCCATCGGTCCCTCTCGTCCCTCCCCACCCCTCCCCTTTCCCCTTCCCAGCCTCGAATTTGCTGGAAGGAACCATATATGGTGAGAAACCAGGGAGAAAACAGCCCCGGGGCTGCACCCACCGGCTCTCCCAGCGCTTCTGGTTGTCTGGTGGAGGGGACAAAGGACAGGACACCATGGGAGGAACGTGACTTCTCCAGGCAACCACGGGCAGCAGCTCCTGGTCACCTGGAGCAGGGGGAAAAAAAAACCAGATTTCATCAGCATGGGGCTTTTCTGGACTGGGAGGGAGGTGGGATAAGGGCAGTTCCCAGCAGGGCAGGCTGTGGCTGGCACCGAGGCTGTTGTGCTGTTTGGTTTCTCCCATCCCCAATTCCTTCCCCATGACCCATGAGCAGCCCCAGCTCTCCGTGAGTCACCTCAGGGCCTGGTTTCTTCCTCAGCCCAACCCTGACTCTTCAGAACTGGGTTATGGCCCGTCAGGCTGCTCTCCTCACCCCTGGACAGGTTTGCTGGGAGAGGACGAGGCTCTGGCCACCCTCCCCAGCAGCAGCTTCACCCCAGCCAAGGCTGGGGGGACCCTCTGAGCACCCCAACCCCATGGGAAGTGAGCTGAGAGGGGGGTGTTTAGCTGGGGTTGTTTACTGGGAGCAAGGAGGCCTCCAAGGCTGGTCTCTGCCCCCAAACCCAAGCAGCTCCCCTTGTTTTTTTGGAGGGGACGTGACGTTTTGAAGGTTTCCCTTTTACAAGCTAAAATTCCAGAGCATTTCCAAGGCCTCTGCTTAACCCAGGGCGCTGCTTGCGTGGGAAACCTTCTGAACCAAACCTCAGCCCTGAGGAAGCTGCAGCTGCTGCTTCCTCTGCAGAAGGGCCAGGGAGGCACCTCCAGCCAGACAAGGGTCAGCAGAGCAGAGGGCAAGAGCTGATTGACAGATAAAGAGGCATTTGGAGAGGATTCAGGCCGGGGAACGTGCCTTGGACAGTATCTTTGGCAAACTCTTTGGTGAAGGGCTCGATGGTCCTTTGACATCGCCGGAATGCGCCTTACTGTCCAAAAGGTGGGAATGCCTTCCTTGGAAAGAGTGAAACTGGAGAGGGAGAGAATAAATACAGCTTCTAAGGGAATGCTGGGCACAGACCCAAGCTGGGGGCTTTGGCTTCCAACAGCCCATTGCTGTGCAGCAAACCCTCCTCACCAAACTACACCAAACCCACAATTATTCCTTAATCCAGCACCTTTTTTATGGCCCTGGGTGCAGCGGGCAATGGGGTGTTTTCTGGGAGCAAAGGTGGCAGGAGGAAGGTGCAGCTCCTCCATGACGTACCTGAGGGCGAAAGGATTTTCTCCCAGCCAGGGGGTTTGTCCTGCAGCTTGGCAAGAGAAGAGTTTATGCCCTAGAGTTTATCTGGCTGCTTTATCCGTTTATCCCAACAGGTGTGAATTAACCCCGGGGGGAAGGAGCAGATGAAAAGCCCCACGGGTGCCAGGAACACACAGATAAACAAGCTCCAGCGGAGACAACCCTGGACAAAAACACAGCCCTTTTCCTCCTGTGGGGTGGGGAGCTGCTGGGACCTGTTTTCCATTCCCCCTTCGGTGGGTGGCTCCAGGAACATTGTTCTCCTGTTTCCTCTCCACTCCCCTCGTGTTTTCCTGAGCTGGGAAAGTATTAAGGGCTTTAAAACCCAGGGATAAATCCCCCCCCTGCCAGGCAGGGAGAAACGTCTGCTCAGCAAAAACCATCGAGGAAAGAAGGTTCGAGGGTTTCTCCAAGCTGAAAGGCTCCTACGGTGGGATAAATGTCCCCGCTCCCCAAATCCCAGCTGGAAAATAGGGATGAGGGTGTTTCCCAGCTGGAAAACCAGGAGGGTTTGGAGGAAGGACCTTGTTTGTCCTCCCTTAGATCCAGGTGGACTTTTATCAACGATAACAAGTCCCTGTTTTCTCCGGCGAGAAACTTCTAGACTTCGCCATCTTAAAAATAAACATTTGCCTCAGATTTTTGCCTCGGCTGTTTTTTGTCCCCGTCCCCCCCCCTGCTCCCTCCCTTCAAGATGCTGACTCGAAGGATCCCGAAGCGCGGGGGAGTAGGAGGGGGGGTCATGGTTCCCCTTTTAGCGATATGACGACGCTTTGAGGGGCATATTGTGAGTGAGGTCCCCAAAATTGTTGGGGGGGGCTGGGGGGGGTGAGTTCCCCATTGGTGAAAGGGAGAAAGCAGAAGTGAGGGAAATAACCCCCCCCTACAACACCCCATAAGGACAGAGAGAGGCCTCCAGGCTCAGGCTTTGATTCCCTACCCCAATTTTAACCTTTTTTACCTCAAATAATAAGTGGGGAGTGGGGGTACCATGGAGGGGGGGGCTGAGGAGAGGTCTCAGGCACCGGCTG
>VYZX01031818.1:58279-71360 GCA_013401335.1 Brachypteracias leptosomus
GGTGCCCAACAGGATGCCAAGGGGAAGCCAAGGGGAAGCCAAGGGGATGCCAAGGGGGTGCCAAGGGGAAGCCAAGGGGATGCCAAGGGGAAGCCAAGGGGATGGTGGGATGGATGTTGATGGGTCCCCGTTGCAGGTGTTCGTGTTCCGCACGGTGAGGCGGCGGCGGCCGCGACGCTTCGTGCAGTGCGCGACCGTGGGGAGCTTCGGGGAGCACTGGCAGGAGACGCTCTACAACATGTTCACCTTCACCTTCCTCTTCCTCCTGCCCCTCCTCGTCATGGTGCTCTGCTACGGCCGCATCCTCGCCGCCATCTCGGGCAGGATGAAGGACGCTCGTGGTGAGCACGGGGAGGGGGCTCCTCCAACCCTTCCTGGCCTCGAGTCACACCAGGGGAGGTTGAGGTTGGAGCTGAGGAACAATTTGTTGGTGTTTGGGGTTGTTTGGGGCTGTGCCAGGCTGGGCAGGGCAGGGGTGGAGTCCCCATCCCTGCAGGGGTCTCCAAGGCTGGAGATGTGGTGCTGAGGGACAGGGGTCAGTGGTGCCCTGGCAGGGATGGGGAACGGGGAGACTCAATGACCTTTAGGGGCTCTTCCAACCAAAACAATCCCACAATTCCACGATTCTCCCCCTTTCCCACCTCCTGTTGGGGTCCTCTCCCCAGCTCATCAACCCAACGGTGTTGATGACCCCTTGGATGACTCCTCTCCCTCCATCCCCACCCCGCAGCCTCTTCCCAGCAGGTCCAGCTCCGCCGCTCCTACAACAACATCCCCCGGGCCCGGATGCGCACGCTCAAGATGTCCATCCTCATCGTCCTCACCTTCATCATCTGCTGGACTCCCTACTACCTCCTGGGCCTCTGGTACTGGTTCTCCCCAGAGATGCTGACCAGGGAGAAGGTGCCACCATCCCTCAGCCACATCCTCTTCCTCTTCGGCCTCTTCAACACGTGCCTGGACCCGCTGGTCTACGGGCTCTTCACGGCGCGTTTCCGACGGGAGCTGGGGCGGGTTCGCCGCCGACACAACCAGGAGGTCACCTCTGTCCTCACCAGCTCCTTCCACGGCTCCACCGTGGCCAGAAGAGCTGGGAACAGCCCTGGAGGAGCTGGGAACAGCCCTGGGGGAACTGGGAACCCTGGGGGAACTGGGAACAACCCTGGGGGAACTGGGAGAGTCGGGAACGGCCCCAGAAGAGCCGGGAACCACGAGCTGGAGGTGGTGGTGGGACCCCGGTGTGAGCTGTGCTGGAAGAGGACGGTGGAGAGCTTCATGTGACTGGTGGTGGAGCCCCCCAAGAGGGGCTCAGGGGGAGGCTCGAGGGCTTTGCGCTGCCACGAAGCTGCTCAGCAATAAATTCAGATTATTTTCGCTGGGTTTGGGTCAAAAACGGATGAACTGGAGCAGGCGCTGGGGGGACCAACGGGGTGTGAGGAGTTGGACACCCAAACCCACCCCACGTTGGAATCCGTGGCAGAAATTCCTCTCAAAGGTGCCCCACGAGGGGGGACAAAAAGAGAAATATTGAGTTTAAAATGTGCCCCCCTCACCTGCAGGAGGAGAATTCTCCAACATCACCCAAAGAAACTCGCTGGGAAATGCTATTTTAGGGAAAAATGGGGAAAAGTGGATTTTCCAGCTCCTAAATGGTTCCTCAAGGAGATGAGGGAACTTCAGGGGACTTTCCAGGTCCTAAATGGTTCCTCAAGGAGATGGGGGAACTTCAGGGGACTTTCCAGCTCCTAAATGGTTCCCTGAGGAGATGAGGGAACTTCAGGAGGTTTTAGGCAAATTGGGAATTGCCCAAGAGGAGCCGGATTTGGTGACAGTGTTTAGGACAAGGACAAGGGACACTCCAAAGGCCAAGTTCACTCATGGGCAAAACACCAAGAGGATAAACCCCTCGTGACACCCGAGGGTGTAGAAACCCAGATGGTGTCTCCAAAGGTGACACAACCATGATGGTCTGGGCCATAACTGGGCTCGGGGGGTGTGTCACTGGTGGAACCCCCTCCCCAGACCTCAGGGGTGGCTCCTTCCCCTTGGTTCCCTTGCTTGAGGACTGAGATCTCATCAAGAAGATGGTTTGTCAAAGGTTTACTCCTCCAACGCCCCGTTCCCCACGTACAAACAGCCCCCCCTGACCCAGTTCCCACCCCCAGTCCCTCCCAGTTCCCCCAGTTTGGACTCAGAACCCATGGGTAGGAAGGAGGGTCCATCACCGGCGTCTCCTGTCGGGGCTCCTGCTCCGCCGGCGCCCACCCCTGGAAGAGACACAAGAATTTGGGGTGGGGGTATCAGCATTTGGACCCCACGTGGTGATTCCACTCTATCTAGTGGCCTTAAGTGGGGTGATGTCATCAGTGGGCAGTGACATCATCAGCAGGCAGTGATGTCATCAGTACAGCCCTGTCTATGTCCAGTTCTTCACTGGGTGGGTAAAGAGTTGGTTGGATGGAGACCACCAAAGAGCTACAGCTCAATGTCCTCATGGAAACCAGTGAGGAGCTGGGGCCATCAAGGGGCTGTACTGGGATCGTGGGACCTTCATGGGTATGGGGATCGAGTGAACCTCGAGGTGGTTGATGCCCCATCCCTGGCACCATCCCAGGGGAGGTTGGGCTCTGAGCAACCTGCTCTAGGTGCAGATGTCTCTGCAGGAGCTTAGACAAGATCTTTGAAGGTCTCTCTCAACCCAAACCCTTCCATGATGCCACAAATGGGGCTTTGAACCTCATCTTGTTGAAGATCATAGGATGGTTGGGTTGGAAGGGACCTCAAAGATCATCTTTTGTCATCAGGGACACCTCCCACTAGACCAGGTTCAAAGCTCCATCCAGCCTGGTCTTGAACACCTCCAGTGATGGAGCATCCACAACCCCCCTGGGCAACCTGGGCCACAGTCTCACCACCCTCTAGACCTGCCCATGGTTTTCAAAGGTCCCTCCCAATGATTCACCCCAGATTCCAGCCTTCCCCCATTCCCAGCACGCTGAGGTCTTGCCCAGCTGGTCCTCACCTCCTCTTGCCCTTGGGAGGTCCTCTCACGAAGCACCAGTCCACGCTGATGGGTTGGCCCATCAGCTCCTGCCCGTTCAGCCCCTCCATGGCCGCCTGCGCCTCTTTGTAGGTCTCATACTCGACCAGGGTATATCCCTGAGGAGGAGGAGGAGGAGGAGGAGGAGGAGGGAGAGGGTGTGAGCACAGCAGATCCCAAACAACCCCCCCCACCCCCACCCTGAGCCACCTGCCCACCCCAATGTCCCACCTTGAGGTAGCCCGTCCGCCTGTCCAGGTTGAGGTGGAGGTTTTTGATCTCCCCATACTCAGCGAACCTGTCGTGGATGTCTTCTTCTGTGGCCTCCTCGTGAATGCCCGTCACAAAGAGGATCCAGCCCTCCACGGCTGAGGGGAGAGGGTTACACCCAGAGAAGGGGGTGCAGGGATGTCCCCCCCACCCCAAAAAAACCCCAAGAGTGATCCCTGGAGATCAGCTCCTGGCTGGTCACCCAGTGAGGTGGGGAAAGGTGTCGTCCCAGCCCCATATGGGGGCAAGACCCCACGTTCTCCCCTCCCAGCTCCATCTCCTCTCCCTCCAGCGGGCACCAGGAGGGTCCTCTGGGGATACTCACACCTCTGGGGGCCTGGCTCGTCCCCGTCCTGCTCCACGCTGTCGTAGTCCTCCCGCACACGGGCCCTCGAGCCCTCCTCTGGAGGAGGAAAGAGAAATGGGCGACCGGTGCCACCAGAGCAGGGCCCAGACACCCCCAAACCCCCTTAAACCACCCCAAAAGCAGAGAGGCAGCGGAGGTTTCACACCAGGAGAAGTGGGGGAGACCGAGGCCCCCGTGGAGGGGTGGGGGACACCCCAGACCCCCCAGTGCAGGGGGGGAAGGATGCTCTGGGGGCTCCTCACCTGAGCCGAAGCCTCGACCCTTCCGCTTCTTGGCTTTCTCCTTCAGCTTGTGGATGCTCTCTGGGGGAGAGGGGGAGCGGGTTAGAACCAGGAGGGGACCCAAAACACGTCACCAGGCCCAGCAGGACCCCAAAAAATGGGCAGGAGCTCCCTGGGGTTGACAGGACCCCTCAGGCTGGGCAGGAGCCTCCAGACCAGGCAGGACCATCCGGGGCCAAGCAGGAGCCACTCAGGGCCGGGCAGGAGCCCCCTTGGCTGGGCAAGACCCTCTGGTGTCTGCCAGGATCCCCTCGGGGCCCGGCAGAATCTCCTCCGGGGCTGGGCAGGAGCCCCTCGGTGCCTGGCATGACCCTCCGGGGCCCGGTAGAACCCTCCGGGGCCGGGCAGGAGCCCCTCGGGGCCCGGCAGAAGCTCCTCCGGGGCCGGGCAAGATCCCCTCGGTGCCCGACATGACCCCCCCGGGGCCGGGTCTGGTGTCGAGGCTTGTGGGGAACGCGGGAACCGGACCGTGAATGGAGGAAGAGCCCCGAGAATGGAGGGAGGGACCCCCAAAGGGAGCGGGGACAGACCTGAACCGGGGGTAACCGACATGAGACCGAGCTGAAAGGGGCTAGAACCGGGGGGAGCGACCCCGGGCGAGGGGCGACAGGCCCCGGTGTGATGGATGCGGCCGGGAGGGGGGCTCCGAGAGGGCCCGAGGGGGGGTCCCCCCAGGCCGGAACGGGGCCAAGCCGCTCGGTGGGGCCCGGCCGGTCGGGGTCCGCCCCAGCCCCGCCCTCACCGTCGCCATCCTCGTCCATGGCGAAGTCTTCGCCGCCCGCCTCATGCAGATCCAGCACGTCCGCCATCTTGCCGCTCTCGCTGCCGCCACCGCCGCCGCCGCCGCGGGGAACACCGGGAAGCGCGACGGAACCTCTGCCGCCATCTTGGGGAGGGACCATGGCGGGAGGCCAGAGCCGCCATCTTGGGGAGGGACCATGGCGGGAGGCCAGAGCCGCCATCTTGGGGAGGGAGTGTGGCGGGAACCTCTTGTGCCGCCATCTTGGGAAGGTCAAGGGCGCCTCTTCTCCCCCCAAACTGGGGCCATACTGGGAACCACTGGTCCCCACAAAGGTGGCGAGGGGTGACCCCAGCCCGGCTGCTCCCAGGGTACGAGCCCCAGCGAAGGGGAGGCTCAAAGGGGAGGTTGGGGGGCACCATCTGCCCTAGGAGCAGAGAAGCCACAATTACCCCCAAATTAAGTGTTTTATTATATAAAATCCACATGGAACTGCACACGGTGATTTATCCTTCCAGCTACGGAGCCTGATGAGGGAGAACAACCCCTTTGGGGTGCTGGGAAAACTGTGATTTGCTCCTTTTATCACCTTCTAAACACCCCAAATGGGAGCCCAAAATTGCCAAAAATACAAATCACCCAATATCAAGTTTTCCTTGGAACCACTGGAATAAAAACTTGACCTCTTGAGGTTTCTCCGGAGATTCTGGGGAGATAAATCACCCTTCTGGGGGCTTGTAGAGACATGGAGCTCCACAGTATTTCTCCAGTGAGTGATTAAATCATATAATTAAGTCTAGAGCTCATAAAAACCAAGCAGACGACTCCACACCCTTGACAATCGCCTTTATAAATGTGTTAAACATTAATACTGTCGTGTAAAGAGGCTGCGTATCAAAAAATATATAAAAAAACCAACAAAATAGGCTTGTAAGGATGAAAATACAAAACTAGAAGAGCTACAGATAATACATTTTTTTGTTTTGTCCATCTCCAAACGTCGACGATGGCTGGAAAATCCCCCCAGAGAAGCAGGAGGGGACATGGGGGGGCCTGGAAGGAGCCACGACTGGGGCTGGGTTGGAGCTGCAGGAAGATTTTGAAGTAGAAAGAGAATTTTTAGGTCAAAAAGGGCCATTTTTTGGTCAGAAAGGGCAAGTTTTCGGTCAGAAATTTCATATTTTAGGTCAGAAAGGACAATTTTCCAGTCAGAAAGGACAATTTTAAGGTCAGAAAGGACAATTTTAAGGTCAGAAGGATCATTTGTAGGTCAGAAATACAAGTTTTTAGGTCAGAAAGGGCAATTTTAAGTCAGAAAAGGCAATTTTCAGTCAGAAAAGGCAATTTTTAAGTCAGAAAGAACAATTTTTTCATCAGAAAGGGCAGTTTAAGGCCAGAAGTATCATTTTTAGGTCAGAAATATAGTTTCTTAGGTCAGAAAGGACAATTTTTAAGTCTGAAAAGGCAATTTTTAAGTCAGGAAGGACAATTTTTTGGTCAGAAATACCATTTTTTAGATCAGAAAGGGCAGTTTTTAGGACAGAATGGACAACTTTTAGGTTAGAAAGGTAGTTTTTTAGGTCAGAGGGCAGTTTTTAAGTCAGAAAGGGCAATTTCTAAACTCAGAAAGGGCATTTTTAAACTCTAAACATCATATAGATTTAGTGCTGCTACGTATACAAAGAATAAGGAATTATTCCTTTAAAAAAATAGTGCATATAGAGATTTTTGTCTTATTCACCATCACAGGGAAGGGAACAAGCCCTGGCCGAGCTCTCACCATCTCCCCCCTCCTCACTCAACCTAAACCCACCTCCCACGTCCTCATTTAATCCCTTCCTCCCAAATTCCTCCCCGAGAAGCTCTGGCCTCTACCAGAAATCCCAAGAATTGTCCCCAAAAACTGCTTCTCATGGTGGGGGGGAAATAAACTGGGTCTGGCTGGGAAAAGCAAAACCCTCGTCAGAGCTTTGGGTGCTCAGGGCTGGAGCTGGGTGCTGGTTCTAGGGGTTAAACCTGGTTCTAGCTAGGAAAGGATTAAATGAGGCTCTAGGTAATGAAGGAAGGAACCAGGTTGCTCAAGGCCCCATCCAACCCGGCCTTGGAACACCTCCAGGGATGGAGCATCCACAACCCTCCTTGGACAGGGCAAAACTCCCAGTTTTAAATCCTTTTCCTCAGGATCATCCCCCTGTGCAGCTTGTGCTGCAGCACTAAAGGGAATGGTTTAGTTGGGGTTTTAATTAGTGCTTATCAAGAAGGGGGTTGGATGGACCTTCCCTCTACTAGAGGAGCAGAAAATGAAAATAAAGCAGGTTTGTGGCACATGCAACGACCAGAATGTTTCTACATTTCAGGGAGAGCTGCTGCTGATAAACCACCAGCAGAATCCTCCCCGTTCACACTAAAAGCCACGTTTTTAACAGAGTCTTTAAAAAATAGTGACAGAAGGAACGTTCTAGAGAGGAGGCCGAGGAGCAGGTCTAGAAGCGAGTGTTAAAAGGTTTCAAAATCTGTACAGGAGGGGGTTTTTTTCCCTAGAAAAATTCTTTTAAACCCCCCAAAATTCTTTAAAATGTGCAAATGGGCCAAAATTCTGGCAGAGGAGTGACATGGTTTTGGTGGGAGGGGATGGGTGGAGGAGGTGGGGGGAAGGAGGTGGAGGGAAGGAGGTGGGAGGGAAAAGGTAGAAGGAGGGAGGTGAAAGGAGGGAGGTGGAAGGGAAGGAGGTGGAAGGAGGAGGTGGAAGGAGGAGGTGGAAGGAGGAGGTGGAAGNAGAAGGAGGTGGAAGAAGGAGGTGGAAGAAGGAGGTGGAAGAAGGAGGTGGGAGGAAAGGAGGTGGAGGAAAGGAGGTGGAGGGAAGGTGGAGGAAAGGAGGTGGGAGGGAAGGAGGTGGAGGCCAAGGGGAGTGGTGGGACTTAGCAGTTGGAGGAGTGGAGGCCTCCCAGCTGCCCTGCTGCCAGCATCAGGATGTCCTTCCTCTCCTTGTGGAAGCGAAGCTCCTTCCCGGCCAGACGGGCCTCGTCCAGCTCCCGCTCGGTGCAGGCCAGTTCCCTGGAGAGGGCCCCGGGGCTGCTCTGCTCCCGGTTCACCCAGTCCATGGCCATCTGGTTCCTGATGTCGTCGTCCAGAGCGCGGTGGGAGTAGTGAGCCAGGACCTCCTGGGGGTGAGGAAAGAGAAGCCGCTCATGGAGCTCTACAGCTACCTGATCCATGGGATCATGGGCTGGGTTGAGGGGACCTTCAAAGCTCCTCCTGCCCTGAGCAGGGACATCTGCACCTAGAGCCCAACCTCCCCTGGGATGGTTCCACCACCTCTCTGGGCACCCTGGGCCAGGCTCTCCCCACCCTCAGCCTCCAAAATTCCTTCCAGCTCCTCCAAATCTCCCTCTTTTAGTTTAGAATCATCCCCCCTTGTCCTGTCCCAACAGGAACTGCTCAAAATCTTTCTGACAGGCCCCAAAGGTGGTTGGAGCCAGGTGGGGTCGAGCTCTTCTCCCAAGAACAAGAGGCACCGGCCTCACGTTGCCCCAGGGGAGGTTGAGGTTGGGGGTGAGGAGCATCTTCTGCATGGCAAGGGCTGGAAGTGGTGGAGTCCCCATCCCTGGAGGGGTTCCCAAGGCTGGAGCTGTGGTGCTGAGGGCCAGGGGTTGGTGGTGCCCTGGCAGGGATGGGGAACGGGGGGACTCCAGGAGCTTCAGGTTCTCTTCCAACCCAAACCATTCTGTGATTCTACGACCCTACATGGGACACACAGTTCTTAGCAGCATCAGGCTTCCTCGCCAGCTAAGAGAGCTTAAGGAGAAGGTTGTTGTGGCCCTCACAGACCTCGAGACCCCCCGACTCACCTGCCGTGAGCACTGTCTCTCCCGCATGGCTTTGAGGCTGCCATTCCAGTGCAGCAGCTGGAAAACAGTCATCAGCTCCTGCAACGGCAAGAGGCACTCGTGGGGTCACTGTGAGCACACCTGGGGACCAGGATCTGGCCCAACGAGCAGTGGAGACAGTTTCTGGCTACAGGAACAACCATCACGGCCCATCCTTTGCAATCACAGGGATCCCAGAGCGGGTTTGTGGCTCTAAAGCTCATAAGTAAAAGATTTTCAGTGTTAGTAGAGGGTGGAAAAGCTCTGGGATGGAGAGGTTGGGGAGTCTCCTTCTCCGGAGAGATTCCAAAGGGGCCTGGACATGCTCCTGGGCCCCCTCCTCTGGGGGAGCTGCTGGAGCAGGGGGTGGGACCAGAGCATCTCCAGAGGTCCCTTCCCACCCCCACCACGCGGGGATTGTGAGACTAATGAGTTCAGATTTACCAAAAAGACAAGAAAGCCACAGAAACGGAGGAGGAGGGGACATCACCAACATCCTGGGGTCCAGGACATGAGGTCCAAGCCTGGCTCATCCCACAGGACAACCCCATGAGCTGACAATGGAGACAAGGACACGGATCCCTCACCCTGCCCTGGCAATTCCAGGGTTCTGCAGCAGACTCCACACCTCACCAGCTCCAAACCAGAGCGGGCAACACCCCAATGTTCTCCCATCAATTACTCCCCTCTCCCAGCCACCCAAATTCTCCTTCCCAAACTCACAGGGCCCGATCTTGCTCCCCACAGACCAAGGCAGCCCCAGGAACAGGCAGCAGAGCCACGTTGTGTAAACAGCCCTGCTAATCTAAACACGTCTGTCTCCCTCCAGCTGAGCACTCCCAGCCCAGGGAAAGGAGCCAGGAGAGGAACCAGCTCCAGGAGAGGAACCAGCTCCAGGAGAGGAACCAGCTCCAGGAGAGCTCTGCCTGCAGCAGAGACCCCCAAACCCAGCAGCCCCCAGGCACCCGCCTTGAGCTGCATCCAAACCCCACTTCACCACCATCCCTCCTCTGCTCCAGCTCCCGTTCCAGTTGGTGCACACGAAGCATTCCCAGTTAAACTGGAAGCCCGAGCTGGAATTTAAAAGGATTGGGGAATCTCAGCACTGCTGGAACGTACGTGTGGGGACAGAGGAGGAGGAACGTGCTCTCCTTGAGGCTGTCGAGTCACAGGGAGAACTTGGAGTGCTCCAAAGAGGTTTTATTTACCTGGCTGGGCTGCCCTGCTCTGCTCCAAGGAGCAGTTTCCTCAGCAAAGCTGGAATAAAGCCCAGAAGGATCCCAGCTCCCAGTTCTCTGCTCCACTCAGAAGAGCTGAGAGGTGTTAGAGCAGCTCCTGCTGCTCCTTCCAGACGTCTGGTCAGGATTTCAGCAGGGGACAGAGGCTGCTCGGGGAGCTCTGAGGTTTGGGGGCAGGGAATGACAGCCAGAGGGGCTCCCAATGCCACGTTTTGGGGTGAAAGATCATTCTGGGGGAAGTGAGATCTCTCCTGTTTTCCTGGGAGAGGAGAGAAACCCCCTCAGGAGTTAAACTACCTGAAAACCACCACCAGAAATGATTATTGGAGACACCACGTCACTGAAAACACCATCAGGAGAACACCTGACACCGAGTCATGAAAATATCCAGGAACACTGACAGGGAAAAGGCTCATTCCAAGTATTTTCCTGCTTCACCAGCACCTGGAAGTGCCACAAGCCCCGAGGAAAAGCTCCATTCCTATTCTGGATATAACACACCACGGATGCAGCTGGAAGACCACGACCACCCCAGTGTGGGACCCCGAGTGGTACCTTGAAGGCACATACCTGGAATTCCAGCATGGATTTCCCCTTGTTGGACTCCAGCATGAAGCGGAAGGCGCCGATCCCGGTGTTGGGGTTATCGGCTTCCTCTCGATTGCCCTGCAAGAGACATTTCAGGGGAGAGCTGCAATTCCCAACCACTCCTGCCCACCCACTACCTGCTCCCTCACCCACACCACCATCATCAATTCCAGGTTGGAATTTCCAGGCTAATTCAGCCTCGAATCCTCACGTTGTTCACCACACGTGGAGCCCACTTGGGTTATGAGATTACCCCTTGGAATGGGATTTTTCCCACAGCCCATTGTGGTGGTTTCAAAGTTCTCACAACACTCTGGGTGCCCGAGCCAGAGTTCCCACCAGGATATACGGGTATAATTAGGGGAGTACAAGAAGAATGCGAAGCTCCTGCTGCCAGAAATGAACATTTCTGGGAAATATTTGGTTTAAAGAAAGCCCAAGTGATGACACAGCCACGGAGGGACCATATGACTCAATGTCTCGGTCTGATGGTCCTGCTCTGCTTGAGCTGAGGGCGGCCCAACCAAAGCTGAGGGGAAGCAGGACAACGAGAGCTGCTGGTAAAGATTAAAAGCTCAGAAGTCACCAAAACCCCCCACTCTGAGGAGTTCCAGATGGAGATTTTTCCCCAATCAACCCGTCCCTGTCCCTGGACTCACGTTGAAGGAGGCCAAGGCCTCGGAGACGCTCTTCTCGATGAAGTCGTCGGTGATCCTGCGGGACGGGTGCTCGTTGAACACCGAGTTCATCAGCGCGATCTTGGCAGCGCTTCTCCGAGCCTCAGCCTTGGTGGGACAGAACTGGAGAGACAAAGAGCACCGGGACAGAGGGGTGGGGAGGGCAGGGAGATCCTGGTGACCCCGCGCAAGGTTGGAGTGAGGGGGGGTCGGGCTCTCAAGGAACGAGCGACAGGACGAGAGGAACCGGCCTCAAGTTGCCCCAGGGGAGGTTGAGGTTGGGGGTGAGGAGCATCTTCTGCATGGCAAGGGCTGGGAGTGGTGGAGTCCCCATCCCTGGAGGGGTTTGCAAGGCTGGAGCTGTGGTGCTGAGGGCCAGGGGTTGGTGGTGCCCTGGCAGGGCTGGGGGAACGGGGGGGACTTGATGACCCTAAAAGCCTCTTCCCCCCAAGCAATCTGGTGGTTCTACAAAGAGCAGGAGGCCACGGGGTGGTGGAGGGCTGGGGGTTGTGCTCCAAGACATCCTGCACTCATCAGGAGCAGGCTCTGAACCGCAGCTCCCCAGCCACAATCAGGGGGGCAGCTGAACTCAGCACATGGGGTCTGCAGCAGGAACCGGTGCCCAGCAGCTCCACAACAAACCCCAGCAGCTTCCACCCGAGAGGGAAGGAAAGGAGGGTGAAGCTCCAGGTCTGCTCTCCAGGGTGGGCAGATGGTGGAGCTGCTGGGACTGTTTCTTTTGGATGTGTTCTGCAAACCAAGCCGAGAGAGGAGCTGCCTAAAGCCACGAGAGCAGAGCAGCCCCTTGGGATTATTGGCCTGTAATCGCCCAGCTGAGGTATTTGGGTTGGAAGTTTTCCTTTGAAACAGAGAGGGGGAGAAACTATCGACCCAAAGTCATGATTTTGATTTCTTTTGGCAGCTTGAGAAAAGGTTCTGGGTCAACTCCAGAGCCCGCACAAGGAAATATTATTCCCCCAGTTTGCCCAGAGCTGCATCCTGTAAATACATCCCATTTAATCCTGGGCAGGAGAACCAAGGATCCAACCCAAACACTTTTCTGAGCTATCACGTGTCTTATCCCCACTCTCCAAGGTCCAAGTCACATGTAGGGAGCAGGGCACATGCAGCAGAGGCAAATTTACAGCCAAACCTCCCCAGACTGAAGCCGGGTGGGATTTTATAGCCAATTAGGAACACTCACTAGCCAGCTTGGAATGAAAAAGGGCTCCAGTCAGGCCCACAACATCCTCATGCCTCAAAAGGGCAGGAAAACATGAATGTTGTGCCCAGCACGGAGAGATCCGAGTGGGAATTCTGGTGGGGAAGGGCTCTGAGGGGACCCCAGTTGTCTAACTTGGCCCAGACCCTCAGGGGTGGCTCCAGAACCCCAGGGATGACTCCAGCCCCCCAGGGATGGCTCCAGCCCCGTGACCATACCTGGAAACTGCCAAAGCAGCTGCCCCCGGGCAGGGTGACGTAGCAGACGTAGGGGGGGCTGTTGGAAGGGACCATCTCATACACCACCAGGGCTCCGTTCTTCAGGTCAGCTCCACGAGACTGCTTCATCTGCCAGAACTCCTGAAGGGCCTCCACCACGTTCACTGGGGAGACAGAAATATTAGTATTTTGTGGCTGAAGATGAGCCAGCAGGTGCCCAGGGCCACCAGCTCCTGGCTTGTGTTGGCAGCAGGAGCAGGGCAGGGATGGTGCCCCTGGGCTGGGCACTGGGGAGGCCCAACCTCAAATCCTGGGGTCAGGTTTGGGCCCCTCACTCCATGAAGGACCTTGAGGGGCTGGAGAGGGACCGACCAGCTCGGGAGAAGCAACAAGGAGCTGATGAGCTTGAAGAGAGCTCCTGTTGGGGGCAGTTGGAGAGCTTCTTGTTGGGGGCAGCTGCTGAGCTCTCTCTCAGTGGTGTGTTCCCTCTTGGCTGATTTGAGATGGAGAAGAGCAAAGAGATGAAGAATGAAAGATGAAGAGAGATTTCCTATTTGAGAAGACGAAGAGCAAAT
>VYZX01031819.1:5256-17405 GCA_013401335.1 Brachypteracias leptosomus
CCCTGCTGGTCCAGTCACATCCTCCACAGGGAGCACTTCTACTCCCCCGGCATCTATTTTCTGATGGCAAGATGCCGACTCCTACAACCTCCACAAGGAACCTAAGAGTCATAACATCCCCTCATTAGTATTTGCACACCATCTGGTGACTATTACTGAATCAACTTTCATAGAAAATAAGTTTTTAGAATATAAGTTTAAAATCAGTCTTTGATATGAAATCTTAGTCTTTTCTCTCTTCCCCCACCAAAAAAAAAAAAAAGCAGAATTTTTAAAAGGGAGAAAAGAGAACTGTGGGTCAGATACAGTTTAAAAAGTTAAGAGTCTTCCAAATGCCCTTATTTCCCTTCTTCCCAAATTGTTATAGTATGATATAGGGCACACATGAGCTGTTTGGGTATAGCTCTTCCTCACCATTTGCTTTTGTACTCTGTTGGACACCAGAAAATACTGAGTGATAACTTTTTACTAATTTTACATCAATCTAACATTTTTCTTCTGTGGAGATACTCATAAGATTAAACCCCTGTGTGTTTCATTTGTCCCAGCAAGTCCTCAGGTGTTGCAAAGGCCTTCAGATTTTGAAGCTTATTTCCCCTGTAGTACTGCCTTGGGAGAAAAGAATAAAGTAAATCTTTAGTTTTGAGTCTTCAGCACCAGTTAAGGGATATTTTTGCCTTTGGGAGAGGAAGGGAGAAAGAAAGAATGGAAAGGTTTTTCTTGGTTGTTTGATTTCTTTACATTTAATTTAGTGCCATTTCTTTCAATGGGAAGAAAATCCTGGCAACACATATTAACCAATTATTTCATTTCACTGATTGCTATTAGAAATTAATCACAAACTACAATTAAGGGTGAAGATGTGACAACACAATATTTATTAGTTAAAACAGAAACAAGTTCTCCATAAACAAACCAGAGACAAAACTATCTATTCAGGTAAATGACTGAGTTTCAAAGAAGCAAAACTCTTGATGCTATAACAAATTCAGGAAAAACAGCTGTTCAAGTTACGTGCAGCATTTACCTTTTAAATGAAATACATTGGTAATATTAAAGGAATTTTAATGCAACTGCAAAAAATTAAAAATAAAATACCAAGGACCATATGGTACTGCCATAAAACATTTATGTCCAAATATTTGCTCTCATTCTCATCCAATGAAAACAAAGTCCTAACTAGGAAGCAGTACTCATTTCTCTCCTAACAACTGGTAAAATATCCCCCTGCCAAATTACAAACTACAGCAAGCAAATTCCTCCTTGCTTATCATAACTGAAGTCAAACTTTGCCAAAGAAGGCAGGAGGTATCTCTAAAGTTGGATCAAAATACTTTACCATTCATCAGAAGACTTCAACCATACTGCACTCCTTGTGAAAAAACTGCAGTGAGGAGACATGGTAATAGTAAAGATAATTTTCTCTCCAAATAACTTAAAAGACTTTACATGTTAACACCGAAATCTATGGGTTAGTAAAGTTAAGCATATGTGCAGCTGTTTGCAAGATCAGAGTCTAAGCACAACTGATGAAGATTAAAATTTGTTTCTTAATCAATATTTCAGCCAAGAGAGATTGAAAGTTACTTTAATTGCTGGTCTTGGAAATGTTAGATGCCTGATTTCAAGTTTAAGGGATCCAGATTCCACAGGTTAAACTTCTTTAGTTATAACGTTGAGCATTCTGGCCCAAATCCAACAAAACACTTAAACACATGCTTGACCTACAATACACAGACAGCTGCAGAGAACTTAAAACTTAAGAATTTACAGGACCAGGGAAAGAATGCTGAGTACCATTCAGGATCAAGCCTAAACACCATCAATCTCTTTAAGGGACTTAGATTTCTGAAGCTTCTTCCTTCTGTATTTTAAGAACAAGGTATATGACAATGCAATGATGTTAAAAATTGACTATTTTCTTCTGGCCTTAGGTTCATCTATATTAACCACATAAAGAAAAAAGAAACAAAACCCCAATGACATTTCTGTAATTTTAGAAGGGAGGAAAAGATGGGCAGTGTCTTAGCCTAAAGTAGGAGCATTTATTACAAAATGTGACAATGAAACATGCTGATTCTCTGATCTAAGTACAACTTAATCCATAATTTAGGCAATGCCATAACAGGCCAAGATGGCATTGTAATTAAATGAAATCCACACACACTCAGAGACATAAATAAACATAAATATCAAACAGACTTTCTAAAAATAAGTAGAAATTTTCCACTTGTGGCTTTAAACAGACCTTTTGCTTTATATAAAATGCTTGGAAGAAAAAACAAGGGAAAAGATGTTGGCACTTCCCATCTTCTTTATGTTAGCTAGCTCTGAAAAATGTAATTTTAATGCTACAGAGATGAATCAGGAAATAATTGCCAAAGAAAAAGTACAAAAAGCAAAAAGCAAAAGAAAGTAATTGCAGTAGTACATGCAGTGGATTTAGTGATACTATTATCAAACCAACCAGCTATCAGGGATTGTGCCATTTATGGGGTCTGGAAAAGCAAGGCAAATCACAAACACCATCCCGTAAATGCTTATATGCCTTATCACCAGGTATCTCTCAAGTGTAGACTCAACTGAGTCATAAGTAACACCGAGCACACAATTACACTTTCATCAGAGAATCTCTGTTACTCCTGATCTCATTGCACAGAGCAGCCAGCTCAGGGCACACCTCACTTGCACTGAAGGCATGTCTACACCAGGCAACCAAGCGCAAGCAGCCACATCCTCATAACACCATTAACTGAGCACTAGCACCAAATTTCCATTTATTAAAGATCCCTACAGCAGTGCCTTCATGGCCCCATTCCTAAAGCATTCATCCCTTCTGAAAAACGGGACTTATTAGCCACATATATACTTTGTAGTGCCAGAGCATTGCTACTTTCTGGAGCTCTTGCTCCTGCCTAGCAACCCTGGCACAATGCTGGGGCGCTCAGAGGAGCACCTGCAGGATTGCTTACCTTCCAGTGCATCACTCCCAGGTGAAGGGGCAGCTCTATCCACAGCCCTCATCTGCCAAGATCATACTCATGTCCCACAGTACTTCAAGTCACAGCCTTTTAAGCTAATTCAGCCATCTTTTTGGTTAATATGAGGTGGTTTTAGGCTTGCATTTCTTTGCCAAGGTGTTTTGCCACCTGAAGATGGTGTCTATTCTTCCATAACTCTCAGTATTTTCTCAGTAGTTTTCCTCATGAATATTAAAGGAATTAGTTTTAAGACTTACTTTAGTGTAAACATAGCCCAGACTTTGAGAAAGGATGGTACCTGCTGGTTTTATGGAGGCATTTCTCATTTCTCCAAAGAGAAAACCAGTATGCTTTTTTTTTTCTCTTAAAAGCAGGGACAGAACTGCTTTCTACAGATTCTTATCAGAAAAAGATAAGGCTGAATGAGGCATTGCTGTCATGAAAATTGTCCCCTCTGTGTAACTCAGACCATGGATATTTTTCCAAAAGGATCTTTTTTGAACAAGAGCACAGACTTTTAACAAAAACACCTATTTTTACGTTTTCTGCAATAAGGAATCACAGGGTTAAAAATCTTGGGTAAGTTGTTCCATTGATTTTGAAAAGTGTATTACAATGGTTAAATTAAGAAAGTGCCCTCAATTTCCAGCTTCAGAGTGTTGTTTTGCTTTTGTCTGTAACCTTCTAGAATTTTCTTCTCTATTTTAGTACTTATACACCATGACTAAGTAACCTCCTCTGATAAGAAAACAGATGGAGATCTCAGATTCTTCCATTGCAATGCATATTTTAAAAGAAATATTTTAACTATTCTTCTCTTATTTCTTCCAACTCTCTCGAAATTATTATCATCTTTCTTGAAAAGCAGTTACCAAAACTGAAAGCAAGGTCTCATTAGGTTTTCATCAGACCCCCCAAATTTTCGTATCCTTTACTTGAGATTTCCCTTTTGATATATCCAAACATATTAGTTTCCCTACTGTATTAGCTGGCAGCCCACCTTTAGCTGATTATTTACCAGAACTCAAAAGCCTTTTAAAGCCACAGTTTCCAACAAAGGAGTCTCCATTTTCTAAGCACTAGTTTTGTCCCTTATTCATCTCCATTTGACCATACTACAACACACATCACCTGCTTCCACTTTTCTTAACAAGCCAAGATCACCATGTATCAATGATCTATCATGTTCATCATCAGTCACTTCCTCCTACCTGTAATATTTATGAGTAATACAGATTTTCTTTCCAAAACATTGTCATTACATAACAAGTTAATTTTATGATCATCTAAAAGTCTCCCAGTTACTTAACTATAAAAACCTGATCCAGTACAGCTCCTAAGCACATGCTTAAACCTTAAGCACTTACTCACACTGCTGTAACAAACCTCACTGTCTGGAGATCCAGGACTCAGTTATAGAAAGGAAATAAGGTACAATATCATGATCAATCCATATGCCCAGGATTCCAGGTTTGGCATCTCATTCAGAGGTTTCAGGGCAGCCAGTAGTAACATTGTATACAAAGAGAAAAAGCTGAGCTTAGACTGAGAAGCAATTAACTAAAACAATTAATTCTTTGGATAGAAAGAGTTAGGATTCTTTTATCTTGTTCTTGTATTTTGTAAAACATTTATACATGGAAGAGCTGTGGTTTTGACAATAAAATACTTCTTACTTCAGAGAATTTTTTAAAAATTCATTCTACTCACATGGGAAAAGTGAGTGAGCCACTGTGCTTGGATTAATCCCCTACCTAGATTTGGATTTGACTATTTGGGTTTGACTTAGAAGAGAACATTGTTTGGAAAATATGGATCTCTACCCCCTTCAAAATTGATGATGAAGATTTAAAGGAAAGACCATTGTTATGAGTTTACGACTGTCCCTGAAATACTCTGAAAGAAAAGGAAGACAGAAGAAAGAGAAAATTAAAAGAATGTAACAATTTATCATAGTTATCCCATTTCTACAGTTACCATGCTGGATGCTATCTTAAAGGATACTGCTTAGTTTTTCCTTCAAAGATGTCTTTTCATAAACCAATTTATTTAAAACCTGTCAAAACTTAAACCGTTAAATATCCTGTAGACACACATCATTAGAATTTTCTGTTGTCTTTATCAGAGGCTATCATTGGTCAAGATATGGCTGAATTCTGATCCTGCCTGTTGTGGTTTAATCCCAGCCAGCAGCTAAGCACCACAGAGCCACTTGCTCCCTCCCCCTGCCAGTGGGGTGGAGGAGAGGATAAAAAATGTAAACTCATGGGTTGAGATAAGGACAGTTTAATAGGACCAAAAAGGAAGGAATAAATAATTATAATAATAATAAAAAATATATTACAATAATAGCAAAAATAAAACAATTAGAATATACAAAACAAGGGATGCAGAATGCAATTGCTCACCACTCGCCAACCGATGCCCAGGCAGTTCCTGAGCACTGGCCCCTGACAGCCTTTCCCCCCAGTTTATATACTAGGCATGACATCATATCCTATGGAATATTCCTTTGGCCAGTTGGGGTCAGCCTTTCAGGCTGTGTCTCCTCCTAACTTCTTGTGACCCTCCAGCCTTCTCACTTGCAGTGCAATGAGAAGCTGAAAAGTCCTTAACTTAGTAGAAACACTACATAGCAACAACTAAAACCGTGGGTGAGTTATCAACGTTATTCTCATACTAAATCCAAAACACAGCACTGTACCAGCTACTAGGAAGAAAATTCACTCTATCCCAGCTGAAACCAGGACACCCGTTTTGAGAGGGAAAACCGATCCCTGGGTTCATTGGGGAAGGATCAGACCTATATAATGAGAACTGGATCACTGTAGAGATATTGATTAGCTCACGCTGAATTCCGAATTAAGAATTGCAGTTCACAGATAGAGAGATTCAGCAGTTTGAACTCTAAGGATTTAATTACTAAAACTAATAATATAAACGTAATCAAAGAAAACATTTAAAGGTTTTCAGAAATGTTTTTGCAGAGAAAGGAAGAAAAATATTACTAAAGATTCTTTAACCAAGCTTTGCAGATTATCTTTCAACATGCTATACTCAATAGGATCAAAAATAAGCATATAAATAAATAATTCATTTGCCTGGACCTTGTAAAATGGAGTTAAAATTCCTCCCTGGACAGAAGTTGCTACCATAGCAAGATGAGCTTGACCTGTTTCTCTTAGAGATTTGATCAGATAGAATTACAGCCATACAAGAACCTATAATAGAAGCAGATGACCCATGTTCACTGATCAGCTGTCCCAAGTAAAGTGAGTGCTTTTCCTATAGGAGTTGAAAATATAGTAAATGTCCTCCCAAAACTAAGTAATAAGAATGGAGAAAGGCCCATTACCATAACAGGCTTTCAAATTTATCTGCCCCAAGGACAAACAACTCGTTTCCTCCTCAAATCCTTCAATTTCTTCCTAAATAGGTTCTTGCTTTTAAGCAACATTGAGTCACCAGCTAATGCCAGTTGCAGTCTCCAGTGAGAAAACTAGTAGGCAGCTCTTGAAGCGTACTTGCCACCCTGTTCTCAGAGACAGGAAATGTACACTTCTTGCTTCTGATCAAGAAATAAACCCCATGCAGTTCTTTCATGAAAGAACAGCTTCTTTTCTCATTTAGAACAATGGAGATATACAAACATGGATATTCAAT
The DNA here is from genome assembly GCA_013401335.1 of Brachypteracias leptosomus. NCBI lineage: Eukaryota > Metazoa > Chordata > Aves > Coraciiformes > Brachypteraciidae > Brachypteracias > Brachypteracias leptosomus. The sequence goes on from VYZX01031819.1 coordinate 11,901, forward strand.
CCTAAATCTTATTTTATTCCCAGGTTCTCACATTAAAAAAAAAATAATGCTGGAAATCTTTAAAGTGAATTCAATCACTAATCTAAGCCTCTAGTTTCCATTTTCATTTGTACACCAGATGATTCCAAACAGCAGAAGAGCTGCAAGAACAAATTTCACCAGCTAGAAGATGGTTTGATCATGTATTCAGCAGAAAGATAGGAAAACTTAAAAATGTAGGTCAGAGAGAAAAAATATCAAAAGATGACTTCGACACACTCTCACTCCTTTAGTGTATAGATTTTTGATGACACTGTTCATGTTGAGGATGTAAGTTGTCCATCCCATAGCAGTTACACTAATATATTTTCTTTCTTAGCAATGAATTCTAATTTATATTTTCCTAGAAATGTTGTGAATGTGCAGATTCTAGTCTTCAATTGTCATTTTGAAGGAGAACAGAACAGAATAGAATAGAATTTTTCAGTTGGGAGGAACCTACAATTACCATCTAGTCCAACTGCCTGACCCCTTCAGGATTGACCAAAAGTGTAAGCGTGGTGTTAAGAGCATTGTCCAAATGCCTCTTAAAAACTGACAAGGTTGGGGCATTGACCACCTCTCTAGGAAGCTTCTTCCAGTGTTTGACCACCCGCTCGGTAAAGAAATGCTTTCTAATGTCAAGTCTAAAGTAGTCTTACACTAAGTGTAAGTAGTGTGGCTATTAGGTTTATTCTTCTACAGGGAAGAGTGGCTACATAGAGAACAAACAGAATTACAGAGGGCTTTTTGATTTGTTTTTACAGAAGACTGAAATGCCTAATTCTGCACTTTCTCCGAACATTTTAAAGCTTGTTTTAAACTTTTACTATCTATATGGGAGTAATTACACTTATAAAGGACCCAACCTAAATCTGAGGTATTTTTGTGTTTGTCATCACATCCTCATACTTGTACTCTGATTCAGCTTTCCTCTGAAAGGAGGTATAATGTAAGTGCTGCTTTTTATGGGCCACTTTTAAAGAGAGGGCATAGAACATTACTTCAGCTTCCATTATGTATATCACGCATTTCTAAATGTGGTATCAATGCAGTGTAAGCAGCTAAATACATCCTTGTTTGCATACATGTAGAGTAAGATTTGCTACTTCCACAGCTAGCTAATGCAGCATCTTAGTGGTATTCCACAAAAGAATGTAAATTGGGAAGTCCCTGATTTATTTTATACAGCAGAAAAAAACACTGAAAGAAAGCATCATATACCATTTACAATTATTTAGGTCCGCAATCTTTAACATAGGAATAATGGCAGGAAAAAATGAGCTGGATGCATTTTTTCAAATGGCTTGTGAGAGGTAAAATAAAGTCCCATGTTATTTTACTTTATTTTATTTAGGGTATTAATTTTACTCAGGTCACAGGCAAACAGCTACACTTTCATTAATGAAATGCTCTTAAGCTAATTTCCATTTGTATGCAAGCAACATCATCAGGTTTAGTGCATGCACACAGTTGTACATACTTATACCGATATCTGCACGAGAAGAAAGCGAACAAGCTGTTGATTTATTACACACAAATTGAATGAATAAGATAACATTTTATTAGTAAGATACCATTATAAAAATGACTATAAATGGATACAATACAAGTGGTATATGGCCTTATCAGTAAATCTACTGTATGTTAGGACCTGGTACATGTTGTAATAAAAAGATAATTAAAAGTATTGAATCACAGAACCATACCAAGAAATAGCCCAGTAACAACAAGTTCCATTAGTGAGACAGAATGCACTGCAAACCAGGTTCAAAAAAGACTGAAAAGTGAAGTCAATTTTTTAGGTAGCATAAGAAAGCTTAAAGTCCAAGCAGTAAAAGAATAAAAAAGGAAAGCATTTTTCTGACTCTTTAAAAGAGACTGAAAAAATGTACTTGACACAAGGATTTCTTGTTTGAGGAGTTTTATCTCATACCTTTAACAAGCATATTTCTGCTGAGGTGATATTCACACTCTTTAACTGCTCTAAGTAATACACTGGAAATCTGTAGAAATATTTCAGAGGGCTTTTTTGTGGTTTGGGGCGTTTGGGAGGGGGGTTATTTCTTTGTTTGTTTGGGTTTAGTTTTATGAATAGTACTGTCTGGTTTTGGAAATAAACACTTTCCTTCTCCTTCTCCTTCCCCCTTTCCTCTCAGGTCAACTGCTTCTCCTCCCTCCCTGTGGTCAATTTAATATGGAGATGCTGCCGGAGCCTTGTTGTACAGAATAAGCACATAACATTTTCTCCTGGGAGTTGGTTCATGCAAAACACTGCCCCGCTGAGAGAGTGGAAATTTACCCATAAGACATTCTTCCAGCAGCAAGACTCCAGAGGAAACCTGATCAGAATTTTTAAAGACATGCCTTGATTTTCTCTAGAATTCCTTCAAAGTTTCATTGGGAAAGATATAAACCAAATGTTTAAGGTTTGTTATGCTTGGTCTTGACCAGAAAAAGACAGAGATATAGTCTCATTTGGGGATAAAAACTGAGAAGACAACAGCAGTGGATTATTTTCAGCAATTTTCTTCTGCTGTGTCTTCTCCTGTGATTTCTTTTAGTTTTTCTTTCCTCCTGACTATCAGTTTATAGTCTCTGCAGCACTTCAGCTGATCAATACACCAGCTTTCTCCCCTCCACACACAGACAGAATCTTACTCGCTTTAAAAGCAGGTGACATTTGCAAAATAAAAGCCATTTATTTTCACTATTTAAGTTTGTGTCAATAATTTATCAAGAAAATATACTTCCAAGTAGCATATAACATAAGAAAGTTGATGATTTTTAAATTGTTATTTCTTAAAGACACTTGGAAAAATGCATAGGACATCTATATAGTGAATTATAAATAGCTTTTAAGAAAGAAACTTTTAATTTTGGGCCTGATCCAAAGTCCAATGAATGCTCCCCCTTACTTCAGTGTGCCTTGAACCAGCTTTTTATTGTTTAATCTTACTCTGATTGATTTCAGCAGCACAGCTCCCACAATCTTTTATTATCATAATAAATTTAACCTTTTTATTTTCACAGTACTTAAAAATTGTAAGTAGGGTAGGACCCCGTGTGCTGGATACTATTTAGAAACTCCCTATTAAATGACAGTCTCTTCTGTCAGAGATTTCAGTTGTTACAGTCAGTTTTCAGATTGACACATCCCACAGTTGTGTATCAGGTAATGCTGGCATGGTCAGAACTAAGGAATCAATGAAGTTATTCAGGATGAATAAGGACTTTGCAGAACTAATCTTTTATATGACAGCATCTTTAGGAGAGGGAACGCATCCTCCTTTTAATCTGAAGCAAATAAGCATCTCTAAATAAGGCATAATACCATGAACTTTATTTTCTCCCTTCACTTCCTGCAGTAGTAGGGAGATTGTTTTACCCTTCTCTGCAGCAGTACTAGGACACTATACACTTTGGTGACTATGCCTTTAAAATTGTATTAAAAGTGGATTCAAGAGTTACAAAAATGATGTGAGGGACAGAGAATTTACAATAAGGGTTCACATTTGGGGTGTGTAGATTAACAAAGGAAGATTGGGATATGATTGCAACATTTAAACACCTTAAAAAGAAGAAATCACCAACTGTAAATGGCTTTTTAAATTTCATGGAAAGAGATGCAACAAGGACCCGTGACTGGAATTTATATCCAGGTAGAATAAATACTAGAAGGAAGGTAAAATTGTAACAATGACAGAAATAGATTCTTGGAAGTACCAAGAGAAGTCATGGATTCCCTGTGTCTTGATAAATGTGAATCAAAACCCACTAGAAAGTCAATGCTAGCCAAACACAAGTAACCAGGATTATTGATGAAATAATCAGTGAAATTCTGTGCCCTAAATATAAAAGGTCAAACTACACTACTGACAAATTTAAAGATCTCTTTAGAGATCTTTAGATTTCTGCTAAAACATTTCTATTTCAGAGAAACAAGTGTTTGGGTTAGAGTTAGGGTATATTTCAGCTCCTGTAGGGTACCCAGCGCCTCAGTCCAAAACCCATTCTTTGAACTCATCATTATGACTATATTTTCAAATTCCACTTCTGAGAACTTCCTACAGTTATGTCACATTTCTGACTATTCATTAGCCATGTATGGCTTTGTTCCCCTGCCTGTAGTGAGATAATACCTAGCCCAGGGAAAGTGTTTTATCTTGCCCAAGTGTCCAGCTATATATGGAAAAATATAAAAACAGACATCACAGTCAATGATGAATAAGAAGCACATTCAAGACACTTGTAACTGTTATAACAAGGCAAAGGCACTTCAGACGAGCTATGGGTAGTCCAGTACTACTATTCTGAGGTGCACTAATACTATTCCAGTTCACTGTGGTCTGCTCCACAAACCTGAGATGTTTGTGCTTCTCAGTAAACCCAGTAGCAGGCAGAGTCATTGAGATGCTGAACCACCCCAAACTGAATCACAGCTGGAGGATTAGCCTAAATCACAGGTGGAGACTCTTAACAGTGGATGGGACCAATTCCAGCAAGCATTACATGATACGTTGTAATAAAACTTAATGAGGGATAGGGGAGAATTTCAGCATTCCTGGGAACTGGTGATCTAATTTTTCTCTGCCTCAGGGGCACGTAAACTGGCACTCACTCAATCACAAAAAAGTAAATATAAATTCTTCATTTTTTCCTATGATGATGCAGAAAGATAAACACCACGTGTATCTTCTTATGTCCATATGCTCAGCATAGTACTCACTTCTTTCTCTCTGCTCAGTATGTTTCACACTTACCAAGACGTAGGTTAACAATCAAGGAGATTCATTTTAAAGGGGCATTTTTATTATGAACAGTGTCCAGGAAGAGAGAGTCCTCCCTCATTCACACTACTCCTCTGTGTTTTGATGCAGAGGCCCTCTACCTTTGCATGGTTTGAATTCCTCATGATGGCATGCTGCTCTTCTATTTATAAAAAAGCTTTAACACAAAGCACAAGTCCCTCACAATTGGCCCTTTTACCTGATGTCCACATGTAATATTTCTGTCATTCTGTGCCTGTGGGTGGAGGTCTTATTTTTTTGAAACTTCCACTCTGGCCACTCAAAATGTTCACCTCCTGATCCTCAGAACATTCTGAGAAGCCTTCTTTTCTTCTCATGAAGGCTGTGCAAAATTCATTACAAAACTAGAACATAGAGAAGATGTAACCTATCAGTATTTATGCTCAGCCTCAAGATTTTTTGCTTTCCAGTTTTCCCAAAAGCACATTCCATAGGAATTCTACAGCTACTTAGTTCAGAATCACATACAGCAGACACAGGGCCACAAGCAGGATCACTACTCTAAAAACTCAGGTAACAGGGAGCTTTCTAGACTATCTCCCTGGAGTATTGTATCCAGCTCTGGAGCCCCCAGCACAAGAGGGACATGGACCTGTTGAAGAGGGTCCAGAGGAGGACTACAAAGATGATTAGAGGGCTGGAACACCTCTCCTACAAAGACAGGCTGAGAGAATTG
>VYZX01031820.1:1436-27152 GCA_013401335.1 Brachypteracias leptosomus
GTATGCTAAGGTGAGTATTTATCTTTACCCAACTTTAGCTATCTAAAATTAGATATCTGTTTTGGGTTGCTTAACAGAGCTTCTCTCTATTTGACACCCTTCTTGGCTGACTTGAAATACAATATTTTTGTAAAAAAATGTTAGAGACATTTTATATTAATAGAACCGCCATAATAAAATAATATAATCACAATAATCTAATCTGAAACAAAATGTTGTCAAATGAGTCCTTCTTATTGTTAAATTTTTAGCCAAATTTTGAAATAATATACAGTTTCATAATAAATTTTAAAAATAATCCAGAATATTTTGTTTAAAAATGTCCACACAAAAATACCTGAATTTTTAATTATTGCTTAATTATTATTTTTTTTTTGCTATATTTTCCTGTGAAAAATTAATGACTGGAATTATGTCCTGGGTTGATAAAACATTTGCTCAAGAAAGTGTACCCAACTGGGAAAAGAAGCAGAAAGAGATGGTCTGCCTAGACAACCTGGAGTTACTGGCAGAACTGGTAACAAAATTCATGTCCTGAGGTCTGGATAAGTTGTCCAGCTCTTATCACATCGGGATGGATTTTTGTGTTTTCTTCCCCTCAAGGAATCTTCTACCTTTCCCATTTGTAGCATAATTTGGAATCTCACAAAAGATGCTTTCATCTCAAAGCTGCAGTCCAAAGAAACCTTCCTATCACGAAGTCTCAACTTGTAGTTAGGATTTCATTTTGCTGTGAACCACATCCTGTAATTTAGCACTAGAGGGATTTATGGCCTTATATGTCTAGCACTTAGAATTTTAATTGAAGGTCTTAATATATTTTACATGAGAACCAATATTTTTATTTTTAAGCACACTTCATTTATGAGTCAATATTTTATTTAAGACCAAAAAAAATAAGCATCACTTAACCTCAAATATGTACTACTGCATTTTTATAATTTCTGTTGCTTGACATTAAACACCAGAGAAAAGAAATCTGCAAGACAAGCATTAAACACCTCGACAGCATTGAGCTGATCTGTGGGGTATGAAAATGTTAAAAGACACAATTTGTAGTGAAATCTTATCTACTGGACTTAGATGGGCAGCATTCCAGATGTTCAGTTAGTATTCAAAGTGTGCATTCTTAAGAAGTTACAGTATCTCTAAAACTTCCACTGCACATTCACATATTTACATTTAGTCCTCAGGCTGTTATTAATTAACTTAAAGTGCCTTAGAGCACAGGTTAGTTTTTGTGGATGCATCTGTTTCTGACAAAAAGAATGGACGTGGAGGCAGAATATTATAAAAGGAAAGAAAATATTTCAGTAGCACATTAAGAGTGTGGTACTTGCCTTTAGGAAGTGTAATGAGTCCAAGCCAATAAATAAGTTGAACCCTTTCCAAGGAGGGCAGGGAAGCCACCTAAGGGAAGCAGAAAATGACAATATACCAGATGGGTGTTGCATGGGTAGTTTCACACACACTAGTTTGAAATGATGTTGTCCCTGAGCTCAGCTTAGCACCTTCCATCCACTTGCCTGCTTACACACTTGATGGCCAGACAATACACCAACTGTACAACACACAGTGAGCACCCTCAGACAGGGAAAAGGACTTTCATCTGAATCAGTTTATGTAGTCATGTAAGGATAGTTTCAGTATGGCTTTCAGAATAGACTCGGTACAGACCCATTCAGTAGTGTGACAACTGAATTCAGTTATCTTGAAGTTACAACTTCAAGTTACCTGGTAGTTTATAGTGACTTAGTGGATGTGAAAGGAGTTGGGGTAGGAGGATTTTATTAATCCTTCCTGGCGGAACTACTTCCATCTTCATAATCAAGATGTATTTCAGCTGATATAACAATATGAAATCAAAAAAAGCATAAGAACTCAACAAACCTGAAAGTAAATCAGAAAACTCTGTATGCATGGGGATAACTTGTATGCTGTGGGCTGTAGTGAAATGTAGAGTTGAGTGTTTTCAAGATGTTTGGTTGATGACAGCTAAAGAGTAATAGTGCTGAAGCAGCTGATGAGCGTGATGACACATTTTTATAATATTATTTTCCTTATATAATCACAGAATCACAGAATGTCAGGGATTGGAAGGGACCTCAAAAGATCATCTAGTCCAATCCCCCTGCCAGAGCAGGAACACCTAGATAAGGTTACACAGGAAGGCGTCCAGGCGGGTTTTGAATATCTCCAGAGAAGGAGACTCCACAACCTCCCCGGGCAGCCTGTTCCAGTGTCCTGTTACCCTCACTGAGAAGAAGTTTCTTCTCATATTTAAGTGGAACCTCCTGTGTTCCAGTTTGTACCCATTACCCCTTGTCTTATCGTTGTTTGTCACTGAGAAGAGCCTGGCTCCATCTTCGTGACACTCCCCTTTTATATATTTATATACCCATAATGCGCTACTAAATGAGATGGCATATGTATTCATCTTGTCATCTGTCATATATCCTTTTTTTCCTTTGATTCTTTTATGTAGGTTTTCCCTCCAGTCATGATATCATGATTGACATGAGTCAGAATTTGCCCAGCTACTTGCAGCCATTGCGGGATTTGCTCTCCTTTACAAGCAAAAGGCAAAATAATTGCAAATAAATAAGCAAAGACAAGAACCAGGCAAGCTATCTGTTTGCCCAAGGAAATAGGTTGCTTTACATGGATTCTGAGCTCTTGCACTTAAAAAGTAGGTAAATGGGCACTGCAGTTTCCAGTCTCTCTTCTCAAGATACTGCAGTGATGGGAGCTGTTGTGAGAAATGTAGATGGAGAAATAGAGGCATCTGGGGTTTCTGTGCTTCCTTTTCCAAACTGTGTTACATTTTTCTATTTCCTGGATATTTAAAAGATACCAGCAATTGATATCTCTACTTTGGTGTCATAGGGACAGAAAATGTCTCAGACTTAACTGGCATTAATTTAGCCTAGATTTCTCTTTGTGTCATAGCAAAGGGGATTCTATTCACACAGACCATGCAGAGAACTTAAAGATATATTGAAGAGGCTCTTTCATTTGATATCTGAATAAATTGTTAGATACCTAAGTTGAACTCATTCCCACTTACATTAAGTGCAGGGAAAAGGAATGCAACAAAAAATCTTATACTCTTGAGCACTGAAGTGTACAGACTTTGAGCTGTGCTTTCCTCTTTTCTGTTTTTCCTTTTGCCTACTCATCCTCATACAGATACGCATACAAGTATACACAATTACCAAACTGCTTTGCTTAGCCCCTATAACTAATGTCAAAGTAGAAAATTTTTAACAAAATTTAAGAGGGCAAAAATCATTTGACCTGTCTGAGTTTAAGCAGCCTCACGCTTGACATCTTAACTCCAAAGTGCATAATATAGTTACACCACTGCTAAGCCTTGAGAAGTCACAGTCACCATCAGTGACTGTAAGATCTAGTAGCATCCCATCTTTGCAGGATTTAAGAAAGATTCCTATGTTCCTTGTGACTGTCCTATCAAAGCTTTAGACTGTGTGGCTATTATCAATGTGTACTGGTTATTTGTTTTGGCTTTCTTAAAGAGAATTATTTTTCAGTAGTTTGAAAGTAAAATTCATCATAAGTCTGATGACTTCAGAGCAAGTACTCTGGGTCAACAGTTAAATGCTGAAATATTCTGAGTGCCATGAGAGCACTCAGAACTTCAAAAGATAAGTACTTCATTATGCTGCAGATGAGAGAATAATTTGACCTTATTGCTTTGGTATTCTGTATATCTTTGGTTTAAATGAGTCGGAAATCTTAAAATAGAAGGTAAAGGGTCAAGGATTAAACTCATTATGTAATTAAAGTTGCAGTCTTAGGGTATGCCCTTTGAGTTTAAATGTTTCTGTAAGCTAAGGCTGAAATTATTTAATACACACTTCTCTATTTGGGTAAGATCTGATGGTATGAATTCCAAAATGTGTGTATTAGCTTTATAGCTGAGTTACCTTAAGATGAAAGGTTTTGATAAGCTATGAGAAAAACATGCAGCTTTTGAGTTAGTGGACCCCTAGTCAATCATTGTAATGCCATGTTGTTTGAAGCTGTGTCTCTTAATATTTCAGAGAAGATTGCGGTTAATGACATGTAAAGATAGCTTTCTGCTCTGTCAGGGCTCAAAGCAAAGATTAGTACTGTCAGAAAGTACAAAGATAATGACATGCCAAGTAACAGAGGAATACTCCGAGCAGTTGGTGAGTTTGGGGTTATAAATTTGTATCCTTGAGTTTTATGCTGCTGCAGCTTTCCCCTCTACTCCCTGGTACTCCGGCCTCGGCCACAAGAGGGAGTCTCACTAGTTGTGGCAGATGCTGTCAGAGCACAACACTTCCCTGCAGGTAAACTTTTTTGAAACTTCTGATAGCCCAAAATCTCACTTCTGCTAATGCCAAGTTCAAGCCTGTACTGCCATTTTCATGTCTTTCTACCCTCAAAAGCATTGACCGCAGTTGCAATTTAGAGAGGGGGGAAAGTGTGTGTATGCACGTGTATGCTCTCTTTTTTTCTGTATGATATATAAAGTAAAAGAGAAGGTAAGCCTAAGACTACAACAACTAGTGAGGTTTAGGGTTGGAAATGGGTCTCATTTTCCGCAGTGACACCACAGACAGATGAGGAAACAGATATGATTTTCAAGCCCCAGTCCCCACTGAACAGGAATAATGAAGCAGTCTGGGCACATGGGCATCCCTGGGTGGGCTCTGTGCTGTGTTCAGCCTGGAGGTGACAGATGACCCAGAGGTGCCCTGGAAGAGACCTGACAGAGCAGTGTGAACATAGCCAGAAAGTCCTCTGAGAAGACGTATACCTAGGTTGTGTTTCTTGTCTTGACCACAGCTGAGACTGGGCACAGCACACAGACTTTTCTGCTTGTTCTTGTACCCAAGTGTCTGCCCCATCCATACATATATTCCCAGCTGGGTTCCTTACCTCCTGAGTAATTTTAAACCCATATTTCTCTGTATGTCTGCACACACTGCACTATTCTGTTTGTACCTCAGAATAAAGAAAGCAGAAGAGAACTTGCTCAGGAGCTGCTCAGCTCACAACCATTGATTGTAAACATTTCCCACAAGCATGGGAGAGGACTGAAAGGATGACTTCTCCCTCTGCATGGGGTTGTGAGGGTGGGTGGACTAGCTCAGACATCCCACAGTACAGCTCTAAAACGCATGCTGTGCCAGCCTTACCCAGTGCCAAGCCAAGCGTGCATGTTTGAGTGCGTGGGAAGGGAGAAAAGGGATTTCTGCCTGTTGACTCCACATACCTTCTCAGAATCCAGCACAGCTACTTGAGGTCAGCAAAATACTATGGCCAGGCAGAGATCGTTTCCCTAGGGATGTGTGATTACAATCCCAAACGCTGGATCTCCAGTCTTGACTTTCCACCCCATTTTACATGAATAACTGGCCACCTCCCAAAGTAATTCTCTCATTCAGCTAATTAGATCTTCAGGATCTTGTGTGACAGCCCACACACATAGCAGTTCTTATATCTGGACACAGTCCCATTGAACAAACATGAGCTGTTTTGCACACAGAACAGCTGAAAAAGTGTACAAAATACATATTGTCTTCATTAGAAAGAGGGGGGAAAAAATCCATCATATATGGATTTTATTTATAGATTTAGTTCCCTGGACTACCATTTATTTTCAGTTTTATTTCATTATAGTTTTACTTTTGGCTGAGTTTCTGTCTGATTCTGTGCATTTGGTTTTTTGCTCCAGTTCTTTCAATCCCAAGGCTGTAAATGTAGCTCATCTCGACTCATTCTTACACTGTTCTCACATGCTTTACCTGTTTCCTATTAACTTGACTTAGCTAATTGTGGGGTTTCCATCTAGCGACGAGGTCATAAGACTTCTATGAAACATTTTTTCCTTCTTTGAGTGACCATCTGTTTCCCCAGACTTCAGATAACTTTGAGTCAAATGTTTTCTCTTTTTATTTCTCATAAAGGAGCATCACTCAGAATATGTTGCTGATGTGCTTTGACTTTGTACTTGGTTATTGAGCTATGGACCAATGGTAGTCCATAAGTGATTAATACAATTTTTTTGATTGACATTGGCTAATTACACTTACATGGCTTCATCATACTAGTCTAATGAGATGTCAATCTGGGAAAGTCTTTAGAGTCTGGTATTGAAAAATAAAGAAACAAGTTTAAAATGAAAGATCTTACAGGCTTGTGATAAGATATAGAAACACACCAGAAGACTGAAAATACAGAAATGCACACTAGAAGAGGCTTTAAAAATGCTGTCTTGGGGCTCTTGTTCTGTGATTTTCCTCCAAAGAGAGTATGTTTTTTTGCACATGTGAATGTTGAACTGAGCCTTAAGGTGTTAAGCTCTTTGCAGCAGGTATCTTTGTTTCTCTACAGTCATATTTCCAATCTTCTCTTTAAGAAAACATCTTTTCTTTCTCATTTACTTGCCCATTTTATTTTATAACCCTAACTTGTCCTTGTCTTGTTCACTGCTTTCTTCAGAGAAACACAATTATGCCCCCATGATTCTGTCTTCCCTATAAAACCAAGATTAACCAGTGAGAGACCAGAAAGAATTTCCATCTTGCTCACAGCTGGCACTTCAGGGGAGCTGACAGGAGCATTTGTGTCTGACTCTTCCTTATTTATCTAATCATTTGCTCTAATGAATTGTTGCCCATGGTTGTTTATGTACAAACCCTGTATATAGCAATTTATTAACTGGAAAGAGGCTATCTTAGCTATTTGAATTGTTATGGTTAAAGTGTTTTCTTCAACTCTGGCAAAGATCAATCAGTAAGTTTACTACCTGGTGAGCTATTTGTAGCTTAATATTCTGTAGTTCTTGCTTAATGAAGAGGCCTGTAAGGGTTTCTGCCTTTTTTTTTACAGGTGCCACCAGTGCTTCTGGATAAGCAGTTTTCAGAATTTACACCAGATATCACACCCATTATTCTGGCTGCCCACACCAACAATTATGAAATCATAAAGCTCCTTGTGCAGAAAGGAGTCTCTGTGCCCAGGCCACATGAGGTCCGCTGTAACTGCGTTGAATGTGTCTCAAGTTCAGATGTGGACAGCCTCCGCCACTCTCGATCCAGACTCAATATCTACAAGGCTCTGGCGAGCCCATCATTGATTGCTTTGTCCAGTGAGGATCCTTTCCTTACTGCTTTTCAGCTGAGCTGGGAGCTGCAGGAACTGAGTAAAGTCGAAAATGAATTTAAGTCAGAGTATGAGGAACTGTCACGGCAATGCAAGCAATTTGCAAAAGATCTCCTGGATCAGACACGGAGTTCCAGGGAATTGGAAATTATTCTTAATTACAGAGACGATAATAGCTTGATAGAAGAACAAAGTGGGAATGATCTTGCAAGATTGAAACTGGCAATTAAGTACCGTCAAAAAGAGGTGAGTGCGCTGGAGAATATTTAAGCATATTTAGAAGTAGTAATGTGATAGATAATAGCCTGAAATACATCCTTTTAACTGAGACAAATTGCTGCTTATATTTTTTTGTTCTACAGGATCTCTTCTTTTTTTACATTTTTAATTGGATGAATTTGAGTAGCTGTTATAGTTTGATAGTATCAGAATTTAAAATGTTCTGTTATAGCACAGATCCAGAGAAACTTTTTTCTTTTGTACCTAAATACACATAGTCTCCAGTAGCTGTGCTTTGAAGAACTCTTCAATGATAGGATAAGAAATATATGTAACATACTTCAAATTAGCTTTAATTGTATCTGACAGAAAAAGGAGGCTATGTGTTTAAACACCTGTAAAATACTACAGGTACTTCTGTAGAGAGGTTTCTTCACAAAATAGCTATTATACATGGATACTGAAACATAAGACAAATAGCAATGCATGACAACTAGTAATGCATTACAATTAATAGCAATTTTGATATTCAGATTTTTTATTAAAGAATCAAAATGGTGATACCTGAGTATTGGTTTCCATGACAGTCAAAAATTCATGAGTTTGCTTCACTGATGCAGATATTCAATTGGAATCAGAGGATGTCTGCATTTCTGTTAAAAATACTCGAATTCTTATGTGCATGCAGAAGCAAAGAGTCAAGACAGAAAAATGAGTTAGGAAGATAGTTGCCCTGTTATTTCCAAAACTTCACTTGATACTTGCTCATCATCATAGCAGAATGTGTTTTATCATCTCATTTGGAACCTGTATGTTCAAAATCAGATGAACTGTGAAAATGCATAGGCAAGACAAATGCTATTAATAATTAAATGTTACCTGTTCATATAAAATACGACAAATGCTTAAGAAACTTCTGTGTTATATTGAATTAGTCTATTTATCACTGCTGAATCTCTGTTCTGTGAAATATAATAGTAAATGCATTAATATATTAAGTATGTTAGAAACATTGCAGGAACAAGAACCAAACATAAAAAATCTGTTGTCCATTTGAAATAAAATTTAGTAACACTGAGAAGTTATCATGATGGTAGAAACCCACTGAAGTACTGCTGGAAAAAGATGTCAGTTGGTCTCAGACTTCGTAGGTCTTCTAATAACTTTTTTCTTCAGGAAATATATTGCATAATTTTATATTTTATAGTATAATGTTTTAGGAAGCATATTCACTGCCTTCATAAATTATTTTCAGATGGTATTATTCCAGTTTTTTTTTTAACAACCGCTATTTCTATTTCTTGAAATGCCAATCCTGTCTTCCAGTTATTTAAGAAGTTCTAGCTTGGACTTCTGTTTTCCAAAGGATTTATGCATTGAAATAAAATTCTGAACTCTCAGAATTTTTTTTTAAACCTAAATACAAAACTTGCATTTTCTTAATTTGAGATAAAGACAGTGAGAGACATCTGTAGGCTGGGATGTTTTTTATGGTTGCATCTGATTTCCATGCCTAACTAAATTTCCATACTACAGCTGATTAATCATCATTCATTCTTCATAATAGCAAACATTAGAGCAATACTGATTTTGTGCAACAATTCCAAATCGGTGGATCTTTTATATTCTACATACTTGTCTTGTAAAAACCAAGTTTTATTAGATTCTTTTGCTGTGTTCCTAAATGTATTACCTACTAGACACTGGGAGCAAATAGTAGTCAGTGTAACAGATCAGTCTTTCTATTTCTGATTATTACAACAGAATTCTGGTAGGTAGAGCTCCAAGTTCAAGAAACTTATCTCAGACATAACAAATGATTGAATTCTGGCTGAACGAACTCCTCTTTATGATCAGTTACAAAGCTCAAGTTGACCCTTGAGGGGGTTGACCCTCAGTTGCAGCTGATCTTTTAATGGCCTGTTCCTCAGAGGCTTAAGAGTCTTGATTTTTATCGTCTCTATTATACCTGAGTTTCTGTGTTGATTTTATCACTTTTCTTGTTGTTTTCCATTTCTGTTAGACTAATTAACCCTTAACCAGATAATTAAATGAACAAATCATTCAATCAACCAGATTCTCTCACATTTCATATACTCTTACACCACAACTATCCAAGGTAAGCTTGGTGGCACACAGCAGAGTCAGCTTCCAAATCTTATTTTAAAAATGGCAGGAGAAAAGTGTTGGCTCAATTTTATCTAGCCCATTAGTATTTTATTTCAGATTTAACCTGCTTTTGGGGTGATATATCTGCTTCCTCTGCCCTCTGTGTCTCAACCACCAAGAGTCTGTTCTCTACTAAAAACTCTTCCATTATGCCAGGAGCAAACAAGGGAGTTTTGGGGGATTTTGATGACCTCAGTTCTAGTTATTGCTGTTCTTTCCCTTAACGTGTCTGCTATACCACAAAATAATAACAAAAACCTTCCCTTCTTATCTTACCACCCATCCTTAACATTATTCACACTGTTATCAAAGGTCATCGTAATGCTATATTGCTATATTGGGGCTGAGGTCCGAGCTCCATGAGTAAGCAATTAGGTATGGTTGTTCAGGACAACCAGTCTAAGTCCAGAAATTGCAGCTAAAAGTAACAAAACATGAATGAGGACAAATAAAATAGGAGCACATGTCCTTTTATATGGCTTTTGCAATTAATTGCTCAGGAGTAGAAGATTACTTTTTTCCTTTTAAGTTGAAAATAACACCAAAAACTATTATAGAATCATAGAATCGTCAGGGTTGGAAGGGACCTTAAAGATCATCTATTTCCAACCCCCCTGCCATGGGCAGGGACACCTCCAACTAAATCAGGTTACTCAGAGACCCATCCAGCCTGGCCTTCAAAATTTCCAGGGATGGGGCTTCCACCACCTCTCTGGGCAACCCGTTCCAGTGTCTCACCACCCTCATGGTGAAGAACTTCTTCCTAACATCTAATCTGAATNACTTGCTGAGGGTGCGCTCAATGCCACTGTCCATGTCGCCGAAGAAGATGTTAAACAAGACTGGTCCCAGTATTGATCCCTGAGGGACTCCACTTTTCACTGGCCTCCACTTGGACATGGACCCATTGACAGCCACTCTTTGGGTGCAGCCATCAAGCCAGTTCTTTATCCAGTGAGTTGTCCACCCATTGAACCCATATTTTACCATCTTGGAGACCAGAATGTCGTGCGGGACAGTGTCAAAGGCTTTGCTCAGGTCCAGGTAAATGACGTCAGTTGCTCTACCCTTGTCTATTAATGTTGTGACCTTCTCATAAAAGGCCACCAGATTTGTCAGGCAAGATTTGCCCTTGGTGAAGCCCTGTTGATTGTACCCAATCACCTCCTTGTTATTCTTCTGCCTCAGCAGTGCCTCCAGAAGGATCTGCTCCATAATCTTCCTGGGCACGGAGGTGAGACTGACTGGCCTATAGCAGTTCCTCTTGGCACTGATAAGCAAGTGACTATGAAACACATTAGAACACTTGTAAAGGACTGCAATAGGATTTGAGTGATATAACTTGGTTTAATGTCAAAGACACAAGATTGGGTAGGAAGAGCAGATTGATGGTACTTGTAGGAGAACCAGTCAAGTGGATGGTGAAGAATTTTCATTATGTAAAGAAAGGAAAATTGACAAACATGAGAAAAGTTAATTATCAAGCTGGGAGTTGTTGAGGAGCTTCCAAAATTACATAGTGTTTGATCAAATGTAGATCTAGAAAGACCTTGAACAGAGAAAGGCTCTTAAAATTGAAGTGATTAAGGAGTGCTTGATGTAGTGGTCTGCAAGCCTCTGATACCACCTTTATAGGAAATGAAGAAAGCACATTAATTCTCAAAGCTGTCTGCATTCTTCATGGTCACCAGGTTACCCCTAAAGTAGACCTTCTCCACAAAACCAAAAAGTTTGTGCCAATGGGATTTGAGGTTCTTCACAGTGAAGGGTGGTTGTCTTCTGCATTTCCATGCTTTTCATACTTGCCATAATACTGTGATATTCATTCATGTACTGTCAAAAGGCATCTCAGTGATACCAATTCTCAGTCCATGGAGTCATGTCAGAGGAAACCTACTATGTATTACCAAGGAAGAAACTTCCCTGGTAAAACCATCTATCTTCTTTCATTAACAACTAATGAGGTTGAAAGAGATTTAGTTTCATTTACACTGCAGAATAATGTCCAGCAAGAACCTGGGTAATATCTGCTCTGAATTAGGTGGCAGAAGCAGAGATTATCTGCCAGCGCGTATGTTTTGTGTGCTTACCCACAATTTGTGTTTAGCATAGCACATGGGACAGAGCACCTGAGGTACCAGTTTTTCCTATTCATTTTGCACCACTGATGCTGTTTGATTATAAGCAAAGACACATTGGTGTTGCTTGCAGTGCCTATTTCTGACACTTCCTGTTGCCTGGGCTACAACTAATAGTAGACAAGAGATTCCCTGAAACCATGTAGCCACTCTGCATAGGGCACAAACATTTTGTTATCTGATTATCTACTGTATAATGTTATCTGAACTAAAGGAGAGTTTGGTTTTCTGAAGGCTGTCACTTACAATTCCATTGTGCTAGATTCTAAGCACATGAGCAATGAGAAATAGTTTCCCATTTTCCTGAATCAGATAAAAATGCTGATTCAACTGCAGCATCATTCAAGGATGTAGAAGGGACAATGGGAATTCCCCATTTCAGTATATGATTCACAAGCAAAAGTTATCCTACCTGTAATAATAATGTGACATTCTGAGTTCAAATAAATTGCAAAACCCTGGTGCAGCAATGCAGTTAAGTAGCAGAGAATAGTAGCACTTTATAAAAATTAGTAGACAGTCATCTTTACACTGTCTAATATATATTGAGAATTTTTAGTAGAGAAATCACAGCAAAACCTGAGTGTCTCTCTTCAGTTAGCTTTGGTTCTTTTTAGGTATTGTGCATATATCTGCATATATGTGAAAAAGTGCTTACTAATTTTCCCATATATGTGGAATAAAGAAGGCAGTGGTCAATAGACTGAATCAATATGGTTTCAGAGTAAGTTTAATCAGTGCAATTTAAATACTTATACTAGTAATTTATATCTGTCTCATCTTGCCTCACACTGCCACATGTCATTTAAGCTATAGCTGTATAAGCTTACATGTAGTAACAGGATGAGATTATAATTATTGTCAGTACTGTCTCATTTTGTTTTGTTGTTAGACATTCTGATACCAACACAGACATAATACAAATTTTTAAGTATATAACTGTTAACCTCTTCTCTTTCACTTCAAATTAATAAAGACTAGCTGGCTTTGTTTTCTTATGTTTTGTTTTTTCTTTTCCGTTCTTGATTTACTCTGATCATCTTTTGCTTCCTTTCTAAGTACAAGATCACGGAAAATTTGGAATAGTTGATATTAGCTGGACGTAAAGTAGATTAAATTCTGCACGTTTCATTTTGACACTCTGGAAACATTTTAATAAGATCCTTATAAGATCCTTTATCTTTAAAAACTAAAGTAAATACATAGTTAATCTAGAATCCATGCGTGGTTATGTGTCATGTTGAGGTATAGATAAAGAAGCAACAACAAAATTTCCTAAAAGATATGCTCAGGAAGGGATATTTTTCCTGATCCTGAATTAACTTTTTTAAAGGTTTTGTTTAAAACATAGAACAACTTCTAAATTTTCATTTCTCTTTTCAGGACATTTCTACAGAGCTGAATAATCAATGTTTACAAAAAATTCAGCTTCTTAACTACTAAAACTCTCCCAAATACCTCTAGTTGGTCTTCTGGCAGTTCCCACTGCCCAGGGACAGTCCCTCGTTTTCTGACTTGTCAGCACCTGCAGAGCCTGAACTGTCAAAGAGGCAGAGAAAGAGTGAAAGAGGGAATGGGGTTTAACAATTTGACACAGTTAAAGACATTCAGATTTATCAAGAGTACAGGCTTTATTAATAAGAACTTTAAGGAAAATATTTCTGGGAAATCAGCTTCAGAGTAGCTTGCTCACTTACTTGCAGGCAGACAGGAGATGAGGTAGGACCCCTCACATAGTAAACACACATCATGGATCAACTGGTTTTAACATAAACCTGTATGTTTCCATAAAACACACAGCAGTGATTACTGATATGAGCAATATCACTAAGTTATTAATTGGTTAAATCTGAAATACAATAATGTAATCACATTTTGTAGACTAATTCTTTTTTTCTAGGAAAATGGTGCTGCAGGATAAAAAAAGTTGTTACTGATAATAAAAGCCATCTACTTGCTCCTGCTCGAAAGAGTACTTTTCAAAATGCCATCATCAATTCTTCACTAGTTTCCTATGCAAAATCCAACCTCAGTGAAATGGAAACGTTTCACAATAATGTCACAAATTTAATGACATTTTCAATGAAACATGTTAAAGTAATTTCATTTTGACATCTAAACACTTAATTTCAATAAAGTAAAGAATTTTGTTTGACTGCAGATTCTTCTTACTTCATTTGGACTTCAACATTTTTGACAATTCAATGCTTATACCTAATACCATCCATATCATATTATTATATGAAGCAGTATAAATATGATAGAGATAAAAAAAATATTCCTTAACAAAACTGAATATCTCAACAATGTCTTGTGAAAACAATTTTAGGGTATTGAAATGGAATTGCCATGTTCTTAGTAGCACTTTTTACTTTTAAATTGCCATTCCATTGGGAACACTGGCTTTTTGCTCAGATAGAGAACATAAAATACATCTAGAAATGCTGGAAATTTCTGTAGAGCTCCTCTGGGAGCAATACAGTTCAAGACCTAAGTCAAGTTTTGTGACTGTCTCAGAGACTAGAAATTTCCTTTGGAATCACAGGTTGATTTTGAGTAGCCATTGCAATTAATTTCTCATTAAAAGTCTTCCAGATGCAAAACCCTGAATTATTGACTCTGCAAGGAGGAATGACTTTGGAAACAAAATATCTATGAATTATCCTGTGTTTCAGAAAAACCACACCTGAAAGATAAACAGAAACACAGCAGCCATGTGTTAGTAAGTCACTGTGTATGTGAATATTTGTTGAAAGACTAGAAAGGTGCAGTTAGAAGTCTCCATGTAAAAAATAACAAAACCGCACAAAAAACAGACTCTGATAATATTTGGACATTTCTAACACCAAAGGAAGATGTGTTTAGTCTATGAATCACATAACTGAGAGGAGTGATGTATGCACGTTTGGTTCCATGTCTCCAAAAGACCCATTTCTGCAGATTCTCAGCTGTAGTATTCAAAAAGTTTGATAAACATTTTTCCAAGCAAGAGCCAGGTACTCTAAAACAGGTCATATGTTTGCTTTGTAAATCATGTAGAAGTCTTTGTGTTTATAGATAGACTCCACAGATTGTTGAATAGCATAGATTATTTAAGTAACTTATCTGCTACACATACTTAAAGTATTACTCTAATTGGTTATCTATTACCTCAGTACTGAATGAAATGTAGGTGTACCTGCAGAAGTTGTACTTATTGCTGCTAGAAAAAAATGTTCTCTAATCACAGGGTGGGAGCACATCTGCTTAATACAGCATTTAATTGTGACTAAACTATGCGAGCAAATTCCTTATACAGGCAAAAGACAGAGGTATGCACAGAGGGAGATCCTGTCTGCTCAAGATAAGACATCTAAGTTAATTCCCGAGACATCCTTCTCTGCTCCTTTGGCTGGGTAACGAAACGAGGCACTTCAATTAGAAGAATTACTTCACTAGGCATTGAAAATGTAGATGCAACTTACTGCATCAGCTGCAGTTTCTACCCTGTGGTAACAGAGATTTCAGATTCTGAAGTCTCAGAGCCCACATAAGGGGAACTGAATCTGAGCATTAACTTTTTAATGATGTCTCAGAAGGCATCGGTAACCTTTGAATGCTATATGCTGCACATAAGTTGCAATGCTCTCATCACAGTTCTAGATAAACTATTCATGAACCAACACCATCATCTTTTTATTTGAACACTTGCTAGAAGTAATTAACTCAAAGAGAAGGAGACTTGCTCTTAATGAAGTACAGTGGAAATCTCTCATTTCCATTCTTTTTCTGCATCTTACTTAAAAGAAATGTTACCGGGATGTCTGCGTTAAGCAGGAGCAACCAGTAAACCTAAAACTATAGGAATTTAAAGCCCTCCTTCCTCCCTCCGTATACTTATAGAATCGTAGAATCATTAAGGTTGGAAAAGACCTCTAAGATCATCAAGTTCAACCATCAACCCAGCACTACCATGACCACTAAACCATATCCTGAAGCGCCACATCTACATGTTTTTTGAACACTTCTAGAGATGATGACTCCACCACTTCCCTGGGCAGCCTGTTCCAGTGCTTTATCACTCTTTCAGTAAAGAAATTTTTCCTAATATCCAATATAAACCACCCTTGGAGTAATTTGAGGCCATTTCCTCTTGTCCTATCGCTATTTACTTGGGAGAAGAGACCATCACCCACCTCTCTACAACCTCCTTTCAGGTGGTTGTAGAGGGCAATAAGGTCTCCCCTCAGCCTTCTCATCTCCAGACTAAACAGTCTCTGTTGGGGATCTTGCTGTTATTCCTCCCACACCTGTAAAAGCACATAACTCAGAGCTCAGGTTCAGTAGTTTTGCTGGGTGATGAGCCCCAGACTGAGCTGTGGTGGGATTTGCATCTGCTGGCTGCCTCCATTCCTCCCATGGCCTCATTCGGCAGTCCTGACTGCTGCCACTCCCACGATTTTACAGCTCCTCCTTCATGCTCACTGTACCTGCTGCCATAGCTGCAACAGGAGCTATGCTTCACTCCTCACTGCAAAGCTCAAGTCCTTCAAATAATTTGTAGTATTTCAACTCTAGTAACTGTCCTTGTAGCATAAAGAGCTCACAAAGGCATCTAATTTATAAAGGAGTATTTAATTCCTATCTATGTTTTCTGCTTCTTAGCTCCCAGGGCACTCTTAAGCAATTATTCCTCTCTCCCACATCTTGTAGAAGGCTCTTACACAAAGCCTTCTGTTCTCCTGTTCGAGATCTGACCTCTCCATGCCTATGTTAGGTGCAGTAAGCCTAAGGTAGAGTGACAGCTTAACCAAGGCAAATTTGAGCATGCTGTTTGAAACCTCTGCCTGCTGTTGCAGTGTGAACTTTTCCACTGCTTGGCAGGACTCCCTCTATTAAGATAAACATTTATTGAACAATAAAACAAGACAGCCAAAGCAAACTTGGTTTAGGCCTGTCTGCTGGTTCTTTGCTCCATCAGATGTCCACAGAGCATTCTTCTTTTCTCTCATTACTCCCTTTTTTTGCTGTAGGTCTTAGCTCTCAAGATTAAAATAGTAAAGGGTTTCCTCATCCATTGCCTCCATCAATATGAATATGCATTATCAAACAAAAGATTTATGAGGAAAAGAAACTCTTGTTTTATGAACTTACTCTTGTGCCTCCAAAGAGATCAGATCTTGATTCAAATTTTTGAGAATAAAACTTTCTAAACTTTACAGCCTCAGGAGTTAAAGTAGTAAAATGAAGAGAGGTGTTGAGTATGACAGTTCTGTGACAAAAAGGAGCTTATGTTTATGACAGTCAAACTTCTAGGGTATTTTTCATACTGAAAATAAAATGTTCACACAAAAGTACAAGTCCTTCTTACAGAGACACTTGGCTTTCTTCTGCAAATAATAGGATGACATTCTTCCCCACTTGATTCCTTCTTCATCATTTCATCAGCAAGCCATCTCCTTTGTCATGGTCCAGCAGTGTGTCCCATACCCCCTTAACCTGCTTCCTTCTAGCACAAGACTTGTTTCAAGGGTTAGGGCTGGGCCAGGCACTAGACAAATGACAGATGCTTTCTATTAACCCCTCTCCCCTCCCAAACAGGAAGAGAAAGCAAATAAAGAAGAGAGACTTATGAATCGGGAAAAAAAGAAAAACAAAAAAACTAAACACCTGCTTTAATGAAAATAGTGAGAATAAAATTAAATATATACAAATACATACAAAACCAATATTGAACTCAGCCCCACCTGATGGCAATTACATCATTATTGCCAATGATGCTGTGGAGCAGGCATTGGAAAAGTCCCACACTGGGCTCGGCAGCAGATGGGAACTGGGCTCAGGAGCTGGATTTGAGAATTGAATTCAGGAGCATACGGATCAGGGGCAAAAGTAGAATGGACAGAGTCTTTCTCGGATGCCAGCCATTAAAGAAGAGAGCTTGACCCTCATGATCCCTCAGCTTTTTGCTGAATATGATGTATATGGGATGGAATACCTTGTTGGTCGGTTTTGGGTCGCCCGTCCTGTCCAATGCTCCTCACAGGTGCGGCTTTTCACTTTACAGCACCCCTCGATGTGGTACACAAGATTTAGCAGTGACCTTGACCTGCATACTAATCCTTGGCAGTAACTCTAAACGTCAAGTATTATCACTTCTAGAAGCAGTCACTGTGAAAATATGCCATTACCTTCAGAAAGTGCAGTTACTTAGAAGAGAATGAGCTGAAAAATAAAATCACTGAACAGAATTTGTTCTGTTCTAGTTCAAACCAGGGCTACTTGAAGAAATTCTGATGCACAGTAGAGGCACCACAAGTAAGGATTTGTCAGCACTCTGACAGTATTCAGTTGAACTTTGAGCCTTCACAAGCTATTATTTCATTGTGAGTCCAAATACTAGAATAGATTTCAGTCAATAATTTGGATTGAATGAGAGCTGAGAAAATTAGGAACTCTCTTGGTGGTTATTTGGACTATATTCTCTTGTGAGCATGTCAGTAGGTTTCTATTGTGATACATTTAAACATCCTTTCTCCCTTTTACTGGCTTACTCCAGGAATGTCAAGATGCATATTTATTTCTTCATCATCCTTTGTCTCCTCTTCTTTTCTAACACTCCCTCTCTTTTCATACTACATTGCAGAGATGGTTGCCCATTGCCCATTCTCTATTGCCCTATCCACAGGGCTGATACTACTGCAAATATTCCTAGACCCCACCAACTGCCACTGCTTTTGCCTCCCAAAGAAGGAAGCTATAGACAGCAAGAGGCAGAAGGAGCTTGAGGCTTAGATACAATCATTCCCTAGGCTGAGCACCAGGAGAATAGTGTCTCAGAGTCAGCAGCTTCATGCATTTCTATTGAATCTTGTTTTCCCTAATTTAATGGCTCCATCTTGGGAGATGGAGCAGATCAAACAGGACTCCTATGACTAAAAACTTGTAAATACACACAGGTCCTGAAAGGAAACTCCTCTTGTTTCCCAGGCTGAGCTACACGAGAAACAGTATGGTTAAGTAGAAACAGTGGATTTTAGTCCTTCCTTTGCCACCAGCTTGCTCAGTGATTTTGAAAAGTTGATTGCATATTAAATTCACAAGTAAAGTATAGGTATCTGCAGCTTCTGTCCAACTTTGTTGGTATATAAATTCCCTAATCACTTAAGGATTTATGAAATAATCACTTGGATCACTGTCAGCGCCTTTTGGCTATTCATCCAGTCACTGAAATCCATGTATGTTGAGTTTCCTGACACCTTATTCATGCCTGAGACCCAAAAGGATTCCCAAAGGGGCACATGAACTCCTTCCTCTGTCTGAAGGGGTGCTCCATAAGAGTACCATAAATGTGGAGAGTGCCCCAATTTACCCTACCTTGGGATTGTCTAAGTCCTTTCTGATAAAGTTGACAAGCATGCTTCAGATCAGATTGCAAGGTGAACTTTGGGGCACAGCTACTCCACAGTCTATACATAGCTTCAATATCAGTTTTCATGTTGAAGTGCTGGGACCTGGGTTGGAGTTGACCTATGGATGAGTCACAACCCAGCAACATCTTTTGTTCCCCAAGGCCCCAGAGGCAGAACCTGGCTCACCTGTGTAAGGCCCTGCCTTCCCTCAGGTGATTGTTGTTGGGGTGGTGGGTGAGGCTAGAGCTATATCAACCAGGAACCAGATCAGTCAGAGAAGAAGTGGGAACTAAACCAGTTAGGGAGAGGTAACAGAAGAATAAAGAAGCAGTAAGGAGCTGATTGCTTTGAAAAGAGCTCCTGTGGAAGAGAGTTCTTGGTGGGGCCAGTTGGAGGAGCTTCTTTTTTGGGGTGCAGCTTGCTGAGCTCTCTCTCAATAGTGTGTTCCCCTTTGGCTGATTTGAGATGGAAAAGAGTAAACAGATGAAGAATAAAAAATGAAGTTATGTTGAGGGGATGTTGCTGAGTTTGGTGTTGGCCTGAGGAAGGAGAGAGCTAGCAGCACATGTGAGTCCCACTGGGTGGATCTTTGGTCTGTTGTCTATGCACAAGAACCTAGTGCTTGAACAGTGTGCCTTCAACCACTTACCACCTTCTATTATGTATTGGGATTGTAGGAGCTTCAGGATAAGTTTTGCCTGTTGTTTATGGGTTTTGTGTTGTACTCAGAACAACCAGGTCTTAGTTACAGGTAGGACCTGTTTGCTGATTGCGGCTCCTATTGATGAAAGGTGAAGTAAATAGAGCAGTAATCACCTTCCCCTTCCTTCCCCCTTTACATTTCTTAAGGCTTGTATTTTACTTGTTTTGTGCATATTGCACTCATGGCACTGGCAAAACAAATAATCTAATGGTTCATTTCTGCTTAATGAATGGAACTAATGCAACCTACCTCAGGAGAAAGGGTTCAGCTAGAGCAGCCTATAGTAATCATTGACTCAGCTTCTGCTTTTGTGTTATCTGATAAAGCTCCTGCTTAGATGTGCCACAGAACTTTATTCCTTATGCTTCAATGAAATTTTGAGGACTTTTTAAAGTTTAGGTCTGTCTAAGGGAATGTCTTCTCGGGACAAGGAAGGGGATTTTTCTGTTTGCTTCTGTGAATACAGTATCATCCATTTCTTCACCTTAAAATAAATTCTTAACTTTCTTTTAAAACATGGCAACAAAGTAAATATTATGCCTTTTGAGGACAAATTCCAGATGAAATTGCTATTGTGTTGTTTTCCAGAAACTGAAGCTGTAACTAACATTAATATCTGCTAAGTTGTAGGTACTGAAGGAAGGATTGGGAGATAAAAAGCATGCTGAGGTTTTTACTGAAAGATTGTGAAAAGCTTGCTAGTTTTGTTGGCTAAAGAAATAAATTTCATTTCATTAATGAATATAGAATATAATCAGTCTTTCTTCTACTTCTGTGTCACTTAACTTCCTGGTAATTCCATTTATATGGTGCTAAATTTACAGTATCTGACTTGAAACCACTGTGAAGGCATGCCGAACCACAATAAACAGAGGAAAGAACTGAAAGCACAGGGGGTTTTTTCAATGGTGTTTTATTAGATTTGATCTCACAATAATGGAAGCAGACCATTTAGCAGGTTACATGTGCTGCATGTCATATTTTGCAGACGCAGTGAGGAGCTGATCTGCTTGTGTAATATACAACTGCTTTCAGTTTTCTTTTTTTTTTTCTGCTTAGGCAAGTGCTTAGGAAGCCCTGGACAAAGAATTGAACTTGCAGACACTTCCTCTACATATCACATCCCGTATCCTCTACATTAGAAGGTATTTCAGGGATTCGACAGATCAACAGTTTTCCTTTCTACAATAACCCATATGTGTCAAATATCTCAGTCTTGCGCAGATGTCTTGGATATACTTGGGTATATCAAATGGTAGCAGAGGTGTAGGAATTTAAACCTCTTTAAGGTCTACTTATTGTTTACAGGTGAGCTAGGTGGGTAAGCCCATGTTACACTTACTGATTTACACTTAATGGGTCCTAGAGCATGATTCAACTGAACAGGCACTAGGAATCAACTTCGTTTCCTAAGCACAGCTGTCTAGTGTTATTTGAGATAACCTAAGCTACCTGAGATGAATAAACAGAGCTCGTAGACATGGCACAATGCCTACAGAAGATATGTGCCTTTCGAGACCAGGAACGGCAGGCCAGAATACTTCAGGTCATCTGAAACAGCTCTAAATGTCTGTTATGTAGGTACCTGAATTGTCTTTCCAGGTGTAAGGTAAATTTCTTCCTAGGATCCATTGACTGTGTTTACTAGATAGTCACTGATGATGGAAATGTAGTTCAGTAAGGCACACTACTTACATATGCCTACATTTAAGTGTTTCAACCTCAAACTAGATCCCTAGGCTGTAGTCATTCATGGAAAGAAACAGATGCTTCCAGAATATTATTTTGTTCATCTAAGCTAAAATGAGATTTTTTTACCCTTTGCAGTGAACTTTGGCTAGTCAAGAGAGATCCTGATGACTGTCGTAGACCTCATTTACTATAGCTAAATTTATAATAGAATTTATTTCAACTTGGGTGTTCAGTTTTGCAATATTCAGGGTTTCTCTGGAATGCTGTCATTTACTTGTGGTAGCACAGGAAAGAAAATGCTTTCTGGCATCACCTTTTTATACTGTCATTTGCCCCTCAATACCATAAACAACAGCAATTGGCAGTGTTTCTTAGAGAACATACCACACAGCTGTGTGACTTGGTAAGGACTGTTTCTTTTCTTTACCAGTGATTTATCACTATTCTTGACCAGTTCCACACACATATGTGTCTCTTCTGGAGGGGCAGATTTCCCCGTCCTCTGCATATATGATTGAATAGCGTCTTAATGTTGCCCACTATGTAAGTTGCTGTGTTTCTTTGCCTCCTCACTGTTCTCCACTGCCACACTGAATCCATCAGTATTTCCACCCAGTTTTCAGTTTCATTCTTGCCTTTAATTATGGAATCTCTCTGGAATCTCCAAATAGGATGGTTTATACTTTCTTTTCTTTTTAATCTTTTTGTTTTATTTCAGGTTCTGCTATTCTAATTTGATATTTACTGTTTCCATTATTGTACTCATATCAAATATTCCTCTAGTGAAAAATGCAAAGTTTTAGCAAGGCAAAAGGCTAAAGAAATTATTCTTGAAATATTTTGCAAAAATAAGACCTTTTGAGGAAAGATTTTAAGAACATGAAAGCTCTTTTGCTAGGGAGAGAATAAACTCAATTGTTGGTGAGTGCTTGCAAAGAAGCAAGGACTTGATAAGGAAGGATTTTATAGAATGTTTTGAAGAACTGGGGAAAAGGAAAGTCCAAAGTGAATGCATATGAAACATAGATCATTTAGGTTGGAAAAGACCTCTAGGATCATCAAGTCCAGTCTTCATCCCAACATCTCTCTGACCACTAGACTGTGTCTCAAAGCACCACATCTACTTGTTTTTTGAACACCTCCAGGGATGGTGACTCCACCACTTCCCTGGGTGCTCTGTTTCAATGCCTAACCACTCTTTTAGTAAAGAACACCGTCCTAATATCCAATCTAAACCTCCCTTGACATAACTCGAGGCCATTAACTCTTGTCCTGTCATTAGTTGCTTGGGAGAAGAGACCAACACCAGCCTCACTACAACCTCCTTTTAGGAAGTTGTAGAGAGCAATGAGAATAAGAGAAAAAAGAAATCCAGAGGTGAACATCCTCTGGCATGTTCTTTATTACATTAAATAATGTCATTTATGCTTTGAATATGTTTCATTCATGGATAATGTTGGAAAAATATGAGGGTCCTTAACATTTGTGGAGGAGAAAGACCAATGCAGATCTTCAGCAGGTAGAAGTTGCTGAAGGTCTGCAAAGTGCAACATGTCTATGCGCTGTTGCTCAAGTACAGGATCTGGCTTATTATTTTTTTAGGTGGATGAAGAGGAAAAGGAAACATTTTACTCTGGCTGCTGTGCAGAGAAGGTAAAAATATTTAATTATGAAGATAATGTAGGAATTTAAATTAAAGGTTGTTCTGAATAGTTAACCTTAAAGGCTTCATTAGCAGCCCTGTTATGGTTCACAAAAAGACATGCCTCAGTTATGCAGCATTTAACATTAAGACAAGCTAAAAGTGTAACAGAAGGTATAAAAGGTTTGACACATGATTAATAAAATTAGTTCAAGGCTTAGATTCTTGTTTTCTGCCTTCTCAATAGCGTGTAGAAAGAAACTAGAAATAGCCATTCCTGTAGTGTATTTGTGCTATGAGTCCCTGACTCATTCGACATAACTTCAGGTATTTAACTAAGGGACCTATGTCAGCAGCCTAGCCTTGTGTCCCTTCATAGTCGATGAGAAGAGACAGACATCTCCAGACAGCAATGCAAGGCTAAGAACAAAATAGTTTTTGTCACTACCTATATTGCTTACACTTATTACAGAGGAGACGTGGGATAGCTAGATGTGTTGTACAGGCTAAAAGAAAGGCAAAATCCTTTTAAAAGAATAGCATGTAATTTCTGGAAGGTAGATAATAGTGGACAAATGCTAATTATTTTGTGTGTTGATATCCTGTTGTTCTGAGAACTGGGAAAGCCCCTTAAGCTGAAATAGATGAACCTGTTTACAGGAATCCCTTGTAATGTATTATGTGATCTAAGGGTCTGACTTAGCAGGTAAATTCAAAGAGAAACCAAGTTTCCTACAAAGGGGTGAGCATCTCCAACTGAACAAGAGCCAGCAGCAAAGAAGGCTAACAATAACCTGGTCTGTATTAACAGGAACATAAGTACTGTATTGAGGTAAGCGATTGTCACACTCTAATCAGCCCTCATTCAATCACATCTCAATTCTGCATCCAGCTTTGGGTCCCTCAATATAAAAGATATATCAATAAACTGAAGCAGGTTCTGTGGAGGGCCACTGAGATGGTGAAGGATGGAGCACTTACCCTCTGAGGAGGAAATGATGGAGCAAGGCCTGTTCAATCTGGAGCAGAGATGGCTTCAGGGGGATCCAACATTACCCCCAGTGACTACAGGGATGTCATTGATGGACGTGGAGCCTTGCTCTTCACAGTGGTTCGTGGTTGAAGTAGTATAAGTAATGGGCATCCACTGCAAGAAGAAAAGTTTGGACTGCATATAAAGAAAAAACAGCTTTCCCCATGAGGACAGTCAGGCAGTAGAACAGGTTTCCCAGACAAATTGTGATGTCTCCATCCTTGGAGATTTTCAAGACTGAATTGGATAAAAACCCTGAGCAACCCAGTCTGATCTTGTAGGTGACCCTGGTTTGAGCAGGAGGCTGGACAAGAGACCTCCTGAAGTCCCTTCTGGCCTGAATTGTCCTATGATCTGATGACAGGAACTGAGGAGCCATACGTTGCGTGTGGAGTGTGCCTGTAAGTCTCTGTGAAGCTGTCATCAAGTGTACAGAGGATGACACATACTTGCCTCTCTCTTCTGTGATATTAAGAAATCTGGCCACATTAGTCTTTCTCATACGTGTTTGACGGTGTATGCGCTGGCATTTCAGCTGAAAACATAGAGAAACATTTTTGTATCTTCTTAATCTTTAACACATTTTAAGGATACAGAAAGAACATTGCTGTTGTTATTAATATTATAATAGTACTCCAGGGATATTTAACTTTACATATAGTTCAATGATTTTGAAATAAGCAAGCAATATGAATTTTCAAATAATTAAGGAAGGAAAAGGGTAGATCAGTATAAAATAATTGCATCAGAAGATAGAACATGAAAGTGTTCAATTTACAGATTTTTATTTTTTCCTCCTCCAGGAACGAAACACAAATACTTAGTATTAGAAGTAGTAAAAAAACCAAAAACAAACAACAACAAAAAATTTAACAATTAACTATTTAGCAATTGTGTATTATTCTTCCTCTACCAACTTGTCAACAAAGATGATGATACCATCTGAAAACATTTAGGTGAAAATTATTATCCTGTAATTTTCAAAAAGAAAATTAATGCAAAGAAGTTCCCTTCCTTTCTTCTTTCCTTCTTTCACAAATGCAATTAATATAAATTAACCATAGTCCTAACACAGCCAATATAAATATTCTGCCAATACAAACATAAATATTATTCTCTCAGCCTGAGGACCCTTGGCTTCTTTCCTCCCTAACAATTTCTGTGGCAAAGCTGGGCTTTGTAACAGGTCCAGCAATTTCATTACTTCAGAAAAAGAAAAACATTTCCCCAAAGCAGTAGTGAGATATATCTGTCATCAAATCTTTTCAAAACAGGAGGTGAGTTTTTATCTTTGCGAGCTGTCGAAGTTAGAGAATTAAGCAGTTTGTGTGTCAGATACCTTGTTGGGGTTTCTAAAATTCCCCACACAAATATCCCTGGATTATCTTTGAAGTTCTGAAATGAAGCACTAAGGGACTGCACAGTTAAAACTTAGAGTGCTGATGCTGTTTCCCTGCACAATTACAATGTAATTTAGTTGACATTATAGTTTCATTACCAAATATGGATTGTTTTGGCTGCTATTCTCTCTTCACTGAAGTGTTTGGATGTGGAAGAAATCACAATTTTAT
>VYZX01031821.1:2223-16881 GCA_013401335.1 Brachypteracias leptosomus
AAAAAAAAAAAAAAAAAAGTCCTGAAGTGGATTTATAATGAATATAAATATACAAATCAATATAAAAATCAAAATATATTATAAATATATATTATGAAATAAATATATAATATTATAAATATGAAAAATATATTTTAAGTATATAATATATATCATTAAATATAATAAATATAGGAATCAGTGTAAAAATAAAATATATNACGGTCTCAATCTTAGAATCATAGAATGGTTTGGGTTGGAAGGGACCAACCCAAGGTTGGATCATCTCATTCCAACCCCCTTGCCATGGGCAGGGACACCTCCCACTAGACCAGGTTGCTCAAAGCCTTGTCCAACCTCACCTTGAACATCTCCAGCAATGGAGCACCCACAACTTCTCAGGGCAACTTGGGCCAGGGTGTCACCACCCTCAGTGCAAAGAATTTCCTCCTAATTTCCATCCTAATTCTACCTTCTTTCAGTTTCAAACCATACATGGAATGACTTGAGATGGTCAAACCCTGGGGTGTCCTCTGATGCCCCTAGATGAGGGTTACCTCAGGTAAGAGATGTCCCTACTTGTGTAGGGAGGTTGGACAAGGTGACCTCTAGAGGTCCCTTCCAGCTTCAAACATTCTTTGATTCTACTTCACCCCAATTTCACTGCAGAAATTGCTGAAAAGGGGCAAAGATGAGGCTAAAAGCCCCGACCTGGTGTGATGGGCAAGCTCTTTGATGTTCAACCAAGCCCTTGCTGTATCTCCAGCACCTCCCAAGGTGCTCAGAGTCTCCAGCCTGGGTGAGACAACTCAGAACAAGTCTTTGCCTGAGAACTTGATGCAGACCAGCTAAAATCCCCAAGAAAACCTTCACAAAGCCAGGACAGAGATTGGCAAAGGGCACAGGATTGAAATGAGAAGGTGGCAGGACTCCTGCAAACCAACACCACAATTTTATCCCCCTAATAATGGCTCTTAAGTTTGACACTCAACGTTGGGTCAGTCCCAGCCCTGTCCAAGCTGAGGTAAAAGCTCTTCTCATTCCTGCAGCCACTTCTCAAAGCTGCTGCTGGTTGAAAACATGGGGAAAACTTTGGGATGGTGCAACACTGACTTTGCAGCCTGTGACCACATAGTCCTACACGTGCTGCTGAGCATGCCCAGGTCCCCACATCTCCAAGAACCTCCATTAGACACATGCCCAAGAGCCAGAAGAAGCCCTCAGAGAAACATTTACTTAGAAGTCTGGGTGCAGAACATGGCAACACTCAATTGCTGTAGGGATATATTATAGACATTTCTCAGCCTGAACCTTCCTGGATCACAGCTCTGTCATTAGGGAAGCCTCTGTGGTATTCCAGCAGTGGGACCACGTGGCTGGTGGGCAGAAGTTTGTCTTGCAGAAAGCAAACAAACTGGGTGAGGGAAGAGAAGTGACAGTGGGGGACGGGCTCTGCACAGAGCCTATCATCTGCTCTGGAAATGTCAATTAGAAGAAAAAAAAATCAATGTTGCTATCAATTAAACAGCAGTTGTGCAGTTCCTCGTGTTTCTCCTCCCCGTTAGCTCCTCAGCCTGGAGCTTAAGCAGAGATAAAGCCCTGGCCAGACGTTGCTCCCTGCAGGTGTCAACCTGGAGACGTGCTTCATGTCCTCACCTATTAGGGGTTTATAAGGCACAAGAGCTGTGGATGTACTCAGGATACATCCCAGTCACCTGCTGTCCTCCAAGCCCTCTAGATTTGGGGAGAGCATGAGAGGCTGAGGAGGAATCCCTGTAAACATTCTCCACCAGGTTTTATTGGAGATGCACCATAGAAGAGCCTGGTGAGAAATCATAGCCAATCTCTGCTTGCCACCAAGAAGAAGTTATCTGAGATTAAACACATTAAACTGCACCAAATACACCCTGAGATGGGTGACTCAATGGAGAGACAAGGAAATAACCTCTCTCTGGAGAGGACCTCACCACCAAACCACTCAGAGCTCAGGTTTTCATCCCATCATCCTCATCATCTTTGCTCCCAGTGAATCCCCAGGGTACAACTACGGAGTTACAAAGCCCATGAGGGTTTGGTGACACCTCCTCCATCACCTCCAGAGGTGGCTTTCCTCCAGTGGGGCTTCCCTATCCCCCTGCACACCAACAGCAACAAGCCCCTCATCTCCACCACAGCCTTTCTGGCCAGAAACCAAGCTCCCGAGCACTGCACATGCCATTACTGCCCAATCAATGCCATTGATTCAATTAGAAGGGAAGCCAGCAGGACAAAGAGGCAGCAGGACCTGCTAATCTCATTTGGAAGTAGCTCTAAAACATTACCACCTTTTTTTTTAGTGTTGCTTCTGAGCACTCCGATGGCTTCCTCTTTTTTTTTTGAGAGAGGAAATTTATGTTGGAAAACCCTGAGCAATAAAATTGGGTAACAGCTTGCTGTCAAATATTAAGAGAGATTTTTCTCCTTTGACTCAGAGAGATGCTCTTTCAGGAGGTGAGGATGCAGCGGCCACCAGCAGCCAGTGCACTGGGAAAACATCATGAGTCTCCTGAGATAATATAGAATCATCAGGGTTGGAAGGGACCTTCAAGATCATCTCATCCCAAACCCCCTGCCATGGGCAGGGACACCTCCCACTACATCAGTTGCTCACAGCCCCAGCCAGCCTGGCCTTCAACATGTCCAGGGATGGGGCTTCCAGCACCTCTCTGGGCAACCTGGGCCAGTGTCTCCCCACCCTCATGGGGAAGAACTTCCTAAGGTCTCATCTGAATCTCCCCACCTCTAGATTTGAGCCATTCCCCCCAGTCCTACCACTGTCTGACAGCCTCAAAAGTCCCTCCCCAGCTTTCTTGTAGCCCCCTCCAGATACTGGAAGGCCACAATAAGGTCCCCTCAGAGCCTTCTCTTCTTTTCTTCTCTTCATCACGAGGCTCCTGGGAATCAGGAGAGGACAACCAGAGCTTAGAGACATCAAAGGTCAACAGCCGGTCCCAAGGCAGAAGACCACAGGAGGTCAAGAGCATGCTAAAGAGTTAACCTAAAAAATTATGGTGATAAAAAAACCCAACTAGAGTCACAAGCAAGCTCCTGCTTTCACAGTGATCTTCCAGAGCTGGAGTCACCACCCCATTCAGCTTCATTCCCAACAGCTCTCACAAGCCTGGGGTGGTGGAAGCTGCTTAATTATTAGGCTTATTATTAGGCTTATTTATCTGCCATCCCTCTCAGGCACCAGAGAACTTTCACCTCCCTGAAATCCTTGGGACAACCTCAGGAGCACATCAGGCACCAGAGAACTTCAGGAACGTGGAGCCACCTCCAGCAGCACATAAGCCACAGGACCAGCAGGTGCTGGGCTTCCAAAGGATCTCAGCCAATCATCATAATTTTATGGGAATCACCTTTTTTGAGGCTTTTCTTTAACTTCTGAAGTCAGAAGTTCTGTCCCAGAACCAGCTTTCTTTCCTTTTTCAAAGAGTTCCAGTCCACCTACCCTTATTCACCCCAAAATACATGCAGGCTGGTGAAAAAACCATCTTCACATCTTAATGGCTTGAGGTTGGGAGGTTTTTATGGGGTTATCTTCTGAGAAGCAAGAAATGTTGAGTTTTGGGGGGTTTTAGGTTATCATTTTGAAGCCAGTTTCATTATTTTGCTCATAAAAGCAAAACACGAACCATTTACAAACTTCTTTAAATGGGGAAGCTTTAATATGATGCTGAATTTAAATAAATTTGCATTTTCCTTTTTGCTTTCTACTGACTGGGGGTAATAAAAGCAGA
Organism: Brachypteracias leptosomus; assembly: GCA_013401335.1. Taxonomy (NCBI): domain Eukaryota; kingdom Metazoa; phylum Chordata; class Aves; order Coraciiformes; family Brachypteraciidae; genus Brachypteracias; species Brachypteracias leptosomus. The sequence continues at coordinate 5,985 of VYZX01031821.1, forward strand.
TGGTTCAACCAGCCTTGGTCCTACCACGTTCAGAGGCTGCTCCTCAGCCTGGGCTGCAACATCTGGGCTGCCCCCAAAAGCCAAGCAAACAACCACACTCATTAGTTGAGCTGGGGCAAAGATCTGCATGGAATTAATAGTTCATGAAAATATTTCTATTAACATTTGGGTTTTTTTTCAGTGCCTCTCATTAAACAACAAGCCCTAGTTCTGTACCACGGACGTGCTGCTAATTCCAACGCTGCTCACAGAGAAATTTGTTAAAGGATTTTCTAGTTGGTTTTGTTTGATCAGAGAAAGACACGACACCAAAATCAATTTATGAAGTCCATTAACAGGTTTGCCCCCGTCAAGGAACACAAAAAAAAATCTCCCCATCCTTCTCCTCACCCCTTCAGCACTATTAAATTTCAAATGAAAGGCTGGCACACCCTCAGCATTTCAATGCTCTCTGAAATACATGCAAAGTCCCTTTTTAATTATATTTTCCGCATTTTGGAGACAGGCTCAGCCTTCCAACTCATTCATGTGTTTTGACAGAAGTTGAAGGGAAAAAAACTTGTAAAATCTGGATCATGCCAATCAAAAGCATCCCTAGAACTGCCGTTGAATTGGGCTTAGCTGTAGGAGGTTCTTTCTTCCAGGATAAGGAACTGAAAATCCCTCTTAATTATGGGCCAGAGCACCACGTGCAAGTTGAGATCCTCATGGAGGAGCTCAGCTGGGGTTTGTTCCACAAAAGCCCATGATGAGGAGCCTGCATGGCCATTGTCTGTCTGTCCTTCCCAACCACCCTCTCTGCTCAGCCTCTGCCTCGTGTCCTCACCCAGCATCATCCCCCAAGATGCTCCTGCCCTCCATCAAGGACAAACCTCCAGGGCTCTGAGCAGCCTGGTCTAGTGGGAGGAGTCCCTACCCATGGAAGGAGGGTTGGAACTAGAAGATCTTGAAGGTCCCTTCCAACCCAAACCATTCTAAAGGCAACCCACCATATCATAGATTTTCCCAGCCATATCTACCAGCCCTTTGGGCCACCACTGCCACCTCTAAGTGTCACTCCTTTTCTCCTCTCCTTGCTTTTACCTCCCAGAGCCAAACTTGTCCCTCTCCCAACAAGTCCCATCTGCTCCAGGAGAGCTCTGACAGCTCTCACAAACCTTCCCCAAGAGCCACCTCCAGATGTCACCTCTGCAGCAAGCAGGTTTTGCAGAGGAGATGACAACAACAGGACACTGCCCACCTGGGGTGGACAAGTCAGTGCAATCACTAAAGCTTTGGAGACATAAATCTTTCTATCATAGTAGCTCCAAGTTGTTTTAGAGGGTCTAAAATCCAGGAAGACTTAGCACATGGTTTCTCCAAGACCATACAGCCAATGTGCACCAAGAGAGGATTCAAAACTCAAGTCTTTTGACACCCCTTGGTCCATTATTTCCAGGAGATTCTTTGTAATCCATCTTCTTTTATCCTCCTCTGGTTTTCTGCAGGACAAAGTAAACTTAGCAGCTTAAAAAAAAATTCAAATTTGAAATTAAGAGAAAAGCAGCAAAACAAGGTTGATGGCAATTTAAAACTCAAAGTAGATGGGAAGAAAGCAACCATACGGCTCCATATTGAGATGCTTGAATTGAAAATTCTAATTATCTCCTGCTTTTCCCCATGCAAACAACTCAGAAGCTTGAGTTGCAGCCTCCTCCAGCTCTGCCAACCTTGCCTTCAACTTTTCTCCCCATTTTCCCCTCACCAGCAATAAAAGCAAACGTGAATTTCAGTTGGATTTTTGAATTTTCTTACAATCATTATTGAAGAGGACGCAGTGATTGTAATTACTTCAAAGCAAGAAAAAGAGTGAAAAGTCCACCAAGAGTTTCTGTGAGGTCTGATGAATAACCCAAGCAGGTTATAAGTAACACATCAGCTGGCAGGAGACCACTTGGGCTTCCCAAAAAAAAGTATCAGAGCCCGTTCCTGCTTCCCAATGTGATGTAAAAGCCATAAAAAAATCAAACATCTGGGCTGGCTGCACCCTGGGATTTGGGCGACATCGTGTAACGTGGGAACAGCACCAAAACTAATCAACAAAATCATCTCCCTCTAAATCACTGTGAGCCAGCAACAATTCTTTTAAGTATTCTGGATTTTTTTCCCCATTTTTCCCAGCGTGCTGGGTTGAATAAGAAACAAATACCTTTATAATCCAACGCCCCAGTTACACCAGGGGGGGATGGAGAAGCCCCACACCAGTAGAGACCGACCCGAATCTCCCCACACCACATTTTTGTACCTAAATAACACACTTGGAGCATTTCCTTCCAAAGTTCTCTATGCATGCAATTCACATATTTAAGAAGAAAAAAAAAAAAAATTAGCATTGCCACTGCACCCCATGAATACTAATGGAGCATCTCCCACTGTCTGAAGCATGAGAAGGATTTTTCTGATGCTGCTCCTTTCAGCAGCTCGGCGGGGAGATGGTGACAGGCTGAGCAGGAGCTCCCCGAGGAGAGCTGGGGCTTGACCTTGAAGGGGGAGGTGAAGTCACAGTTGCTGCTTGAGGGGTTGCAGCCTGCCATCCTAAAATCAAGGGGAATCTAGGAGGGATATCAGCCCTGGCATGGTGCTAGACACCAACACTTGGTCGTCTCACCACCACAGAGTGAAACCCCCATGGCTGTGGGTTAAATATGGGTTTTTTTCCTCTATATAAAGGTGTTTTCCCACTGTGCCTTGCTTGAATCCCTGCAGAACTCACCCTGGCTACCCTGGGGACTAGAGAGATCATTCTTCATCTGCTGGTTTACATCAATCCATCAACCTGTCCTCTGCCAAACCCTCTGAGCTTCACCCCAGGGAGAGAAGAGATGGATACTCACTCACGGCATCGACCCAAGGGTTGCCCTAGTCAGGGCTGGATGCACCTTTCCAGGGCTTCACCTGGTTTAGGGGTGGCTGCACTGAAGATTTTAGGGGGTTTGGTATCTTGCCAAGGCTCCTTTCCCCACTGACCAACCTGCTCTCATGGCACATGGATGGACCTGCCACAATTAAGTCTTCCATGAAGCTCAAGCAAAGGCTGCAGGTGGCATCTGGTTGGTGCAAGACGAGTTGGGCTTGACCTGGCCCAGGTTGCCCAGAGAGGTGCTGGAAGCCCCATCCTTGGACATTTTGAAGGCCAGGTTGGATGGGGCTGTGAGCAACTGATGTAGTGGGAGGTGTCCCTGCCCATGGCAGGGGGGTTGGAACTGGGTGATCTTTAAGGTCCCTTCCAACCCTGACAATTCTCTGATTCTGTGACCAGCCCTGGTGAGGAAAGCAAAGCTTTGTGCACATGACTTTGTGGGTTTATTTCCCTCTGAAGTCATTAAAAATAAATCCCAGCCTGCAATTTAGAGCATTACAGCGGGGAGGGGAGGATGGGAGCAAGAAAAGCTGTTTTCCAGGAAACCAGCCCAAATCAGACAAGACTTTCTGAGCTACCCTTATTTTGCTAGAGGAGTTTTGGATCTCATGTCCCACGTCACCAAACTAACTCGGGCAGACAGCTCAAGGACTTGCAGAGCTGAGATCTGCAGGAAAGAGGCATTGGGGGAACAAGGAGACTTGTCACTTGTTTTCTTCACCTCTGATTTTGTGGTGTTCCCATTGCTTTGCTTGTCTTGCTGTGACTTTCTGCAGAGGACAGGTGGGAATCTGGAAGAACTCAGCAAGAAAAGCTCCACAAACTACATTATCTTTAAAAATAATTTGTAAAAAGTCTGCCTTTCAATCAAGCCAGCCTGAATACCTCAATAATAAAATCTCCTTTCAAGATGATGTGATCAAAAGTGACATAAGAGAAATAAAGGGGGGAGAAAAAATAAAAATTAAAAAAAAAAAAAGGAATGGGTTGTCCTGGTAACTGGCATATTTTTCCAGCACTCCAAGATTATTGGATAAAATAAACGTTTTCTAATTAAATTCATAATGGGTGAGGTTTATCAGAGGGTGACCACTTCAGGTTTTGTTGGGGAAATGGTTATTTTCTTGCAACTGAAGGATCTCATCACGGCCTGGCTTTGATCTAAATGCAATATTTCCATCCTCTTTTAATTGAGCAGAGGACTTTTTTTTTTTTTTTTTAAACTTTAAACAGTAAATTGTGAACAAAGCCTCAATCAGTCCCTCAGATTAAGAAGAGCCTGTGAACAGCTTCTCACACGCAGTGAATTAATTCCTCTGTAATTGCCCCAGATTTCTAACACTCTGGGAGAGATGAAATCACACCCACTAATCTCAACCTCACTGCAAACATCAGCATTTCTACCAGGCTTTGACAGGCTGGGGACTTCACACCAACCAACCAACCAACTCCACAACCCGCAGTGCTGCCCATCAGCCTCTCATCCAAGGTCAAGGATGGTAGAACTGGGCTGACAGCCTTGGAGAGAGGCTGCCAGAGTTAATAAATCTTCCTCAAAGCCTCATCTGTCTTCTCTGGGCACTGCTGGGAAGCCAGCAAGGGACTGGTGGGAGCTGCAAGCATCAGGAGCATGGTGGTTGGTGGGGTTTTCCATGCACGTTTTGGAGTCCTCAAAGAAAAGGAAGAGCAAGAAGTATCGGATTGGGTTGTCAATGTACTAAGAAGTCCAAGTTCTACTGCAGATGGGTTAAGATGGGTCAGGCAGCTCAGGCATTCCAAGAAGGTTCAGTCTGGAGAAGAGAAGGCTCCAAGGAGACCTTGTGGCCTTCCAGGATCTGAAGGGGGCTACAAGACCGCTGGGGAGGGACTTTTGAGGCTGTCGGGCAGTGGTAGGACTGGGGGGAATGGGTCCAAACTAGAGGGGGGGAGATTGAGATGAGACGTTAGGAAGAAGTTCTTGCCCAGGAGGGTGGGGAGACACTGGCCCAGGTTGCCCAGAGAGGTGCTGGAAGCCCCATCCCTGGACATGTTGAAGGCCAGGCTGGCTGGGGCTGTGAGCAACTGATGTAGTGGGAGGTGTCCCTGCCCATGGCAGGGGGGTTGAGATGAGATGATCTTTAAGGTCCCTTCCAAGCCTAATGATTCTATAAGAAGCATCAGATTGGGTTATCAAAGTACCAAGAAGTCCAAGTTCTACTGCAGATGGGTTAAGATGGGTCAGGCAGCTCAGACATCCCAAGAAGGTTGGACCTGCAGCGTGGACGGGTGCTGTGAAAAGGCTCAGGAGAGAGCCAACAGCTCCAGCACATCTCTCAGTCTTTGAACTCTGGGACCTCTGGAGATAAACAGTCTAAATTAAGCAGCACAACATTCCAAGCTCCCTAGCAGAGCCCTCCATTTCAGAGAAGCCCTTGGAAAGGGAGGCGGCCACCAGAGATGGTCACAGCACATCAAAAACCTTCCCTGGTGACTCCAAGTGGCCTTTCACAGATTTCAACACCGAGTGACCCCTTCAACTCCCAAACTCCACTTTCCTTGGAAAAGCAGGCACCTCTTTTAAGTGCTGCTCATCTAAATAAATCTGTTTAGATCCAGGCACACGCTGGAAAGCACCGAGGAGCCCAGGCTGGATGAAATATTTATCATGCAAAACCAATGAAGGAACAACAAGGAGGGAAGTGGATTTTTTAAAGGGCTTCTTTGCAAAGTGCAGCTCTGGGAACAACAAAAAACAATCTGTGAGGTGTAACAAGCAACAGGGAGAGAGGGAGGCAGGAGGAGACCTTGCCAGGAGGGACCAGCCTCTTCTGGTTGTGGATATACTGATGTTATTTCCTATGGCAGCATGTGGAGATCTCAGCAGCAAATATCTAGGAGTGGGTGGGAGGACATCACCTGCGTGGTCCTCACCACAGCCAGGAGATCCTGCAAAGGCAGGGAGTGGGGGGATCATCTCTGTTCCACCCCTTGTGTTGGGTGGGAACATCAAGGCAGATGAGAGGACTCCAGCACCAGCCTAAGAGCTGCCAGATGATGAGATGTTTGAGTACTGGAGGAACTCCTGTGTGGAGCAGTCGTTGCCAGGAGAGAGGAGGGTGTGGGATGGGGAGAATATCCTGGTGCACACCAGGTCAGCAGGCAATAAACAGTTTGGAAGAGTAAACAGCCAGCCTGGATCAGGATTGAAGCACCTCTATTATGAAGAGAGTTGGGCTTGTTCAGCCTGGAGAAGAGAAGGCTCCAGGGAGACCTTCTGGTGGCCTTGCAAGGCTTAAAGGGGCTCATAAGAGAGATGGGCAAGGTCTTTTCAGCAGGACCTACTGTGACAGGACAAGGGGTGATGGTTTCAAACTAAAAGAAGGAGATTTAGACTGGAGAGAAGGATGAAATTGTTGCTGCTGAGGGTGGTGAGAGCCTGGCCCAGGTTGCCCAGAGAGGTGGTTGATGCCCCATCCCTGGAACCATTGCAGGGGAGGTTGGAGCAACCTGCTCTAGTTGCAGATGTCCCTGCTCCCTGCAGGGGGGTTGGACCAGATGACCTTTAAAGGTCCCTTCCCACCCAAACCTGGCTGGGATTCCATGTCCTTCCACACAACAACTCTCATCTAACTGCTGGGAACCTGGACAGACACGACCAGAGACTGATTCTCTCTGTCAAACTCCACCTGCCAATCACCGGGTGGGTTTCAGTTACTGAATTTTCCCTTCCCCTGCACCACAGTAATTCCACACTGCCAGGAGCCTACCTCCTCTTGCAGACAAACAACCTAACAGCAACATCCTGTATTACAACACTTCCAATTTATTTATGATCTCTCAAAGACTCAATTAGCTGCAGTTTACTCGTCTGTGAGATGGGTAGAGGAGCTCACATCTACTTCAGAGCTACCATCAATCACGGGATAAATTATTCAGCATTTTACAAGGTATCATTAGCCATGCTCTTTCATACCTAGCAATACACACACACATTGGGAGAAGCTTTCAATGATCATTGTTTCTGCTCCACAGCTTTCATCTGGGTGATGGTGATCCTGGGAGGATCATCTCATTTTATTAAGGAGCCCAAATCTGATCATGGAATAAGGATTTGGGATTCCTCAGCACTCCTAACCCTGTTCCCACAGTATCTAACCCTCTCCTGCTCTTCTTCCATCCCAACTTCATCCTGAGGTTTGATTTATTCCCACCTACACAGCGTGACCAAGAAGGAGGAAAAAAAACCCAACACATTCCTACATGAAAGGTGCCACGAGAGGGGAAAAATATCATCATGCCCAAAGCCCGTGATGAGAGGTGACTTGGCTTTAACAGATTAGTCAATACAGCCTGGTGAAAAATAGACCTTCTGATGGATTTCAGTGTCTGCTCTGCCTTGAATAGCAAAAGCACTTAAGTGCTTACACAGACTGCTGCTGCCTTCATTGACAATTTACAGCCAGGGCTGGTGGCTGGAGGAGAGCTGGCATGAGCAGATAAACTGCCAGCACCCTAAGATACTAATAATCTATTATATTCTTCCCCATTCCCTGCCAACGAGACGCTGCTGATCCAGAGGTGCTCTTTATCCTGTTGCATTCATCCCATAAATTACAGAAAAAACACCTTTTTTTTTTAATGTGGTGCTTCCCCTGGTCTAGGAACCAGGGAGGTGTTGACAAAGGTTGGGCTTGATGATTCTGGAGGGTCTTTTCCAGCCTAAATGATTCTATGATTACTGTGTGTCAACGGATCTCCTCAATTGCTCCATTTTTGCTCAAACGCCCAATTTTCCTGCTGAAAATCCATTTTTAGGTGGCTGGAAACCTGTGCACCAGACTCCCCACTCTGAGCAATACCATGGATGTGACTCTCTCCAGGATTGCCATTAAAGCTGTGGTCTCCTAATGAATTTGCATCCCATAATGAGCCACTGGCGCCAGGCTTTGCTGCCCGCTCCAGAGGACAGCAGCTCCCAGGCAATTACACAGAGGCACTAATGAAATGCACCTCATTTCCCACCAGTACCAGAAAATTGGGATTAAATAGGGATATCAATGTATTTTTTCTGGCCTCATACATGGTTTGGACGGGGATGGTGCTGCCCAAACATCAGTCCAAGGGTGGGTAATTATTGTTGCTGCAGTAAACCAAAATCATCATTTTTTTGCAGAAAACCTCGATAAATTACATACAAATCCTGAGCACCCAGCAGGATCTGGCTCTCCACGAGGTGTTCCTCAGACACCTGCATTTGTCACCATGTCCCACCACCATAGTTGGCCCATCACCTAAACCAGCAGCATTGGGTTTGGCTGGGGCTGAAAATCCCCTTTAGGAGATGAGAAGAGTTTGGGGGTGCCCAGGATGATGGGTACACATAAAAACCCCTCTCTGCAAGGAGCGCCAGGAAAATCCTGGGAATCAGAACCCTGAACTCTTCCCAAAAATCTCCCCACAAGGATCATTTATAAGAGTTGCAGGCAAGCAAAGTAGATTTTAACTTTCCACTCTCCATCATGGGTGTAACTCTCAAAGATCCAGAAGAGCCCAAGATGTCCAGCTGGGCACAGAGCCAGCTCAAAGGGACCATGCCATGCTCCAAAAACCTAATTAATTTGCAGCTAATTATCCCACACTCTGCCACTGACCCCATCACAACGAGCTGGGGAGAAATTCCCACAATTTCCAGACATTCCTCCCCAAATCCTCATCACTGACTTGCCCCAATATAAGGCCAGAGAGTGGGGCAGTGGAGGGAAGATGATGAAGAGGAGGCAGCCAGCACATTAGGTGAAAAAATGAGTAGAGAAAGGGATCAGGGATGGAATTTTGGGAAATATTAGAAGTATTTTGGAAAAAATAAAAGTCTCCAAACTTGCAGGAAGGGGATGCAGGTTTTCTTGCCCACTTCCACAAGATAAATCCCTTGGTTGACATAATAAGGAGCTTTATCTGCCCATCCAAGGCGGTGGCCCAGGAGCCAGCCCAGGGTATCAGTGACATTGGTTGCCATGGGAACACTATTACCAGGAAACGTGGCTCAAGGTGGAAGAGGAAACCCCAGAGATTCATTAGCAACAGGTTCCCATAGCAACCGCTCCAAACTCATTAATAATTCTTCCTTCTCCCTACCCCTCCCCCCCCAAAAAAAAAAAACTTTCTAAGCGTGGGTGTGAAAATCCTCTGGGAAGGTTGATCAAAGGGAGGGGAAGATGAACACGGGCATGAGGATCACCAAAGAGTTGTCCCCCCTCCACCCCCCCATCACCCACCTCCTGAACTTGCCTTTTTAATCCACGATATAACATAAAACAAGCACTTAAATTGGATGCACCCCATTCACAGGGGTAAAACTAAGGGTAAAATTCAGATTTCTCCGTTAAAACTGATTAAGAGCAAAAATTAATGTGATGTGGCTCCAGTCCAGCTGCTTTCCCCCTCTTGCCCACCCCAACGGGTGCTGCCACATCCCCCACACCCCCTCTCTACTTGCTAAATTTGCTCGCCCTGGATTCGAGACCGTGATTCCCTTCTTGGCCTAAAAACACAGCCCAAAGTGTTACTACGTGTGAGAGAGGAGCAGAAGGTGGAAAATATGGGTAAAGTCAAAGCTCCTCCTTCCCTCCCAGCTTTCCCAGCTCCCTGACTCCTAAAAAATTCCCTGTCTGGGCAGGGAATGCCCCAGCCTGGAGCTTTTAGGGCACTTGGGGAAATCTCAGGTATTAGCCAGACAAGGCAGCCTGAGTCTGACCTGGGAGAGATGCAAATGTTAAAAGGGTTAGATAAAAAGGTAGAAAAAAACCTCTATATTTTGTGCAAATTTACTACAAACTTAGTGTAATGCTGCTGGAAAGGAGAAAGGGAAATTGGAAATTATCTGGACCAGAAAGAGCATCCTCTGAGCACCTGCAGAACACACGTGGTGGGGTCAGGAAGCACAGAAGAATCTCTTTTACTAAATATTCCCTTTTTTTTCCAGCTGAGTGGAGGTTTTCTTCATTCACACCTGTTCTTTTCTTCTGTGGAGCAACCCAAGTTGAAGGGCCAGCAACACCTGATCCCTAAAAATTCCTGGGAGAAGATGTTTCCTTTGTGTCTCTTTCAGTCCCCAACCCCAGGCAGCTCTGAACTCCACAAAAAAAGGGGTGAAAAACATTTACCTTGCTTTATTTTGCTGATATTCTACGTGGGTTTTCTTCAAATAAGAGCTCAAGCATTTCAAAAAATGCCCCGATTCCAAAATACCCTGAAGAGAGCTGATATCAAACATATTCCTGGGATTTCCAATGGGTTTCAAGGACAATTAGGTGGTGTTTGTAATATTAAATATTCTGGAGCACTTCAGTACCAATAGCTATTCCTCTCCTAGCCAAATAATATGGAATTAACTGTAATAATGGTATAATAACTGCACAGGCCTGGGGGGGGATGTATGGTGTCTATTTTTCCATGTTTGCTTGCTTTACATAAATGAGAGATAATCTCTCCTGATAAACTCATACGAATATCAGGCAAATCAAACCATTTCCATGGGTTTATTCCTCTGCCGGTACAATAAAAAGTCTCAGGCAATCTGAACTAAATGCATTTCAGATGCAAATAGAAGATCCCAGCCTAGGGCTGTCAAACTTCCAGGAGAGGGTTGATTCCTAAACCTCCAGCTCTCAGCAAGATGCCAAATAGTACAAGTGACATTTTGGCTGAAGGAGCCTCCCAGACTGGCAAGACTGTCAGAGGGTGCAGATTAATATGCTTGGGATATATTTATATTTTTTATATATGCATATAGAATCATAGAATTGTTATATTTTCTCTATATTAAATTTTATGTATCTTCATATATTTATTTCTAATTTTTCTATATTTAATTTTATATATTTTTCTATATTTACTTCAATTTTTCTATATATAAAAAGATATAAAATTAAATATAGAAAAATTGAAGTAAATATATAAAAATATATAAAAGTAAGTATTTACTTCAATTTTTCTATATTTAATTTTATATCTTTTTAT
>VYZX01031821.1:17181-44738 GCA_013401335.1 Brachypteracias leptosomus
TTACTTATAATTTTATATATTTAAATTTATATATATTTATTTCTATTTTTATATATTTAATTTTCTATATTTTCTATATTTGTTTCTATTTTAATATATTTAATTTTATATTTTAACGCATTTATTTCTATTTTTCTATATGTAATTTTATATATTTTTATGTATTTATTTCTATTTTACATATTTATTTTTATTTATTTACACTTTATATACACACACATATAAATGAGTTCTTTTGTCTACATAAATAGCAAAACATGTTCACCACTTAAGAGTGCTGATGTAAGACAAGATATCTGATAAAATCAATAAATACTCAGGTCTATGGCTCTTTCTACCTGTTAATATTAGGCTAATGCTTCCAAACTTCTCCCCTCTGCAGCCTCTCCTCTGGACGAGGAGATTCCTTTTACATCTAACCCAGATCTGCTACAAGGCTCCTACGTTGCAAACAAAATCCTCCAGCAGCTGAAAATCCTCTGAATGGCAAAGCCCATAAAGAAATTAACTGCACAATGACACATCCATAACGCAGAAGTGCCCCCAAGCCCAAGCCAGGAGGGGATCCCATCACTGGAGGTGTTGCATAAAGAGATTACCAAGGCAGCACTTTCCCCCCCCAGCCTAAAATTACTTATTTCCATTTTAATTTTAATAAGTCTAGCCCTAGATCCCATAAAAACCTGGCACCACAACTCGTTTTGCCTCGTAGCGATTAAATGACAAAAGCAAGAAGCTGCTTCTTTATTGCAACTGGTTGGGATGCTGCTAAAGTTCAGCTGAGAAGGGAGAAGAGCAGCCCAGAAAATGGCCAAGTGCTGACAGGGAAACCTTCTGGTCTGAAGTTGGACTTTCTTTTCATCCTGCCTGCACAGAGCAGAGTCTTTTTCCCACCATGCGACGGGTCAAAAATAACATATATTTGTTAGAATGCAATTGGGGTAGAAGGAGCAGAGGTCGGGGGATGTGCTTTCATTATTCACCATAATAAGGCTGTGAGACTCGTAGAATAAAGATATTAATAGGACTCCAGAGGGACTGGCTTGGCTCAGTGCTGGGGACAGCCCAGCTCTGCTGTGGGATGGTGGGACTGGGGTGATGGGCACAGGCTGGGGGTGCCCAGGGCCACCCAACATCTGCACCAGCAGGGATGCTCTGCAGAGCAAGAAGCCCCTGGCACCCAAGGGGATTGGACTTGAGCATCCTTGGGATGCCCTGATCCCTTCCAGGGAAGCCATGCAAACATGAGACACCCCACCCTGGAGACAAGGGAGATGGTTTTAAGCTTTTAAGGTAGGAAAGGAGAGATTTAGACTGGATATCAGAAAAAAGTTCTTTAACATGAGGGTGATAGATCAGTGGAATGGGCTGCCCAGAGAGGGNAAATGCTCTTTGTTATGTCCTATTAAATACTGCTCTTGGGTTAAGGCAGGTCTCTGGAAATTGAGGTATTGCAATGCTACCCTGGCCTTGAAGAGCTAAGAAACCCAAAATATCTCTGCTGCAATTACCTCCCCTTGCACAGACTTCAAGTCGTGGAGCACCTGCCCCCTTCAGATGTCCCCTCAAGGATAGAATTGGAGACACTTCAGCAAACTGATAAGATATCTTGCACCATTTCTGCCCAAGTTGTGCTTTTCTTCCTATAAGATAAGGACTTCCAGTTCAAGTCTATCATTCCGGTACTGCCAAAAATCACTTTAAATAAGCAGGTTTCTAGAGAAAAGGAAAAAATCAAGGTATTTTAAAGTCCTTATATAAAACAGGAACTCCTTCCCTCAAGGACAGCATTTTATCTGCTGCATAATGAGTCAAAGAAATCCCACCAGACCCAAGCAAGAGTTAAAAGCGCCGCAAGAAACTGCTCCAGGTCCCCAGAAAAAAAATCACTCGGAATCTCTCCAGTGTGGCTTCAGGAGATGGTTTCATCTTTCAGCATCTAAAAGCCCTGCAGGCCTCTTTGAGTATATAAATGGCCTAAAAACACAGGGAAAGCCACGTTCCCCCTCAGCTCTTGTGTATCTGACTTCATTAATTATCTGTATGAGGAAGATTTTATAGAACACCATAAAAAATCAGGAAATAAATGTGTGGAATTGAGGGAAGATGATTCCTTCTTGGTGCACATGAACTGTTCCATGGAAGGAGGGGTCACCAAACTCTATTATGCCCTTTAACATTGCTTTAAAAGTGAATAAATCCAAGTATTCCCATTGCCATGTATGCCATGGCCTCAGCTCAGCATCTAGATGGCATGAGGAGGCAAACTCAACCCAAAGATCCCTCAGAAGTGGGTTATGGGTCTCTTGGAACAATCCTTCTACAACAACAGCAATAATGACATTATAAGCCAAAAACTCTCCAGTCAGGGTATTAAGCTCAAGCTTCTCTGGACCCAATTTTCCACATCCCTGAGCTTCTGTAGGGCAACTACTTCTGCAGACATCAAGGTGCTTTGATTAGACCAGAGGCCAACCAGCCTTGGCTGGCTGAAAGAGGCACCTAAAAATCATTCCTTTCTTTTAAAATCTCTACCTTTAAGGTTTGTCATTCACTTATAGCCTTAAGTCTGCAAAACTGGCCCAAATCCAACCTCCTGCAAGGTCACCACCATGTCCTCCCTGCAGCAGCAATGTCACATCTCATCCTGAGCCAGAAATCCCACAATAAAACCTGCTCCTTCCTCCCTGAAAAAGACACTTTCTTCCTCAGGCTCCTACTTGAACACCAGTAATGGAGGTAGTGGAGTCACCACAGAGGTTTAGTGGCTGATTTTGGCCTGGAGAAGGGAACAGGCACCCAGTAGCTTCCTTCTACTGCAGTGTCTGCTGGAATTCAGCTGCAGAGATGGTTCTTCTCAGGATCTTCATGTAGGACCTAACATCTCCTCTCATGCCCCAAGCCAAAAATCATCACCTTTCATGATGCACGATTTGATCAAGACGTGACTCTGGACCCAAAAGCTGGATATGGGTTTTTCCCCATTGATATGTAGGTTAAACATTAGGAAAAAGTTCTTTACTATGAGGGTGGTGGAACACTGGAAGAGATTGCCCAGAGAGGTGATGGAGATTTTCAAGGCTTGATGGGCCTCTGAGCAACCTGACCTAGGTAGAGATGTCCCTGTTTATTGTAGAGGGGTTGGACTACATGAGCTTTGAAGATCCCTTCCAACTCAAACCATTCTATGTCACTTGGCCTAAAGAAAGTGTTCCCCCCCACCCATGCCTTGCTTCTATCCTTGGTCCACAACATCTACACCCACACCTCCATTCACTAAAGCACCTTGGCTTTCACAAAGCAACCAACCATTGAGATCAATGTGCTAAAAAAACCCTACAACTGAGAAACTGGAGATGCAACAGGGATCTAAAAAAAGAAAACAACAAATAAACAGCTCACAACAGCCTTGGAGATGGAGTGAAGGTCTTGCGGGTTGGCCGACGGCCACCTCTGAACCTACACAACTCCAAGGAAAAATCAATGGCACGTTGTGCTGCTCTTGCAGATATGGCCACCAAAGAGGCTCGTGATGGGCTCTGGGTGTACAGGTTCCCACCAGACATAGGGGGACAGGCTGACCCCAGGGCAAGGGAGGAAGGAGACCATCATCATGAGAGCATCCTGAAGGTGCTGGGACCTGTGGCAGCTCTCTTCTGCCCATGACAGGTAGAGATGTCCCTGCTTGTGTAGGGAGGTTGGACCAGATGACCTCTAGAGGTCCCTTCCAGCCTAAAACATTCTATGATATGAGTTTTCTCTGAGCTCTGGTGCTCAACCCTGGTTTAGAAACTTCTCTTTTATCTTCCCTCCCAATTTTACCTCTTTCTCCTCGTGATGCTAAGACAGCCTGGCCCAAATCTAAACTCTGTCCCACTAAAGCAAGGCACAGAACCCCTAAAGCTCAAACTATCATTGACTTCAACACATCCAAGACTGGGTCCATCTGATATTTTGCAACCTTTTTTCAAGTTTCCCTGGAGCATCAAGTGAAAGCTGGAGGGTTTATGAGCAGCCCTATCTCCAAGTGTGGAGAATCAGGAGAAAAAGGTCACCAGTCCTTGCCTCCACTGCCCATGGTGGTGGAGCATGCTGGAGCACACATCTCCATGGCACTGCCCAGCATCAAACCCAGCATTAAAAGTCATAGCAAGGAGGAGAGTGAGTTCCAGGGAAGGGGAAAAAAGTTGAGTTTTCAGCTGAGATTTAAAGCGAGCTGCTGAGTCAATGAGGCAGAGAGGGAGTGGACAGGAGAGCTGTGGTGCAACAACTACTCTGTCTTCAGCCATGAAAGGGAAAGATGAACATGTTGGCTCCAAATTGCTCTCCTTCATTTTACAGCCTGCTCTACATACCTCATCCATCTCACAGCAAGCTCTGCATTCCCAGAGCCCTTCATCCTCCCTGCCCCGTGCACACGAGTCCTCTCCTTAACACCAAACACCCAAGGAGAGTCAAGGCTTGACCCAACCTCCATGTAGAACCCCCCCAAGCGACCTCAGCTCCCCCCCAACCTCCATTTCCCCCACTTTGCAGCCATATACATCCTTTTTCCTATTAATTTGCTCTCCCAGCACGCTTATTATTTAAGCTCAGCATTACTTAACTCTCCAACGTGGTTTGAGACACAGTTTGCAGAAAAGGCACTATGCAAAATAAAATTGTATCTTCTGTTCTAATTTGTTTCAGGGGCTAATTACCAGTTTTATTGGGTTTCTGAGCAGGAATGTGTGCTGCATATTATGCACGGCACAGCTGCGTACCAGAAAGTGATCCTTGGAGCATTAAAAGCCTCATACTTTGTTTTAAAAACACTACAGAAAAGGCAAATAATAGATGGCTATTAAGCATTGGATAAATTCCTTTTTTCCACCTGTTTTCTTTGGGGGTTTAGTGTAATATGTGGGTTTTCCCCACCAAGCTGGTCCATCATAGAGAAGCTCCACCAGACCCATCTCAGCAGATGACTGCTCCCGAGTGCATCACTCCCCAAAGTTCAACTTAAAGAAGAGATAAAGATAAATTTCAGCAGCACTTTCTTAAAGAAGAGGCCTCAGCCTGTTGCATCCTCCTGGGAGGTGAATAAACACCAATATAAACCAGTCTTTGGGAACCCAAGCTCACCACAGCCACTCAGGGGCTGCTGACACAAAATGAGCTAAGCTTAAAGAGGGCATTATATAGATTATAATGCTTTTGTTCCTTATCTTAAATATGGAATAACCCCTCTGCAATGAGTCACAGATGAATGTGAAGGGCTCTTAGTTCATGGGACACCCGTGTCCCACATCTTGCTATGCTGAGGTCAGCAAGAGCCAAGCCCAAACCATGCATGGAAATGTGATCCTAAACCTGAATGGGTTTCAGCACAGCTTTAAACACCCAAGGCTGTAAAAAGGATAAAGACCCAGAGATGTGTCTTTTTCCTTGGCCAAAGTAAGCGGGAGAAAGAAAGAAACTTCTCTTCTGCTGCAAAAAAAGAAATGCACCAAGATGGTGATGATGGACACCAAGAGATGTCCATCAGCAGATGGACACAAGGGGAGAAAAAGGCTTTTAATAGCTCCCCATGGGGAGAAGAGCAGTGATAAGGATGCACAAGGAAGGCAGGGTGAGGACACCCAGGGGTGCTCCATGAGATCTGGCTCTGCCAGGACCCCCCTTCCCCAAGCAACCATCTCCCTCCTCATAGAGCCCCTCACTCCTGGGTGGCTGTAATTAGCTCACATCAGGCTGGAGATGATGAAACTCTGCCCGGAGAGAGCATGTGGCCACAGGAAAGCCTTCCTGGAGCCAGGCTGATGGCATCTTGGCAAGCAGAGCCCCGGGGAAGAAGCACGTCCCCGCTGGCAGGCGGCCACCCCATCCCTCCCCTCCCATTAACACGTCCACCCTTTGCTGTTGGGAAAGCAAAAGGGCAGAGATTTGTTTTTACAACACGGCGTTGGCTGCTCATGGAGGAGTAAAAAGTATCAACAAAACAACCTACGCATGTAAAAGAATAAAAATCATAATTTATATCCCCCCCCCACCCCAAGCAGAGCAGTGCCAGGGACCACGGAGTCTGTGAGGGACCAAAATGCTCGTGGGACCTCAGAGCAGCAGCATCCCCTGTGATGAACTGAGCCTAAGATGGGGAAACAGCACTGATAGAATGAGAAGTGATGGAAGAAGTCCCAGTTGAGGTGTGGTGGCAGCACCAAGCCCCTGCTCCTCCTGCTTTCCATGAGGGACGTGGCTGGGACACTTTCAGCCAGGCTAAAATGGAACATCCAATCTGGATCAGGATTGAAGCACCTCTACTATGAAGAAAGGTTGAAAGAATTGGGCTTGTTCAGCCTGGAGAATAGAAGGCTCCAAGGAGACCTTCTGGTGGCCTCTCACTACCTACAGGGTCTACAAGAAAGATGGGGACAGACTTTTGAGCGGGGCCTGTTGGGACAGGACAAGGGGTGATGGGTTTAAACTAAAAGAGGGAGATTTAGACTGGACAGAAGGAAGAAATTGTTGATGCTGAGGGTGGTGAGAGCCTGTGCCAGGTTGCCCCATCCCTGGAACCATTGCAGGTGAGGTTGGATGGAGCTCTGAGCAACCTGCTCTAGTTGCAGATGCTCAGTGAAGGGGGGTTGGACTCGATGACCTTTAAAGGTCCACCAAAAACATCCTATGTGGTTTTGGGGGATGGTGCCTCCTCCCCACACAGCTCCTGCTCTCCAGCCAGGGTGTCCTGCATCTCATCACCCCCCCTGAGGGGCCCATCCCTGTGACAGCTCAGCCGGTGAAGCCCAGACAAACACCATATTCCCAGGAGGATTTATTGCCCATCCCCAAAGGCTCAGCTCTGCTGCTAATTCCAGTTTAAATCCCATGACGGACAAAACACGAGCTCCTGCCTGGACCTTCCCTGGCTCCTTCACTGCCAAACCAAGCACTGCTGAGGAATGGGTACAGAAGATAGATTTGGGACCTGGGGAATCAGCCAAATCTCCTACATTCAGAAAAGGGACACGTGCCTCCCTCTTCTTGCTCTCTACAACCCCCTGAAAGGTTGGAGTGAGAAGGGGATCAGCCTCTTCTCCCAAGGAACAAGCAACAGAAATGGCCTCAAGTTGTGCCAGGGCAGGTTTAGGTTGACCATGAGGAACAACTTCTCTTCTAGACCTGACCTCCAAGGGCCTAAGAGGTATTTTACACCCCTTTAGCCACACATTGATGCGTTTCCATGGCTATATTTCCACTCACACATCAACCCTTCCACTCTGGTGCCTGCACATGGTGGACATCAGTGATGTCTGTCCCTCCAGACCCCTCACCAGAACCTCAAAGTCTCACCATACCATTGTACATTCATTTTCTTGCTCACCACTTTGCAGTAAGGAGCTCAGAGATGGAGCATCACAACCTGGTGGCACATCCTGAGGCTCCACCAGGACCCCAAATCCACCTTTTATAACCTGTCTGCTCTTGGAATGAGACCTGAAAAACTAAAGTCACATTAATCTCAACGCCAGATATTCATTTTTTGGCCACCAAACACCTCTCTGGACCAAGCCTGATCAATCCCATGCTGATTCCCCACGTCAGGTTAGTTTTTATTTAATGGTGTGTCTCTCTCAAGTCATCCATCTCCAGCAGCCTCAGCTGAGGGAAGCGTAGCCTGATGTTTATAGTAACAAATCTAATCATCAAATACAGTCTGGTAAATGACAAACTGTTTATTTTTCCCCCCCTCACACGAGGAATTCTTATAAAACTGCTGAAACATTCCATTTAAAAGTCATTTACATGGTGATGCGCTGGGGATTGTCATAAATCAGGGGAAAGCAGCCTCAGGAATCATTTCAGAGGCTAAAAATAAGCCCAAACAGGAATCTTCTCCTCATACTGGAACTAAAGAACATACTAATATATATATTTATATTTTTTTTCTTGATTAAGACAAAACCAGACCCTGACTGATGGGAATTTTGAGACAGGAGTTGAGCAGCACGTGCCAAGGGCCAGATGGAAGGTGTCAGACTTTGGATTCCTTAAAATTTCCTTCCTTTGGGGCACCCAAGTGTGGGAGCCCAGCCAAGCCTTTAGGAGACAGATACACACCAAGGGAACACATAAAACACCCTAAACTATGTCCACATCTTCACGGTTGGTTCCACCAAGGCAACTAGGTCAGCCCAAAGGTTTATCCAGCTCCTAGCCCAGCAGTGCAAATACACAGAGGAGAAAAAAAAAAGGGAAAATAAAGCAATAACCTTCTATATATTCAGCAACTGGTGGGATCTCTTGATGCAAACCTCAGTAAAATAAATAAAATTAAATTAAACTTCCTAATTGTACAAAATAAATACCAAGCTCCTGCTATAAGTTGTTAAACATCATTTTACCAAGCAATAGCATTAGAGGCATCCAATCTGCACAAGGAAAGAGGTCCTGACTGTGCTCTAACCCCATCAACATCCAGCCAGATCTCCAGGGGGTTGTTCTGCTTCAGATTAATGGCTTTTCCTGTCAAAGAAGCTGCTTCCCATAAAAAGTGGTGTAAAAGCAAGATCATGAGATCAGAATTGGGTCCTTGCACGTCTACTTCTATATCTGGAGGTCCCTTTGGCAACATCTCCGAAGCCTTCAGCTGGAGGACAACCTAATCCTCGAAGCATTCCACTTCAAAGAACTCATACACTTCCAGGAAAATAAGGAAGAAAAAGAAAACACCCCCTTCCCCCCCTGCTTTAATCTGAATTATGGCAACAGGGAAAGGCAGCTGAGATCCCACATTCTCCCCAGATAGGCAGTGAGGTAATGGGTGGACGTCCGCCCATGTCAGACTTCAAACCCCATTCTGCTCCCTCCACGTCATCTGTGGTTGCAACCTTCCCTGGGAGCTGGAGCACCCCTTCTGCAGCAGAGGTTTGACATCTAGTGGACAGATGGCTCCTGAGAAGCTGTCACTGCACAGCCAGGGGACATCGGTGCCAAGCCACCCTCCCAGCAGGAGAGGACCCAAGGAGCAGCAGTTCACCAAGCACCCATACAAATGACATAGAATCAGAGTTGTCAGGGTTGGAAGGGACACTAAAGATCATCTAGATCCAAGTAGATGACACCTCCCACTAGAGCAGGTTGCTCACAGCCTCATCCAACCTGGCCTTAATTTCCAGGGATGGGGCTTCCAGCACCTCTCTAGGCAACCTGGGCCAGTGTCTCCCCACCCTCCTGGGCAAGAACTTCTTCCTAACGTCTCATCTCAATCTCCCCACCTTTAGTTTTGACCCATTCCCCCCAGTCCTACCACTACCCGACATCCTTAGAAGTCCCTCCCCAGCTTCCTTGCAACAACCAGGGTGTTCCTCCAGCACCAGAACTAGAAAGATCAGACCAGACTGATGGGAGAGGTTATCCAAGCTCAGCACTGGTAGACACAAGATCAAGGTGGACAATGCTTGGATACCAAGCAAACAAAACCACACATCTCTATGTTTGAAGTGTTGCCCCTGTCTCCCTGAAGCCCAAGAAGCATTGCCAGGAAACTGGGGCACCCAAGGGGCTGTGTAGTCCCATCAGACCCAAGGGATTGGGGTCCAGGAGTAGCAGCTTAGGAGAGTCACCCATTATTAGCCCATCCAAAGGCTGGTAGGAGCTGCTGGGTCCATCCTGGGAGCTGCAACTTGACCTGGGCCACCAGCTTGTGCACTTGGATAACCCAAAGCCAGATGACTTTCTTAGCTTAGTCAATACTGCTCAGCCACAGCATCATCCTCCTGAACTCCCCCCAGCCCTCTGCAAACAACCTCCTGAGATAAATGGATCAATCACACTCTTATCAAACAGGCACAGGATATAAACCCAAGCGTCAAGGGCCATCCCAGATACCTGGATAAATGAGGAGCTTCCTTCAGGCCTGAGCAAGTGTGATTCATCTCAGAAGCAGCTGAGATCTGCACAGCTCCCTAAAGACTCAGTATGCTCCATTCCCACTAAAATTCATGGGCTGGAAAAGACAAGAACTTATGGGAAGGCCAATTTTTGCTGAAACTTCCCAATTTACAAACTAAAGCAGTTCAGGATGGAAGCTTGGACAGGCTCTGAAGGAGAAACTGAAGCTTTTGGAAGGTTCTTGGCTCTCCAGCCCTCCAGAAAGGGCAGCACGTCCCCGTGTACCAGAGGGAGCAACACCACGGGATGCAAGAGCAGCACAGAGCCCAATAGCTCTTGTTCCTCTTGGCAGCCCTATTAAGCACAAGGGGACTCTCTGCCTTTTTAAGGATGCTGGTCCAGCCATCATAAGGCAGAATATCCAGTGGACGTCTGGTCCCCTCACTATGGCAGGAGAAATAACAGTTGCTTGGTAATGGATTGCACCAAGAGACATTTGAAGTTGCAGAAGAAACTGGACAACATCCAGCAAGAGATTGGATCAGGAGCCAAACACATTCCTTGATGCACTAACATCTTTGGGGGAGGATGCACCTCCCTGGTTCATGGTCCTATGATGGGGCTCTGAGCAACCTGAGCTAGTTAGAGATGCTCCTGCTTATTGTAAAGGGGGTTGGACTCGACCTTTACAGGTCCCTTCCAACCCATTCTATGATTTTATGATTAGTGACCTCCCAATACCTGAAAGGGGCCTGTAGGAAGGCAGGGGAAGGTCTGTTCTCAAGGGTTTGTGGCAACAGGATGAGGGGTGATGGTTTTAAGCAAGAAAAGGGTAGATTTAGGTTAGACACTAGGAAAAAGTTCTTTAATATGTGGGTGGTGGATCACTGGAAGAGGTTGCCCAGAGAGGTGGTGGAGGCCCCATCCCTGGAGACATTCAAGGTCAGGCTTGATGGGGCTCTGAGCAACCTGCCCTAGGTAGAGATGTCCCTGCTGATTGTAGGGGGGTTGGACTAGATGACCCAACCCAAACCATTCTATGGGAAGCTCAGTGTGACCCCAGCCTAGGGCACACCACACAAGGAGAGATCGCTCTGGACGGAGACCTCCACGAGATCTGCAGCCAGGCAAAATTCAAGCCTCACTCCTCAGGATTTGTTCCCCTGCTGCCTGCTCCTAAACATCTCACCCTGCCAGCCCCGAGCTCCCTTTTGCTGATACCTTATCCTGCTTTGCACGACGTGCTCTTCTGCATCATGACATTGCCTGGCCTGCCAAGGACACAGGAGGAGGGAGGACTCGGCGATAAGGGAGTTTCAAAGGGCTCTCAGAAGGAGCTTGGAGGAGGTGAAGGAAACACTACAGAGAAGACACACAACCCTGTGCTGCACAACACCCTTGAAGCCCCCAGACATCATAACACAACCCATTGTGGGGCTGTATTGGCTGGGGACTGCTCCAGAGGAACACCAGCATCCAACTGTAGAGACCCATGTGTTTTGATAGGAGGCTGTTAAGGGCACCCTTCTCTAAACACCAAGTCACATTTTGTATAGATATGGGCTCTAAATGCTACGTTAAAATACCTCCCTTGCCTCCAAGTCAATTCATGCTCTGCAACTGCCAAGGAAAAAAGAAAAAAAACAAAAAAGAAGGAAAAGAAAAAAAAAGATATTTGAGCTTGTTATCTGAAGTTATTTATAATAAACCCTGCTTGAACTGAACACTACAGGCCAGAGGAGCAGAGGAAGCAGAGATGAAGGGTGGTAAAGCTCACACTGCAATCCATCACCCCTCCCCTGGTCAAACAAGGCAGGGGGTCTGGATTCCATCAGGCAAAGCCAGGAAACGCAGGGTTAAGACCAGCCTGAACTTGGTCCTCAAGTGACCCTGGGCTTCCAGCAGCACCAGTCTGGAGGAGATGCCTTCATGACTTTGTTTACCCTTGGCTCTTCCCCAGTAGAGGTTGCAGGAGGACTCGGGGATCCCCTTCAGGGCCCCCCTTTGAACTGGGACACAGCTTGGGTTGGGGTAGAGTTAATTTTCTTCCTAGTAGCTACTGTGTTTGGGATTTGTGCTGGAGACTGTGTTGATAATAGAGGGATGTTTTAGTTACTGCTGTGTAAGTGCTGCTCAGAGTCAAAGCCTTTCCTGCTCCTCACTCAACCCAACCAGTGAGAAGGTTGGGGGGGGGGGCACAAGAAGGTGGGAGGGGACCCAGCTGGGACAACTGACCCCCAGTGACCAAAGGGATGTTCCAGACCATATGACATCATGCTCAGCATATAAAGCAGGAGGAAGAAGGAAGGAAAGGGGGGACACATATGGAGTGTGATGGCATTTGTCTTCCCAAGTCACCATCACACATGATGCAGCCCTGAGCTCCTGGAGGTGCTGATGGGAAGTGGAGGAACTCCCAGTTTTGCTCTGCTTGCACACACAGCTTTTGCCTTCCCTGTCTTTATCTCAACCCACACGTTCTCTCACTTTTACCCTTCCAATTCTCTCCTCCATCCCACCAGGGAGGAGACAACGGGTGGGGCTCAGCTGCTGGCCAGGCTGAAATCACAACAACAGGTCAGAACACACCTGGCTGGAGAGCAACCAGCTCCACCCCACCCAACTGCATCTCCACCTCCAGCTCCTCGCTGCTCCAACCTGCTATTAGGACTGACATTAAGCTGCAGGGCTGACTCAGAGGATATTTTAGCCTCCCAAATTTCTCTCCAACCTCTGAAAGAGCCCAGGCTGCCAAGAAATGATGCTTCAGAGGTAGCTCCCCTTTCTTGTGATGGCTGAAATCCATCCTTCAGCTCACACTGCTACTGCCATTGACCCAACCTGGGGAGCAGAGATGTNATTCCTTGATGCACTAACATCTTTGGGGGAGGATGCACCTCCCTGGTTCATGGTCCTATGATGGGGCTCTGAGCAACCTGAGCTAGTTAGAGATGCTCCTGCTTATTGTAAAGGGGGTTGGACTCGACCTTTACAGGTCCCTTCCAACCCATTCTATGATTTTATGATTAGTGACCTCCCAATACCTGAAAGGGGCCTGTAGGAAGGCAGGGGAAGGTCTGTTCTCAAGGGTTTGTGGCAACAGGATGAGGGGTGATGGTTTTAAGCAAGAAAAGGGTAGATTTAGGTTAGACACTAGGAAAAAGTTCTTTAATATGTGGGTGGTGGATCACTGGAAGAGGTTGCCCAGAGAGGGGGTGGAGGCCCCATCCCTGGAGACATTCAAGGTCAGGCTTGATGGGGCTCTGAGCAACCTGCCCTAGGTAGAGATGTCCCTGCTGATTGTAGGGGGGTTGGACTAGATGACCCAACCCAAACCATTCTATGGGAAGCTCAGTGTGACCCCAGCCTAGGACACACCACACAAGGAGAGACCGCTCTGGACCGAGACCTCCACGAGATCTGCAGCCAGGCAAAATTCAAGCCTCACTCCTCAGGATTTGTTCCCCTGCTGCCTGCTCCTAAACATCTCACCCTGCCAGCCCCGAGCTCCCTTTTGCTGATACCTTATCCTGCTTTGCACGACGTGCTCTTCTGCATCATGACATTGCCTGGCCTGCCAAGGACACAGGAGGAGGGAGGACTCGGCGATAAGGGAGTTTCAAAGGGCTCTCAGAAGGAGCTTGGAGGAGGTGAAGGAAACACTACAGAGAAGACACACAACCCTGTGCTGCACAACACCCTTGAAGCCCCCAGACATCATAACACAACCCATTGTGGGGCTGTATTGGCTGGGGACTGCTCCAGAGGAACAACAGCATCCAACTGTAGAGACCCATGTGTTTTGATAGGAGGCTGTTAAGGGCACCCTTCTCTAAACACCAAGTCACATTTTGTATAGATATGGGCTCTAAATGCTACGTTAAAATACCTCCCTTGCCTCCAAGTCAATTCATGCTCTGCAACTGCCAAGGAAAAAAGAAAAAAAACAAAAAAGAAGGAAAAGAAAAAAAAAGATATTTGAGCTTGTTATCTGAAGTTATTTATAATAAACCCTGCTTGAACTGAACACTACAGGCCAGAGGAGCAGAGGAAGCAGAGATGAAGGGTGGTAAAGCTCACACTGCAATCCATCACCCCTCCCCTGGTCAAACAAGGCAGGGGGTCTGGATTCCATCAGGCAAAGCCAGGAAACGCAGGGTTAAGACCAGCCTGAACTTGGTCCTCAAGTGACCCTGGGCTTCCAGCAGCACCAGTCTGGAGGAGATGCCTTCATGACTTTGTTTACCCTTGGCTCTTCCCCAGTAGAGGTTGCAGGAGGACTCGGGGATCCCCTTCAGGGCCCCCCTTTGAACTGGGACACAGCTTGGGCTGGGGTAGAGTTAATTTTCTTCCTAGTAGCTACTGTGTTTGGGATTTGTGCTGGAGACTGTGTTGATAATAGAGGGATGTTTTAGTTACTGCTGTGTAAGTGCTGCTCAGAGTCAAAGCCTTTCCTGCTCCTCANTCCTCAACCAACCCAACCCGTGAGAAGGTTGGGGGGGGGGGCACAAGAAGGTGGGAGGGGACCCAGCTGGGACAACTGACCCCCAGTGACCAAAGGGATGTTCCAGACCATATGACATCATGCTCAGCATATAAAGCAGGAGGAAGAAGGAAGGAAAGGGGGGACACATATGGAGTGTGATGGCATTTGTCTTCCCAAGTCACCATCACACATGATGCAGCCCTGAGCTCCTGGAGGTGCTGATGGGAAGTGGAGGAACTCCCAGTTTTGCTCTGCTTGCACACACAGCTTTTGCCTTCCCTGTCTTTATCTCAACCCACACGTTCTCTCACTTTTACCCTTCCAATTCTCTCCTCCATCCCACCAGGGAGGAGACAACGGGTGGGGCTCAGCTGCTGGCCAGGCTGAAATCACAACAACAGGTCAGAACACACCTGGCTGGAGAGCAACCAGCTCCACCCCACCCAACTGCATCTCCACCTCCAGCTCCTCGCTGCTCCAACCTGCTATTAGGACTGACATTAAGCTGCAGGGCTGACTCAGAGGATATTTTAGCCTCCCAAATTTCTCTCCAACCTCTGAAAGAGCCCAGGCTGCCAAGAAATGATGCTTCAGAGGTAGCTCCCCTTTCTTGTGATGGCTGAAATCCATCCTTCAGCTCACACTGCTACTGCCATTGACCCAACCTGGGGAGCAGAGATGTGCTTTCAAAGGCAGCATTTAAAGCTTATCAGGACAAAGTGATGCAGAGCAGGCAGGGGATTGATTTTGTCTCTCTTCAGGGCAAACTCTGCAGCCCTTCCCAACAAGAACAGTCCCACCAGGACACAACGCAATAAGGAACAACCACCTTTCCATGGTGGCAGCTCCAAGTCCACCTACAAACACCAGTTTTAGATAAACAGCAACAGTAAAATACCAGATAAGCTCACAGCAAGATGAGGCTGATGATGTCCATCCAGCTCTCTCCCTCTTCAAACCATCCTCCCAACTACACCGACTTTGTGCTGCTAAATCTCTCCTTCCTCCAGCCCACACCAAACTCAGCAACATCTCCTCAGCATACCTTCAGCTTTCAGGCTTCTTTTCCACACTCAACATCTCTGTTCCTCTTCATCTTCTAGTCTTCATCTGTTCATCTTTCAGTCTTCATCTGTTACAGGAACTTTCTTCAAACTGAGCAGCTCCTTGTTTCTTCTGCTGCTGCTCCTTGTTGCTTCTTCTCCCTTCTGCTGCTTCTCTCAGACTGATTCAGCTCCTGGTTGATATAGCTCTGGCCTCTCTCATCACCTCAACAATGATCACCTGGGGGCAATTAGGTCCTCACACAGGTGGGGCAGATTCTGAGGGGCCTGAAACCACCTGGAGAACAAAACATGTTGCTGGGCTGGGACTCATCCATAGGTCAACTCCAACTTGGGGCCCCCAGCACTTCAAGCACCCAAAACTCAACACCAATTAGCCAAAGTTATTCTCTTCTCCTCATCCATAACTTCTACCTGTCCCTCCTCGAGCCAACAAGGTTCTTCCAGAGAGCATCAACCACACCACACAGCTTTATAAGTTATCCTAATCTCTGGTACTTGTTCCTTAGAAGAAGTTCTGCTCTGCTCATGTATACGTGAGCTATTTTGAAGATGCTTCAAAGGAAGTGCAGGTGACCAAGTTGCAGCCTCTCCCCCATCTCCACCACTCCTGGTGACCCCTTACAAGTCACCTCAACGCTCCCTGGTGTGGTTCTCTTCTTGCTTTTCTCCAAGAAGCCAACTCATTCCCTTTGAAGCCATCTCAGCCCCAAATTGCATCTTACTTTGAGCTCAGCCTAAGTGCTGCTCAGCTGCAAACACTAATAGTGCAAATGGGCTCCATAATTGATTGCCAGGGCACAGGAGAAGCAGCTCTGAGAGCTCCATCCCTTCACGAACACACACAGCAAAGCCTGGTAAGGACTCATCAAAAACTCAGAGCTACAAAGAAACCAGCCATGACTCAGCAGGACCTGGGAAATTTCAATGAGAAGCATGGTTTTTATAAAAAATAAAGTAAAACTAGAATTAATATGGATTTAGGACAACCCTCCACTCTGCTATGGAGCACTGATGTTCTCCAGACACAGTACACCTTGCTCTAGCAATGGGGTAAGAATTCATCCTAACAGGGGCAGCAAGAGGTAGGTTGGAGATGGAGCCATTGGAGCAGGACTCACACAAGATGGGGCAGAAAAATGGGATTAGCCCATGGCATGGGAGAAAAGCACCTGGCCAAGACCCCAACTGTGAAATCCCTTTTAATTCCTCATCCTGGCCTCAACAAGTTACCCCCAACTTCAGCAGCTCCCCTTCCTAATATCAAATTTTCAGTTCAAGAACAGATTTGTACTTCACAGTGAAAGTCAGAAAATCTCTTCTAAGCCTATATGAAATGTAGATTTTTTTCTGTCCAGAGCAGGTAAATTCCAGATCACACAGACACCAAAAACCCCCATTCTCCTAAGTGCCCATTTTACTGATCCTCACCAGAGGAGTGAAGGACAATATGAAGGAACTAAACCAACATTTGCCCAGCAGAGCCACATCCTCAGGAGCTGGCAGCAAAATGATGCTCAAGAACTTACCCTGCACTCCCTTTGTGCCTTGATAAGAGGTTTAAGAGGCCGTGGTGGTCCAAGAAGCCCTTCAGAAGCCTCTCTGTGCAGAAGATGTGATGCAGGGTTGAGTGAATTTTTACTGTTGGCTTATAAATCCCTGTGAGGTCGAGGTTTGCAGCAGGGGCTGGGACTAATAAAAGTGTTCACAGCACCAGCCTCTGCTTCAAATTGCAGCATTTCCACTCAGGAAGGGAAAACACCACAACCCAACCTCAAACAAGACACCCTCCTGACTTCTGCTCTTCCGTGACCAGTGTTGACAGAGAAGAAATTAAAATCTTCAGCGTGAAGGAAATCCCAGCATATTTACAGATGTGCTATTTACCAGTGTCCTTGGGAATGGATCCAAATTCCCTTCCCCAGGAGCTTATTTAATAGGACAACGACCTTCTAAGGGTTTGCTTCTCATCACCAGCATCTCTCCCATGCCCAGAAGCCCCAGTAAGTTAAGTGCCAGTCCAGAAAAAAAAAAAGATTTGGGGGAAATAGGTGTAATTTTCTTTATTTCTCCCCTTCCTCAAGAGTTTTTCTGTCTGGTTCAATCCCCCAGGCTATGGAATTCAATAAGCCATAATAATCACTACTACTAGTCCCCACCACGCCAAAGTAGCTCAGATTTAACAACAAAATTACAGTGTACATTATGTCATTAGAAGCTCTGCACCAACACACTTACCAAAGGGACTGATAATAAGAGGTTGGGGATTATACAATGTGGTTAGGGCTAAATCCTGCTCCTGGACCCATCAGCTTTGCTGGCATTGAAGTTACCTGACCACATGTGGCTGTAGAAGAGCATTTCAGGTTCTTTTCTAAACCCAAACTGATGCTTCCCTACACTCCTCCAGAGCTGAAAATCCCAAAGCACCAACAAAGATCTTGTTGATTCATTATTTCACCCCAGAACTTCAATCAGCAAGTCTGACAAACCTCATCAAGAAATAAACTTACTATCAACTCCCACAAGAAAGGTTTTCACTCCTTCGCCGACAAAGACCATCCTGCTTGAAACAGCAACAGGGGCACATATAAATATATATTAAACCATTCAATTATTAAGCATGTAGACACTATATTGCATTTCTGGGCTACTCTGCTTTTCCCATCAACCTAAGCCCAAAGAATTTCTATCTGCAGTACTAAAAAAATACATTTTGCTTTGTCTTCCAGCGAGCTCTTCATCCTTCCCTGTCTCTGTCAGCCCCAATGAAGGAGGTGTCAGTTCATGCTTCCCCTCCTTAACCACAGCAAGAAGCAGCCTGGGCTGCAACTCCTCTGAGACAGGAGCAGATCTCTATGCAAATACCCACGTACCCATCTCAAATCTCAAGAGGGTTTCATGGAACACCAGGAAAATCAAAACAAAGGCGCAGGGAGGGGGGAGAGGAGAGCGATGGGGATCGAAGCGTTTGGGAACATCAAGCTCCACGAGCATCCCAAGGGATGCTCCTCCCAAAGCAGCCCTGTTTGTAACCTTCATCCAACATCCCAGCTAACATGGTTTCTCCAGCCTTCTGGAACATGACAGATGCCCCAAACACCCCATATCCTAACTCGTGATTCACTTTCTGCAGCGAGATCGACCAGAATATTCGATATGGAGGCAAATCCTCTTCCCACTTTGCACCCCAAGGATGGAGGAGAGGGGCCAGGAGGGGCTGGAATTCACCCTGTGAGGAAACCAGGGTCACAAATAGATGGAGACACATACAAAGTCATCTTATTTCTCCGGATGGCTTCTGGACACTCTGCTCTGAGCAAAAATTGTGAGATACTAGCAGCATTGTGAGAGCACACAATTTCCATCTGTCAATTGAAACGGGCAAAATTAGATCTCAGAGCTGCCCATTTAATCCATTGCCAAACTGGTACAGTGCTCCGAACAGATTTTTATTAAGGGGAAAGAAAGAAAGAAAGGAGAAAATTGTCTTTTCCAGCTGCATCATGTCAAAGCTCCCCCTCCTCCTCCTCCTCCTCCTCCACCCCCCCCAGCGCTGCCGGGCAGCTCTGGAGTGACCGCTCTGATATTTCCCTGGGGCAGGAGGCTGGGAAGAGCCCTGGAAGCCCAGCACAGAGCTCATCAGTCTCTAATTCACTTCCAATTTGTCTCCATGCAGGCTGATGACTCCTAATTGCTGGTTCAGAACTGCAGCCGTGTACCCTTGATGATTTTAAAGTTGGCCCAAGTTACCTCAGAATTAACTATTAGGGGAGACCACATAATAACTTTCCTCCTATCCCAGGCAGCTAAATATTCAAAGTGTATCTTGCTTTAAATCCCAAGGCTAGATTAACGGATTGGACACAAACACCAGATGCTACCTTAAGAATTAAGGGCTAAATCTCAGCTCAAGTTCCCTTAAAACATCTGTGTAAATAGAGGTAACATATTTCTTGCATGAGCTGGTGGCAAAGGCTGGGGCTGCCCAGGTTGGATGCCCAACCAAGTTGAGTTCCCAGTGTGATGTGTGATAAACCAGACCCATGTGGCACTAGGAGCCAAGGCTGCACCCCCTGGGACTCCTCCTGCTTTACACCAGCATCAATCAATGGCAGCCCATGAGCTACGTGCATAATCCAGGGGGAAACTAATCGGAGCTCTGCAAGTAGACAGCTCAATGCTGCTTGTCTGCAAAAGCGATTGGAAAACACAACAAAAAACCAGCACACAAACAGAGGGGGGAAAAAAAAACCCCACCATGATTCAGAGTTCATTCACTGTAAACTAATGTGATGCTGGTTCCTCTAATGGAGTTACTTCAAACATGTCATTTAGAGCAGGGTAGATAACAAGGAGAGGTTTCTGCTTGCAAGTAAACCTGGCTGGATGCTGCTGGCTGACCCCAAATCAGCCCCAAAAGCCAAACAGGAAAAGCCAAGGGACCTGTGAGTTTAAACTCAATGAGAATACATCTAAAATTACTCTTGTATTTCAAAAAAATTCATTAAAATCCAGTAAATCAACCTCAAGACAGCTGTAGGATAATTCAGAATTATCCATCCTGGGGTTACACTGCATGAAATTCATTATAGCAACAGCAATTATATCAGAATTCATTAGATCAATACAAGACATTAGCTGTGGGCTCTGACCTTCTGCTCCCTTTAAGCAGCAACGTATCTTGTGATATGTTAGTTTATGTTTCTAAGGGACTTACCATCTAGACAGGCTGGAATAAATATACATATGGACTCAAAACAAACTAAACTTGTAAACAAACTGCAACTGAAACTACATTTATTGCATTAGAGGTGAGGAAACTGAAGGCAACTGGAAAAACTTTACAGAGTGGGGTCTGGGATGCGTCTTGTAAATGCCTTGAAAAGTCCCAAATTCATTGCTCTGAAGGGTTATAAATTACAACCTGAAAATAACAAGGAAATTGTAGATATTTGACAGAGATTACAAGTAATGCTCAGTAAAAAATGATGCAACAAGGTAAGTGCAGCTCAGTTTCTCACTGGAGGGGAATATCCAGTATAGAACAATTAAAAGAATAGTAGAAAAGGAAAAATACACACAAAGACATCCTACAATTATTTTAATTACTACCTTCAGTGAAAGGATACGCAGGGAAAATGTGGATTTGTGGATGCAGAGAGAGTTAACTTTTGAATCCATTGGATTTCATAGAAATAAAAGCACTATGTGAAGGGGTGAGGAAGAACAAGGTAGGAAAAATATCTCCAAGTGCATTTCCAAATTAAACTTGCTCAGAGATACCTTCTGCAATCCCAATTTGGGACAATCCTGAGATAAATCCCTAAAACTCCAACGAGTTGCTGCAAAGAGCTGAGGGAAAACCTCATCCACTTTGAAAATATTTTTGTCATTTGCTTTCTAACCTTTTTTTTTTGGTTATAAAAGCCATTTTAAAAGCAGGAGCCCAACCCCAACTAATGCCTGCTGGAGTTTGCAGGGAGTTTAACACCTTGCTCTGAGCAACCAGCCCCACCCTGCCCACACTGACATTTTTCCTAAATATCACAGATTCTGTCAGCTTTGCCATAGGATGGGGGTTTCCAACACTGAGCCACACTCTGGGTTTGGCCAGAAGACAGGAATTAAAGTCATTTCACTGAGGTGCCACCTGTGAGCAGTGATGAGGAATTGAGGGTGCAATATAAAGGTCAGAGATGATGGGGTTTGGTGGTGCCAGGGGGACCAGGATGAGCCAACAAAGCTGCTGTTGGGATTAAAGCCCAAACTCGAGACTAAACCAATGATTAGATCATAGAATCATTGAGGTTGGGTCATTTAGGTGGATGATCCTCTAGGATCGTCAAGCCCAACCTTCATCCCAACAATACAACCCCAAACAATAAAGTCCAACCACGACAACGAAATAAAACCTTCCAGGTCATTCATAAACCTCAATTTTTTAACAAAATCAGCAAGAGAATGTTGGGCAAACCCAACACCAAGATAAACCACGTGTGGACAACGTATTTCAAAGGCAAGTCACAATTTCCAAGCTTTTCCTTCCTTCTCTTGCCTAATTACTTGTCATTCAGGGGGAGATGCTGCTGGGTGCCCAGCACCCAGACTCGGTGGGCGTCGTGGGTGCTCAGCAGCTGCCAGGATGAGGCCAGAAATACATTTCTCTGCTAACGGGTTTTTCCACAGCACGCTCAATATTTTAACTGCAATATTTATATTCCAAAATGACAAATTACGGCTCGGTCAAACCCTCCCCTTGCACTTGTCAGGAGGCAGCCTGAATAAGAACAGATGAACAGCAAAGACTTTCTGAAAAAAGCTCCTCAAGATCTAAGGGATGCTTATTACAGAGCCATCAAATAAAGTTGGTTAAACTGCTGGGAGGCCAGACCCAGGCACTTGTACCCACACCTCCATGTGCTCCAGCATCAACCCTCCCCCAAAATCAAATGGCAACGGTCCCACGGAGGAGGGAGCCAGAACTCATCCATTGTGCAACAAGGAACGAGGAGAACTGCAAGCCTGGTGTCAGGGAACAATTTATAACACTGCCGAGCAAACAGCTTGGCCCAGGATGAAGAACAGGGAGGTGGAGTGAAGACCAGAGCATTAGAGGCAGAGCAGATACAGAGTTTTGCATGAAATGCCATTTTTTTTGCACCGTCCAAGCGTATTTATAGACACCTATAGTGAGGAACGGCTGGAAATAACACCCAAGATGTTGTTGGGGATGTTGGGGCTGCCCTGAGGTGCTCCTCGGGGCAGCTACAAGGAGAAGCAGCTCAGAAAAGAAAAAGAATAAATTCAAAACCCCCTAAAAACCTGATTTGATGCAAGCAGAGACTCTACCCAAACAAGAGAACGGAGCCAAGTCCCACAGAAAATCAGCTGGCACCAACAAAGCTCTGGAGCCACTTGAGAAAATAAATCAGGGGAGGGTTTTTTCTGACTAAGGCACGCAGAATCCAACCTATAATGAATCACTGCCTGTTTTTTATGAATCACTAAAGAGCCAAAGTTGCTCAAGCCTTATCAAAGCAGAGCGGACACTCGGTGTGCTGATGGGAAGAGAGTTTGATCCTTGCTGAGTGTTACATCCCAAGTTAAATCCATTTCTCCAGCCAGATGTGCAGTAAAAAACTCTTTGCATCAATACAACAGCCATAAAATCAGATTTCTCCCAACCAACTCAGGCTCAGGCACGTGGATGGTGCTGGTTGCCAATTGCCACCTGTGCTGCCAGCTCTCCTCTTCCTCAGGTAACACCAAACTCAGCAACATCCCCTCAACATACCTTCAGCTTTTATTCCTCATCTGGTTGCTCTTCTCCATCTCAAATCAGCCAAGGGGGAAACACAGCACTGAGAGAGAGCTCAGCAAGTGCCCCCAAGAACTCTCTTCCCCAGGAACACTCTTCCAACTGATCAACTCCTTGTTGCTTCTCCCAAACGGGTGGGTTCCTGGTTGCTCTATCTCTAGCCTCACCCACCACCCCAACCATGATCACCTGGGGGCAGTTGGGGCCTCACACAAGTGGGGAGCAAAACATGTTGCTGGGTTGGGACTCATCCATAGGTCAACTCCAACTTGGTGCCCCAGCACTTCACCACCCCCCAGCCCAACCACGTTGGTTGCATGTGTATGAAACAACAAGGTGCAGGAGCTGTGGTCAAACCCCCCCAGTGCTTCTGGGACATCCAGATATTGATAAAAAGGGACTCAACACCTCGTTGATGAAGATGTTAGTGGTAGCATGTTAAAGAAACCAGCAGCCTGGGTACAGGCAGAGCTCTGGGCTTGGGAAGAGCTGGGAAAGGACCTCAGAGGATCATCAAACCCAAACTCCTGCTCTCTACCACTCAACGTGCACACCGAGTACACAACGTCCCACCCACAGACCTCTATAAATAAACCCACGTAGGAGCTCCAGGACTGAAGAAATAAGAAAGTTTGCTTCCATTTATATATCTTTTTTTTTTTAAAACAAGGCAAAATCAGAAGTAAATCAGTAATAACAGAGGGCAAACAGTACAACTGGAGAGTGAAAATTCCATTTCAGCCCTTGCCCACATCACAAGAACTAAGTTCAGGTTGATTATTTGCCCTAAACTGCCAAGATTTTGGTTGAACCTGGGTTTGGAGGTAACCCTGGAGCTCAGCAGGAGAATCCTGTGCTGGAGCCATCGCTTTAGAAAGCTGCAGAGTGACAACCCACAGCAAACAGCTCGACAAAAATCAACCAGACCCCAACACTTTCTGCTCCTTTGATTAAACTTTAACAGCCCCAACTCTTTGATTATTGCTCCCACACCTGAAAAATCAGCTCCCTGCAGCTCTTCTGCTCCCTGCGAACCCAGGAGTTTGGTGCTTTTATTAATGCAAATTCAGGGAGGGGGCAGGGGGGGGGGGATTTTTTCCAGGTTGCTCTCAGCATTCCCAAAGGCAGCCCAGCTATTAAAAACACCAACGTGCATCTCCTCCATCTGCCCACTGCCCCTTTTTCCCTGCGATGGGGAGAGCCCTGGGAGGACGCGTGCCTTGGGCTAGGCAGGGTAAGCTGATCCTCCCCCCACCTGTCCCCCCGAGAACCAGGCAACTGCTTTTTTTAGCTATTTCTAAGCCTGGCTGTAACCCCCCCTGCTTAAGCCACCGAGGCAAAACCACCCTTTGGCCCACCCGCAGAGGGCTCCCACCTGCTCCAGGCCACAGGTCCAGGCTATCTCTGCTACCAGCAAATATTTGGAGCACCCAAGAGGCTTTCGTGGTTCGAGCAATCTGGATTGATGAGGGTTTGCCCAGAGCCCCAGTCCCCAAATTCTGGTGGCATTTGGTTTTTTGGGTGCCCAGGTTCTCCGCCAGGAGCATCCCATGGGATCTAGTGGGAGGCGTCCCTGCACACAGCAGGGGGGGTTGGAACTAGATGATCTTTAAGGTCCTTTCCAACCCTGACAATTCTATGATCGTCCCCCAAGAACCAACAGGGACCTGCTGGGAACCGTACCGTGAATGCACAGGATGGGACCCTCTTGGTTTTTGAGGTGTGACAGCCAGACAACCGTTCCCAGCCTGGGGACACGGGGGTGAAGACAGTTTTGGAGCTGAAACACCCACCAGAGAGACACTGAAAATTCATTCCCACACCAGGGAACACTTGGTGAGCACGGGGAGAGGAGGGACGTGGGCATGGAGCGAGACCTTCTCCTCCTCCATCCAAAACAAACCCCAAAGAGAACAAAGGACAACTCTCCCAGCAAGAAAAATGCACCATCAGAGGAGGGCACCTGCTTTGCAGAAGAGTTAGTGCAAGCACCTCAAAGAGGCTCTTCAGACTCAGATTTTAGGGTACTTCACAGTCACATCCCTTCCTTCTGTACCAGAGGGGGATTTTTAGGGAAACAAAGCTCATTATCAGCTTATGGATCCAGGCAAGCAGGAAGAGTCACCGAAACTGCACAACTGGCCAGAAACCACCTTTGTGTTGCCACCTTCTCTTCCAAGTTACTCTTCCCACAAGGAATCTCAGTCCTGATCCACCTGAGCTCCTCCTCAAACAGCCTCCCCATCCAGCTGCTTTCCAAGTGTCCCAACCCCACATTGGTGGCACTTATCCCCAAAGCCACCCGACCTCCATGGTCCAACACACACCCAGCACTAGCTCCTAAACCAAACACATCTCCTCACTTCAAGGTTGCTCTAAGCAGCTTCAGAAATCCCAACCAAGAAACTCAAATAATTGACACCAAAGGATTGTTCTGACAATTCTGAGTTAAAAATCCCAGCAAGGAGCTCGTCCCTCTTGCTGAGCTTTGTTCTGCTACAACCCAAACATCCCAGCCCCGGCAGCAATAACCTTCCAACGTGGAGTTTTATTAAATTTCTGCCTCGCTATTAACCAACCGTCACAATTTCCATCTAACATGATGTCAGGGGGGTGAGTTTTGTAAAGTGAACTCGCTCTGCTGGGAATTCTTTGGAGAGATGCTGAAAGGCAAAATAAAAGCACAACCTCCCCCTCCACACCTGAACCTTGTTCTACACAACCCAGCTTTGCTTGGTGCTGACCCTGCTTCATTTTCTTTCAGCTGTGGGTTATCAGCTGTCCTGGCTTTGGGGATGATGAATCCAGAGCCCACCAAAGGAGAAGGTTTCTCCTTCCCACCTGCCCCCAAAGTTTTCAAACGCAATCACCTGCTTTAAAAGACCTGCCCTGACTCACTCTCAGCTGTGCCAGCAACACGGTGCCCTCCCCAAGCCCCTCCAGGACTGGGGTTTATCGCTTTTTTTATTATAGACCCAACATTTATATGTGATATTTATACATCTAAAGCATCACTGTGAAATCAACTACTTGCTTCTCCCTTCCACAGGAGCTCGGTCCTCCCCCCTCGCAACAAAGTGGAAATATCTCTGCAAAAGTCACTAGTTCATGGCAGCCCCACTCAAAGGGAAGGAGACCCAAGGCTGTAAAAAAAAGTGGGTTTTCCCCTCCAAGTATTTCTGCTACCACCAGGCCAAGGCAGCGTTGTGGGGAGGATTGTGCAATTCCTCCTAACGACAACGCATCGGCTCGGGGTTGTTGCCGAGGAAAACAGTGATCTCAGATGCACACGGGTTCCTCTGGTTAACTGAAGCCAGATCAATAATGGCCATATTAATAAATAATGCTTTTAATAGCGGCGGCAGGATATAGGCAGCAAACTGCAAGCAGGTATCAGGGGTAGGTAAAAAACATTAATTATCTGCACAATGTCAACGCTTCCCGAGCTGACGTGTGGAGCAAAGCTGAGCAGCTCACTTTCTGAAGCTCATCAAGGCAGACTGACAACTCTTTGCTCCCTCGCAAGCATTTCGGGTAAAATTCAATTTTCTGGATGTCACCACGGAGAGGAACACGCTGAGCTCTTTCATTGAACGTTAATAAACCAGCCAAAGGACACAGGGCAGATGGAGAGGCTCGGCCGTCCTCTCCCTCCCCTGCCTGCAAGTTGCCAAAGAACACAAGCAAAGGGGAGTTTTCGGGACCCCGAGGCAAGTGCCTTCTCCAAACCAACTCCAACCCGCTCCATTTTTCTGCTCCCAGCAGCTCACATGCACTCTGAGCTCTTATATAAACAGCAAGAGGGTCAGCACCTGGCTGAAATTCCCCCACCGTGGCTAAAATAAATGCGAGGTTGCCTTTAAACTTTGCTTTTTCCCACCATATCAAGAATTAAGTGAAGTTGAGGGGTTTCTCCCCTCTGGGGGTCCTGGGAGGGATGCAGCTCAGCATCCTCCATCACCCCGTGATGCAGAACTGGGCATCTTGTCCTGCTGCCCAGTCCCCTCTCGCTCCCACACTGGACGTTGGGATGATGCTGGTGGAGCCAAGGGGACCTTGGTGTGTCTCCCTTGAATAAGCCCAGTGGGATGAGCACGGGGTGGGGGGGACACACTCATCACTTGTCCCGCTCCCAAAAAAGCCCCACATCCCCTCCCTGAGGTCGAGGATCGGGACAGCACAGAGCAGAGGAGGAGGGGGGAAATCTGGGGATCCCGGGGGCTTCGTGGCATCCCTGCGCGCCGGAGGGAGCAGCGAACCCCCGGGGAGGCAGAGCCCCGACGGGATGCTCCGGGCACCGGGAGGGGGTATCCCATGGGGCAGGGTGGGGGGGGTCCCTGGGGGCAAGGATATGGGTTACAGACCAGCCTGAGGCACCAGCTGCGCGGGCGGGTGGTTTGCTTGAGGCAGAAGAAGGCGGTGGGTGCCAGCGCCGGGTAAGGCACCTGCTCCTCCTCCTCGGAGGCCAGGTCGGGCGGCGGGTCGCGGCAGGGGGAACTGCCGGGGCCGGAGCCCGCATCCTCCGGCGGCTGCTCGGCGGGGCGGCGCGGCGAGGCGGTGATGGGCACCCGCACCTCGCCGCCGGCCGGGCGCGGCAGCGGCTCTCGGCTCTCGCCATCAGTCATGGTCGCGGCCAGGACCTGCGGGGCAAGGGCAGGGGGTCAAGGGCGGCGGACCCCCACCCTTTCCCCCCTTCCCCTCCGCATCCCGGGCGCCGCTCCCACCTGGCCCCGGAGCTTCAGATACAACAAAGACGGGAGATGCAGGGGGGGGGGGGGGGGGGGGGGCCCCCCCCCGGGGCGCGCCGCCCCCC
>VYZX01031821.1:44767-97214 GCA_013401335.1 Brachypteracias leptosomus
GGGGGGGGTCGAGCCTCCTCCCGGGCGCGGCCGCTCCCCGCCCCCCGGAGAAGCTGGGTGTCCCCTTTACCCACGTCCCCGGGGGAGCCCACACCCACCCACCGGCTTTTCCCCTTTGCATTTTGGATGGAAAATTGATAGGGGGGGTTTAAAGGGGGGGAGTCCTACCTTAGTTTGGCGGAGCGCGGTGTCCCCAGGAGCATAGCCNGGGGTACCGCCCGTATGGCCCCCACCCCGGCCGCGCTGCCCTCCCCCTGCCTTTGTTCAAGCTCCGGGCGATGCTCGGCGAAGGGCAGGTCGCCCAAGGCCCTTTCGGGGAGCCGTCCTCACGAGTGGAAGATGGAGAGGGGGGTGGGAAGGAGGTGGACACCCCCCCCTCCTTCTCCAGGGCAAGGCGGAGAGGACTTTAAAAACCGGTGGAAGGGAGGGGGGACCGGGTTTTGCCCCCCGCTCCCTTCCGCGGGCGATGCGCGGCTCGACCTCCGCCGGGCTCCGGGGCTGCGCACCCCAAAAGGCGACATGCAGCCCCCCCCGGGGCTCCAACTGGGGGATAAGGGGGTGGGAGGCCCCGGCCGACAAGGGGAGTCCCGGCGCTGCTCCCATAAGGGGTTGCGAGGCTGCCAAAGCCCCCCCCTAGAAACCCCGCTTGCCCCCCAGGGCATCAATTCATTAGTTTTAATAAATCTAAATGTCTAAGCACAACTTAGAGGTCGGGGCATTTTAATAAATAAAGATCGGCTCTTAAACTGCAGTGATTTTTAGCTGAGTAGCTAATCTGCTCAAGGGCTTAGCTCGGAGGGATCAGAATAAACAGATAATAGAAAGTTGTTACAGGCACCGTCCCCTTAAACTCTGCTTAGGAAGTTTTATTCTTTAGAGTTTTGGGGTTTTTCAAATTCTGTGAATTATATCCAAATGTAGCACAGGTGGAGGTGGGGGGAAAAAAAAGAGATTTAAAAAAAAACGTTCACCAGATACGTTCCCCTCAACTGGAATGTTTTAGAGGGAGTTCATTATATAGCACCACATTCAATTTGCAAATGCAGCTCCCAATGCTATTCTTCATGGTTAATAACTGGGAATTGATTGAAAAGGGAGGTCATACAGCTTTCAAAGCAGAAAAAGCCCGGCCTAATGAGGCTAGCGAGGAGCTGGTTTTACAGACACACTTCCACTGGTTATTTTATTAGATATTTGCAGGTTGTGATTAATGGTATGTGGCAATTTTATTGCTGAACAAACAATGCCCCTGACAAGCAGGGGACAGCCTGCAAAGCACACGGGGGCAAAGAAGAGGTTGCACTCGGAGGTTCCACACGTTTATAGAAGGTAATTAGGGCAAAATCATAGATTGCAGGGGGAAGATTTGTGTGCGAGTTGGTGGAGCTCTCCTTGAGCAAACCATCTTCCACCCATAAATTATCTGGCTGGGGAAAAAGACCTTTCCAGGAAGAAACTGAGGTTTACTAAACCGGGAGCTGGGAGAAGGAGCTTTGGGCCAAGCCTGGAGAGCGAACGACGCCTCTTCCCCCTCTCCCAAAGGCAGGAGCTGCCCCAGCAATAAACTTTCCTCCCCTCCAGCTCCGTGTCAGGAGAGCGTGATGCTGCTCCCATGACTAACAAATCCATCTTCAAAGCTCTCCTTTCCCCACCAGCTGTCTGGGAGCGCTGGCAGGAGCAGTGGGACTGTCTGTGGGCTGCAGACATCCTTTCCATAGCCAGACACAGCCCTGGCATTTTTGAGGTCTTAACCTGTTGCCTGATGGGGAGTATTTAAAGCCCTAGAGCCTTATTAATAAACTCTGTGCAGAGGCAGTGCCTGACGAGGACTTTAGAACTGGTTTTAAACCAGGTTTTGATCAAGCCTGGCAAAGAATAGGTCCAATCCTGACCTGCTGGGGATTTGGAGCTCTTTCCACAAAGGATCAGGATTAATTATCTTAAGAAAGCTGGGGAGGGACTGTTTAGGATGTCGGGTAGGGGTAGGACTGGGGGGAATGGCTCAAACGTAGCGGTGGGGAGATTGAGGTGAGATGTTAGGAAGAAGTTCTTGCCCAGGAGGGTGGGGAGACACTGGCCCAGGTTTCCCAGAGAGGTGCTGGAAGCCCCATCCCTGGACATGTGGAAGGCCAGGCTGGCTGGGGCTGTGAGCAACTGATGTAGTGGGAGGTGTCCCTGCCCATGGATGATCTTTAAGGTCCCTTCCAACCCTGACAATTCCATGATTCTAATTCCAAAGGTGAAAAGAGACAACATTTTTGTTGACAAAAATATTTGCTCCCTCCCATAGCTGCTGCTTAACTCACATACCTCTGTTGGAAGGTGCAGGACAGATTCTGCTCCATTTCCTCCAGGTTCATCTCCAGCAGCAACACTTCTTCAGGTTCACACGAGTCAGGTGGATCTGGGCTCAGCTCTCCTGCCATTAATAAACCAGCAGAAATGTTGAGATCGATACCAATCTGAGGATACACAGCATCCCCTGAAT
This sequence comes from Brachypteracias leptosomus, assembly GCA_013401335.1. Lineage (NCBI taxonomy): Eukaryota > Metazoa > Chordata > Aves > Coraciiformes > Brachypteraciidae > Brachypteracias > Brachypteracias leptosomus. The sequence goes on from VYZX01031821.1 coordinate 47,256, forward strand.
GGGCACTTGGCCTGCGAAATCACAGCGCAGGTAATGGGATGTGTAATGCTCTTAGCTGGCCCTAATAAATCGTCCCTGGCTGGCAAGCACCCGGGTGGATTCCAGCCCTGGGGTGAGCTGGAAAGGCTGGGGATGTGCACGTCTGCCCCAAAATCCAAGATATTGGAGAGGAGAGCTGGGTTCCTGTCACAAGTGAGGTGTGTGAGCACTGGGAGGGCAGCGGGGCTGGGTCCCATCAGGGGAGACATCCCCCATCCCCAGTGGGATGCTCAGCAGGGCAAATTTATGGGGCTCCTAAAGTTACCAAGGTCTCAAAGCTGAGAAACCAGGTCTGGTCCCACCATGCCAGCCAGCACATGGCCTGAGGACACCAAGCCTCACCTTCTGCCTGCTCTTCCCCATTTAGAATCATAGAATATTTGATGTTATTTAGCCCATAGCAGCCATCACAGAAAGAGGAGATAGGACTTCCCAAGAAAACCCCAGCTTGCCTGATTTATTTTTCATAAGGCAGCCAAATTCTATTTATTATTCCTCCTCCCAACCTCCCTACAACCTCCCCAAGGCTTCAAACCTTCCAGGGACCCTGCAGGATGCTCCTCCTGCCTGCTACGCCTGGAGAGACCCAAAACCAAGGTGACACCCCACTGGGATTTAAAAAAAATTCCATTTTTCAAGGTCATGGGCATGGTGAGAGCAGGACCAGGCATCCCTGCTGGCTAGTGAGGCTCCAAGAAGAGCCTTTGCCAGCATTTCTGAAATGTGCTGGGTGTGCCATTGGCGTGTCAGATGAAACCCAGGCAGTAAATCAAGTGGTGGAGCAGAGCTCAGTGCCCTCATCTGTGGCTGTACGTGATGCACAAGCTCTTCCCCTGGAGGATCAGCTGGGGGGAAAAAGAAAAAATAATAAAATAAAATAATAAAATAAAATAAAAATCCGATTTAACTCCCAGGGTTTGATGCTCCAGCGTTTCCCAGGCTAGGATGAGATCAGTAGGTCAGCCCTAGAGTTTAAAGCTTCTTTGTGGTTTTATGCCTATTAAGCTGCCCTCTTAGAGATGGTGTGACAGAGGTGCTGGATATTTTATGTAATATTTTATATATTTATTTTTTTTTACTGGATCTAATTCTAGCTGACTCAAATCTGGGGGTTTTTTTGGTGATTGCAGGGAAAAAAAACCTTCAAACAAGGAACAATCTAGCTAATAGTGCTTGCATAAATCATCCTCAAAATAATGAGTATCTGTGGAGTGAATTCATTTAGCTAAATAGATGGAGGACCACTTTAAAGTTATTTAGAAAGATTAACAAAAGAGAAGGGAAATGAAAAACAGATAATAAATTGAGGAGGGAAGGGAAAAAATTGTATTAGAAACAATGAATTTATAATAAATTCAAAATGTGGAGGAAAAAATTCCCAAAAAAGGACATTGGCATCGGGGCAATTTGGCTGGGCTGGGGCTAAAATGTATTTTTAATTAAAATCCAAGAAGGCTAAATGCATTTTAAAAGGCAGATAAATAGGTCCCCCAGCCAAAATTTTATTTTTACTTTTATGACTCTCAAATTCACCCCTAATTTGTCATTTCCTCAGTACAAGAGGACACTTATCTACTCTGGGGTTAGTCCTTCCATTGGGTTTATCTACCTCCATCAGCCACTGCAGCCCAGATCCCAGCAATTACTCCTTTCCCATGTGGATTCTGCACCTTTTTCCTGATAACCCCCCAAGTTTTTACTCTTGGGTCCTTTCTCCTCCTCCTCTCCTTTTTCCTCCCTCCCTTCCCAATCCTTTCCCTTCCTTCCCCACGGATTTTGCCACGTGCAGCCCCTCATCCTATTCCTTAATCTTATATTCCCCATCTCCTCATTTAGAGGTGACTTTGCAACGTGTGTTGTCCCAGAAACAGCCCCACAGGGAGTCCCTGCAAACATTGGATGGTCCTGATGGGGTTTTGGTATCTCCAAGCCCATCCAGCAGCTCTTTATCTGCACCCCAGTGGAAGCAGCAGACATGGATTTTCTTCCCTCCCCTTCACTGAATATTCCCTCCTCATAAAGCCTCATACTAGGTCTTAACATCATCCTGGAGTCACCTTTAGGTTCTCTCCACCAAGAGGTCCACCCAAGGACTACAAAGGCTTCAAGTCCCACCTCAATCCTGAGCAACACTGGGATGATACCTCGATGAAGACGATGCTTTTGAGATCAAGCCTACCACCACCCTCCAGAAAACCACCAGAAAGGGTCTTCTAACAACTTCTACATGGTCTTACAGAAGCCCAAAGCCCATCTTCAAAGCCACCTTGCTCTGTGGTTCCATCTCCATGTCCCACGTTTCCAAATACATCACAGAAGGAGCATATTTCAAGCCCACGTCTCTTGGACAGGCTCAAAAAACTGCTTTGTGACTTCTCCCTTCCTCCTGTTGTGTTTGCTGCTTGGATTTACTTTCTTCTCCCAGCATGTTTAGACTTGCTAAATATAAAACCAGTTCAAAATAACTCTGCAAAATAGTCTCCAAGTCCTTGAGGAAAAAAAAAAAAAAAAGAATAAAAAAAAATACATTGCTCAGACATGCAGCCTCATGTTTTAGGCTTTTAGCAGATGATGAAAATAGATTATTTCCAGAAGAAATGCTTGATAAAAATAATTTCCACGTGAAATTCATTCTAAAGCAACAGAAAAGGAGCTGCCAGGTTGGCAGGGACATTCCTAAAGGTTCCCTAAACTTATTGGAGGAGAACACCTTGAGTGGAGAAGACAAGTGTGGTGTCCACATCTCCCTTTGCTTTACCTCCTCCTCATCTCCTCCATGTGGACAGGAGGCAACATCAAGGAGCCCAAGAGATGCATCTTCCAACAAAGTGATGTCAATTTGTGGCTTGATATTTCATTTCCCAACCTTCCTACTCATGTCTTCACTTAGTGGTACCTCTCCTCTGTCACTCATGGATCTGAAGCATCTCTCTTCAAGAAGACCCTAAAGTGAAGGTTGGTGCCCCCTTGAAGCCCCTTGGACATGGCCCACACTTGGATTTTTGCAAATAAATTAATTCCTAGAGCTCAGAAGTTGATTTGAGCATCATGCACCATTTCCCAGCATTTCCCCAACCCCTTTTCTACTGGTCAGGAGCCAGATTTCCTGAGTGTATTTTGAATAAAGCTGCTTGGGGCACAGAAATCACCATGGCCATGAATTCCCCCCTTCCATACAGCTGGAATTTCATATCCTTTAATTTCATTGATCACCCTGTAGCCTGATTCAGTGAGAATGAGAGAATTTCACTTTTCCAGGTGTTTATTAGATGGGCAAGACAAGACAAAAAAGAATTTTCAGTTTGTTGCCAGCATCAAAAACTGCTTTTGGTGGAGACCTAAACCAGCAAATGCTGCATAAATCTCATTTCTTGTACAAAATTTATCCCACTTCTACTTGAGAAGACAACAGAAAATTAAAGAGAAATAAAAAAAAACAATTTAACCAAGCAAGAGCAGTTTGAAAATGAATTAAAACTAATTTTTTCATTCAAAGAACTTCACTGGAGGTCAGGCCCCCTTCAGAGGTAAAATTATTCTAATTGATTAGATTGTTGGTAAACTCATTTGTGATGTGACAGAGTATTTGAAATCACTGAGGCAAACTGCTGATGGTGCAGATCAGCTCAATTTGCTGGACAAAATGACCTTTGTCGTGCTACAAACCCAATCTGAGGGGACAGAAGTCTCTTAAATAGCTGCTAATAGTTTAAATGAATTACCCAAGATGATGCTGAAGAGCTGAATGTATTAAAGGACTTAACATAGAGGATACAGACAGAATATGTATGGGCTGAATAGACCAGAGGGTGCTTTGCATGAGAAATAACTTCATCTGGGACCTCTGCTGCTCCATGTCCATGGAGAAGAAACAAGGAGCTACTTCTTCTGCACACTAAATTCTTTGACATTCTCTTCCAAGGCTCAAAGGCAACTCGTAGAGTGAGTGCAAGGTAAGGGAGTGTATCCAAAGAGGCCAAAATTGCTCTGGATGGCATCACTGTAGAGGTTTGGCTGTTGAGTAGAATCATAGGATGTTTGAGGCTGGAAGGGACCTCCAGAGGTCATCTGGTCCAACCTCCCTACACAAGCAGGGACATCTCTACCTAGGGCAGGTTGCTCAGAGCCCCAGCAAGCCTGACCTTGAAGGACTCCAGGGATGGGGCCTCCACCCCCTCTCTGGGCAGCCCATTCCACTGATCTATCACCCAAGTAGGAAGATGTTCAGTTGGGACACGTAGCCTGAGGGATGCAGGAGCTTGGAGATGCTCTTTGCTGGCCACCCAGCCCTCGGCTTGGTGTTGTTCAGGATGGTGCAAAGCTCACTCTGGATTGGGGGTTGTTCAGTCTGGAGAAGAGAAGGCTCTGAGGAGACCTTATTATGGCCTTCCAGGATCTGAAGGGGGCTACAAGAAAGCTGGGGAGGGGCTTTTGTGGCTGTTGGGTAGTGGTAGGACTGGGAGGAATGGGTCAAACTAGAGGTGGGGAGATTCAGATGAGATGTTAGGAAGAAGTTCTTGCCCAGGAGGGTGGGGAGACACTGGCCCAGGTTGCCCAGAGAGGTGCTGGAAGCCCCATCCCTGGACATGTTGAAGGCCAGGCTGGCTGGGGCTGTGAGCAACTGATGTAGTGGGAGGTGTCCCTGCCCATGGCAGGGGGGTTGGAACTGGATGATCTTTAATGTCCCTTCCAACCCTGACAATTCTATGGATGCACCAGGAAACCACACCTGGAGCAAAACCTGAGCATCCTTCCCCCCGCAGTGATTTCCTGGTGCGCTGAAAGTCATATAATGTTCTTTACACAATTTATTGTGAATCACTCATGGCTTGTTTAGCACTCGGCTGATTTTATCTTGATTTATGGCCTTGCTACCGTGCACAGCGAGGCAACGGCCGGGGCTTTATGGTCTTTAATCAAAGCCCAAGCACCCGTGCTTTGCAGCCTACAGATGAGGGTGCCCATAGCCAGAGGTCCTGCTTGATGCTCAGCGCCCCATAACCCTCTATGAGCATCACAGACATGGAAGGGGTCTCCCCTCTCCCCTCCTCCTTCCACAGCCCACCGAGGTCCAGCACTATGAGGCCCACACCTCACAGCCCTGGGATTTCATCTCCCCATTGCTTTGAGGGGGGGCAATGAACCCACCCCCTCATCTGCCCACCCCTGTTGTCCTTTACCTTGGTGTTCCATGGTGGCTCCTGCAGAACTTGGGTGAGATCATGGTCCCAGAGTTGTCCATAAAGTCCTTGGCATGGAGAGTCCTTCTTCCTCAAAAATCTGACAATCTGGTGGAAATTAAGAAAACAAAATTATCATCCCCAGAGAGGCAGCAACATTTTACCCCCCAAAATTCCCCTGAAGGTCACACAAGAAGCTTGTGGCAGAGCCAAGAGCAGCTCCAGAGTCCTCAAAGACCTAATTACAAAAGGAGCATCTCCCTCCTTGGACATTAAGACACGTTGCAAGGAGATGGTTGATCCTGGTGGCATCTGAGGGGTCTCCAGCCCCAAGGAGGTGAGTGAAAGTAGCACTGGGCTACTGCAAAGCCATGGAGAACATCTGGAGGTCAGGAGAGCATCTTCTCCTCCTTTAATGTGGGGCAGCTGATAATACAAGAGCTAAGGAACAGCTGCCTGAAAGAATCCTAGAAATAAATAGTAAATAAACAAATAGTAAATAAATAAATAAATAAAAATAGTAACTAAAATAGTAAATAAAAATAATAAATAGGGAATAAGTAAATATTAAATGTATAATAAATAATAAATAGTAAATAGTAACTAAAATAGTAAATAAAAATAATAAATAGTAAGTAAATATTAAGTATATAGTAAATAAATAGTAAATAGTAAGTAAATGATAAATAGTAAATAGTAACTAAAAATAGTAAATAAGAATAATAAACAGTAAATAAGAAAATATTAAATATATAATAAATGGTAAATAAATAAATAAAAAATAGTTGATAGTAACTAAAAAGTAAATTAAAATAATAAATAGTAAATAAGTAAATATTAAATACATAATAAATAGTAAATAATAAATAAACAACCAAATAAATAGTAAATAAATAAATATTTTGGTTTGGGCTCTACTTGAAAAGATTTTATTGCCCTAAGGCCACAATTTCAGCCTCTCAAAATCTCTTTGACACAAACTGAGTTAAATGAGTAATTGATTTAGAAAGAGCTGGACCAAATGCAGAGCAAAAATATGAATTATTCTCATAAAACTCTTAACTCCCCCCCCAAAATAGGTATCAAATCACACATACGGTGTCCCCAGCCATAGTGCAGAGCTCTGTAGGTGCCTTGTCCCACCAAGCACCTCTGGCTCAAGGAGCTGCCACGATGCCCTTGGCCAGGGGCTTGTCCCAGGCTGAGCCCCCCCCTCCATGGGGCTGCACCCCAGGGCGTTGCTGGAGTGTCCTGCTTCAAACTGGAGCCTGGTGGGACACGAGGAGCATGTTGGATATTTTAATCCCCCACACAGACTCTGAACAGCTGCACGTGCCTGGCCCAGGCCAGTCCCAGCCATGTCCCACCACCCCACCCCCCCTTCAAACCTTGCCTGAAGCACCTGGTCTTCTCCTCCCCAGCCATACAGAGTGTGCTGGGATGGATGGGCAGCTCCAGAGCTCTGCTAGAGGAGTGAAAAGCAAAGGACACCCACCCCACATCATCTTCTCCAAGGCTTGCAAGACCCAGAAGATCAGAGTGAGTCTGCAAAGCAAAGTTATTTCAGCTCCACCAACCCCAGGGTTTCCCAGGTAGAAGCAGGTGAAGGTTGGATGGGAATCTTCATAGACTCATAGAATCTTCAGGGTTGGAAGGGACCTTAAGGATCATCCAGTCCCACCCCCCCTGCCATGGGCAGGCACACCTCCCACTACAGCAGTTGCTCACAGCCCCAGCCAGCCTGGTCTTCCAAATGTCCAGGGAGGGGGCTTCCAGCACCTCTCTGGGAAACCTGGGCCAGTGTCTCCCCTCCCTCCTGGCCAACATCTTCTTCCTAACGTCTCATCTCAGTCTCCCCACCTCTAGTTTCGCCCCATTCCCCCCAGTCCTACCACTACCCCACAGCCTCAAAAGTCCCTCCCCAGCTTTCTTGTAGCCCCCTTCAGATCTTGGAAGGCCACAAGAAGGTCCCCTCAGAACCCTCTTACATGACCACAACCTGCTGCTGCCACCGACTCCAGAGCTGATTTACACCCATGCAATGAGCCTATCTGGCAATCCCTCTGGAGATGCATCTCCAAACCCCAGAGCTTTAAAGTTAAATCCCAGCTAAAGCTCCTGAGAAACTCCAGACTTGCCACCGCCTGAGGAACAAACATAATTTCGCCGTAAAGAAGCCTAAGGACAACCAAAGGAGCTCTGAAAGATCTCCCCATGCCTGCTGTCAACCAGTGTTCCCATCAGTGTCACAAGCTGCTCACAGCAACATGTGTTAGATAAGCAGGAGCACAGATCCACCCACACAGGCAGGCAAAGGTGCCTGTGGAACGTGTCTGAACAGCTTCCAGGGACCTCTGCTCCCCCCCACCCAAGGGGAGCTGCTGGAAGAGGCCACCAGGAGGTCTTAGCAACCAGAGAATTCATCCTCCATGCCCCCAAATTTGTAGGAGTTGCCAAATTAAAGGCATGCAACCCTCTCTTGGCTTTGCTATTTTTTGTATTGAAGCCTGCCCTAGGTAGAGCTGTCCCTACTTGTGTAGGGAAGTTGGACCAGATGACCTCTAAAGGTCCCTTCCAGCCTCAAACATTCTATGGTTCTATAAATAGGAATATTTAAGGTAATGCTAAAAGGGAAGGGAGGTATAAAAATCATATTTTCTGGGTAATTTAGAAGTGGATGGGGGAAAATGCTCCAGGGTCTTACTTATGGGGCAACCTTGTGGCTTGCTGGAGTGTTCCATCAACCCATTTGCTGTGTGTAGGAGATAGAAGGGGATGGGGAAGGGGATGCTGCTAGAAGCAAGGCTCTGGTAGCTCAAATAGGAGCCACGCAGCTTAATCTGTATCAAAAATTCATCAAGAGCCCACAAACCAAAGAGAAATGAATGTTAAAAGCCCAACCCCAGCTCACCTTTGCCCTTTGATTTGCTCCATCTGTGAAAATGCTCTTATTTGCAGATCCACGGAGGCAGGCAAGTAAATAAAGGTGCAAACAAGCTAGAAGCAATGAGATAAATATATCAGCAGGACAAAGAACAGCTTGGTGGGGGCAGCTAAAGAGGCATTAGGATGCACAGGGAAAAAAATCAGATTTCTGAGTAATATGGTCTGGAGGAAGAGGCTGATTTGGAGAAACAGCTGGAGCAAAAGCAGGTATTTGTACCAAGAAAAATCTCTCCTCTTAAAGGAAATCCAGTCTGTTGAAAATCATAAAATTCCAAAGATTTGATTTAGAGGACAAGAGGTACAACATTTATTTTGTGATGGGGGGAAAAGGTCGTTTGCAAAGCAGCTGAAACGAGCATCACGTTCACATTTGCTGCCATCTGGGTAATTCACAATAAAGCTGCTTTAATTGAGGAGTTTTTTTCATTCCCATCATGCAAGTTACAACATTTTCTTGCCCCCCAGCCCTTGTCTGCTTGGGGGGAGAAGTGACTCCATCCACTCTTAAATTGGGCTCAAACCTGAGCTCAAACCCAAGTTACCTCCCTCCTTCATGCTATTTAAAACAGGTCACTTGGTAACCAGCCACCAAAAGCCTTGAAGAGCTGCAGACAGAGACATTTCCATGAGTTGAGGCTTCTACAAGTCAACATTTCACATCCCCCAGGTGAAGAGACCTCTGCTCATCCAACCTCCCTCCTCTTTCCTTGCAAGGGGATCCACCAGTGACCCCCCAGCATCATTAACTCTGCCCTGGGAGTGAATGGAGCACATTTATTGTTTGGAATAACTCACTAGGATCTATTTCCATCAGCTGCTGTTCGTTAGGATTTATCAGGCTGGACCCAAGGGCAGGCCTGGAAACTAATTAGAATTATTCTTATTTTCAGGTGACAAGTAGAAGGACCTCCCAGGGACATTTCCAGCCCTTCAGTTTTAAGGCTGAGGTGCAATTTTCAGGGTTATTTTCTGGAATTATTTAATGGGGTGATTCTGTGTAATAAGGCAGGAGAACCTGGGAGAAGGGTTGTAGAGGGAAGAGGCCCCACTGGGAAAATCTGGGTGGATAAATTAAAAAAAAGACATTAATAACAGGGTCTGAAAGGTGCCACCCAGCACAGTCACTTCATTGCACACAACTCCCCATAGTGACCATGGAAAATAGGGCTCAGAGCCCACCACAGCTTCATTTCTATCAGCTTGGAGGCTCCATATCTGGCAGAGCTTCAAGCATCTCTTCCCCCCCTCTCCTCTCACCACCTCCAAAAGACTTTTTGGAGTCACCACCAGGTCCACCCACTTGCTTCTCCCCCTCTCCCTTCCAGAAACCACCAGTGGCAGAGGAGCAGCATCATTTCCACGTGCTCAGAGCCACCACCTTCTTCTCCACCACTGATGCCCTCAGCTTGTAGCATGGAGATAAACCCAGAAGCAAATTATTTACACAGGAACGACCTACTCAGCAGTTGTTAGGCTGGCTTGAAAGAGCTCACTGCTCCTAATGACGTCTCCAGAGCTTTGCTGGGAGGGAATATTAAAGAGAAGAGCAAGAAAACAAGCTGGTTATCTTCAGTGACTGACTGATGCCAACTTGCTGAGCATTCTCAAGCAGCATTTTTTGTGGTTGACAGCTTGACATCTGGAAACCCTGAGGAGCTGGAAGGAGATGGGGGGAAATTTCCATGCAGGAAGGTTAATGAGCATTAAACTGCTTTTGATCAGAGCTGTCCAGAAAGGAGGGAAGAGGTGACACAAAGAGGTGGTTCAGAGACACCTTCACCTCTAAGGGTAAAAAATCCCCCCAATTTGGTGCTTGTGCTAACAGAGGATGTGAAGACACCAAAGTTGGAGAAGGGTTAAGTGTCCATATTGTGGGTACCACATCCTGGTGTTCAGAGAGGGGTGCAGAGTCATGCTGGAAGATATGGCCTGGCCAAGGACCCCTGGCAAAGGATGAAAGGCAGCAGATCCTCCTGCTCAACCCACCATGGCCCCTGTGATGGGGATGCCACCAGGAGGAGGAAGGCGGCAGCAAGGTCACCTCTGCTTCCACCTCTCCACCCTGAAAGCTTTGGGGTGAGGACCCCAAAACATCCCTACTGGCCGTTGAAAAATTAGACTTTAAAGATCTCAGCACAGGTCCTCAGTCAGGCAGAAGGAGAAATCCCAAAAGCAGCTCCAAGCACCAAAAGTGGAGCCTGAGGAAAGGAGATGAAACCAAATCAAAGTTTGCTTGTGACAAGTAAGTATCTCAACGTTGCCATGCAGGACATGCCTTCTACTCCCCATGCTCAGCACAGTCACAGCCTCTGCTCCTCTCCTCAGAAAAGGAGCTCAGGATGAGCTGGGCAAGCATCAGGAGGCAGCTACTCCCAGGACCTCCATGGGATCTACATATTCATATATTGTGTGCCCTCTGCTGGCAGCCTCGTTTTCCAGGAGCACAAGAAAACCCTGCAGAGAAAGGCAGGTGGGACTTGGGTCTTTCCTTCAGATGAGGGAAGATAATTAGACCTGATATGAGCCATAAAGCTATGGAGGTAGCAAGAGAAAAGGGAATTTCCTTCTGCACATTGCACAGCAGCAGGTGATGAGTTTATGACTTTTTTGGTGCTCCTTGGGCCAGGCTGGTTCCTGCAGGAGCACCTGAATTCCAGCAGTGTTGTGGCAGCTCCCACCAACCAAACACCCAGCAGGTTTTGCTTCCAAGGAGAACTCTTCTGATAGAACCACATCCCTCAAATAGATGAGGGCAAAGGGGACACTGATTTGACCCATCACCTCTCAGGTGATGCCCAAGAATAACAGCAAGGATCCCAAATTTATTGATGTAAAGCATAGATCAAGGGGCTACAAGAAAGCTGGGAGGGACTTTTAGGATGTTGGGTAGTGGTAGGACTGGGGGGATCAAAACTAGAGGTGGTAGATTGAGATGAGACGTTAGGAAGAAGTTCTTCCCCAGGAGGGTGGGGAGACACTGGCCCAGGTTGCTCAGGGAAGTTGTGGATGCTCCATCCCTGGACATTTTGAAGGCCAGGCTGGCTGGGGCTGTGAGCAACTGATCTAGTGGGAGGTGTTGGAACTAGATGATCTTTAAGGTCCCTTCCAACCCTGACAATCTTATGGTACCCATGGTTGTGTACAGAAGATTACACATCCCCTGCAACAAGCAGCCCTGGTCTTCACCAAGGTCACTTCAGCCTTAGCTTTCCACTATATTTGAGCACTTCGATTTGATTTGCTTGAAAACCTGAATGATTCCAGCAAGTTTTGCTTCACCTGATCCTTCTTCACCACCCCTTCCAGCTCTGACATCACACTAGTGACCCCTGGAGGGATGGAGGAACCTCTTGAGATAGTCCCACACTGCTCTTACTGCCACCACTGCATCCCTCAGCTCTACACAAACCAACAGAGTCTTTGGCCCCAGTTTAAACTCTCATCTCACTGCTAAAAACCGGTTTTCCAGGATGATTTTATTTTATTATCACCTATTAATACTTAGTTCTTCAGGCACCACCATTGTCTTTTAGCACAGATGATTCATTTCTCTCCATCCCCTCAAACATCACTTCACCAAAAGGAGCTGAAGACAAAATGCACTTTTGTGGAGGAAACCAGTTCCCCTACCAACTAAAAAAAAATAAAATAAAATAAAATATCAAGACAAGCAGCTTCAATGTGCCTTTGTAAGCCTGGCTTGGACTCGCTCCTATTTTCATCCCATTATTCTTTCCTTCCCAATTTGTCTAAAGCTTTGCAGCCTGTGAAAGGCCAGTCACTGCTGGGGTTGCTTTTCCTCCTCCTTTCATCTGGAGGACTCTGTTTGCCATTCTCCAGTTACAGGAGCCACTCCTGAAGGACACATCTGTGAAGATACTTTGCCAACAGACTCTTCTTTTAGTGGTTTATAGTTTTCTTTTCGCCAGCTTCAGCCCCTCTGCAGAGATGCCCCCATTGCCAGGTCAGCAACACACCAAGATCTCCTTCAAAAAGTGAATTATTTCCAGGTAGTTGAACCTCCCCCGTGCTTCTTGTCCCTCATAGCACTGGTTGCTATTGAAAATGGGGTGAAATCTGAAGGATTTGGGGTTGCTCAAGCTAGGGTGAGCACCTCAAGGTCCTCCACCACATCACGAAGCTTTGGGGGTTTCTGATTAGGAGAAATATGGTCCAAAAAAGGGTGAGGAGCATCCTTGCCCCAACCGCATCACCTTAGGAATATGAGTTTTTTCCTTAGAGACCCCTTTTCCCAGCAAAACCTTGTCCTAGGCTTACCCCCCTCAACCCATCTCTGCTTGAGGTGATGCTCAGGACATCATAACAACTTCAATATTGAATAAAGAAAAACCAAGAGAGCAATGAAGAAGGCAGAAAGCACTATAAAAAGACCTCCAGTGACACTGTTTAAACAAAGTTGTCTCCTGCAATAGTGTTAAATCCTATTTTTATGACCTTTCAGCCTTTTAAAAAGCAGTTTATAAGGCAATTTTCTCTTTGCCAGGCTCACTGACAAACAATATAACTGGTTATGGTGGTGCCAGGAGCCCCTTTATGGAACAAATAAGGTGCAATTTACCATTTTAATATATAATTATATACATATTTATGTTATATACATATACTATATATATACATATACAATATATATTTCTATAAATTATATTTTTATATTTAAAAAACCTTAACTATTTCCCTCCCCAGCAATTGGAGCCCTGCACAACCAGAGCCAGAATAGAGAGAGGAGAGGAAAAATATTTGAAATAAAAGAAATATCCTCCCAGAGCAGCATCCCAGGAGGAGAAAATAGTTGCTGGGAGAAATAAAGCACATTCTGCATGAGATTGCTGCCTGAATGATGCTCTGATCACAAAAGCAAAGAGCAAGGAGATGGTTTGAATGGTCTGAAAACACATGAAAAGCTCGTGTAGAAAGCAGCTCTGATACCCAGCATTTATTGGGTGACCTTTAACAAGTATGGGCAGTGCAACAACAAGATGATTTGATGGGGGGGAAATAAAAAAATAATCAAAAGGAGGCAGAAAATTTAACCTGAGAGCTTTGTGGTAATAGTTCCTAGGTCCTCAAATGTGGGGAAATCAGGGGAGAGAGAATTTGGAGGCAGCTTGAAGGGACTGATGATGTTTTGTGGGAAATAAATTTAAGATAATTTTGAATATTAGATAAAAACCAAGAGCAAGACACGTACGACTTAAAATCTCCTCTACAAACTTTTTAAATTTGATAAACCAAGGGCTATGGAAATAGCCACAAGTTTTCTTTTGGCATAAAAAGGGTGATGTAGAAGAGGCTCTAAAAGCACAGAAAAGGTCCTACATAGGGGGAATATGCTCTGAGCTCACCCCAAGAGGTGATTTGCTGTTTGTAGGATGGGGTTTTTTTCTCATAAGGGTAAGGGATTGGTCCACAACAGCTATTTTTGCTTGAAGAGCACTTGCTATAGGTTGTTACCAGTGGAGAGCAGAAATCAACCCCCTGGGAGAGAGAAAACATCCCAACCAACATCTACCCTAAATAAATGGTCTGAGCAAACCACCATCAAATTGGGCTGGAATTTCTAAGCTGTGAATGTCCCACCTGATAAAAAAAGATCTCCAGGATGCCCAGTCCCAACAAGACAGTGTCCACCAGGTAATTATTGCACCATGAATAATTCAGCCAGGTCTATTAAAATACTTAAGAGATGACCTGGAGGTTAAGGGGAGGGCTGACCATCTGCACCAGCTCAACCCAGAGGTTTCAAAGATGAAGAAAAAGGCAATAAAGAGATAAATCCAGGAGATAAGAGCCAAAGAACCTCCTGCCATCTATGAGACCTCCCCAATATGCATCTTTCTATGGTGGACCCAAGTTTCTAGTCCACCTTCTTCCCTCAGTTCTTTGCCCTAGACCTTCTCCATGCAGGAGCAGCAGCTCCTGGCTGAGCTCTCCCTTGAGGTTCTTCTCCCACCACGGATGCATCTCAAAAGAAAACTTATTTTCCACTCCCCTATTTTTCAAAATGATAAGAAAAACCTCAAGGGGACCCTGCAATTGAATGAACTCCCTCCTTCTAGCTCCCCACAGCCACCTTCTTGAGATGTTTGGTGGCTTTCCAAGGGATGATGGAGCAAGACCCACAGAGACAGCAAAGATGTGGCACTGCTGGAAGAAATAAATCCTTCCTCAACATCAAGCAGGAAAAAAATAGAGCACATCTGGATGACCAAGACCTCTGTAAACCCATCAGAGCAACCAAAATTCAATATTTCCCTCTCTACACCTGCAATATGGTGCAGGGGATGGAGAGAGTTGCCTTCACTCATCCAAACTTTTATATAANTATACTATATATATACACATATATACACACACACATATATATAGTATATGTGTATATATACACAAAATATATATATTGCATACGTATATAATATATATTTTTATATACATTTTCTATATAAAAATATATATTATTTTATATACTATATATGTTTTGTATATATACACACACATATATAGTATATGTGTATATATACACAAAATATATATATTGTATACGTATATAATATATATTTTTATATACATTTTCTATATAAAAATATATATTATTTTATATACTATATATNTGGGTGACCTTTAACAAGTATGGGCAGTGCAACAACAAGATGATTTGATGGGGGGGAAATAAAAAAATAATCAAAAGGAGGCAGAAAATTTAACCTGAGAGCTTTGTGGTAATAGTTCCTAGGTCCTCAAATGTGGGGAAATCAGGGGAGAGAGAATTTGGAGGCAGCTTGAAGGGACTGATGATGTTTTGTGGGAAATAAATTTAAGATAATTTTGAATATTAGATAAAAACCAAGAGCAAGACACGTACGACTTAAAATCTTCTCTACAAACTTTTTAAATTTGATAAACCAAGGGCTATGGAAATAGCCACAAGTTTTCTTTTGGCATAAAAAGGGTGATGTAGAAGAGGCTCTAAAAGCACAGAAAAGGTCCTACATAGGGGGAATATGCTCTGAGCTCACCCCAAGAGGTGATTTGCTGCTTGTAGGATGGGGTTTTTTTCTCATAAGGGTAAGGGATTGGTCCACAACAGCTATTTTGCTTGAAGAGCACTTGCTATAGGTTGTTACCAGTGGAGAGCAGAAATCACCCCCCTGGGAGAGAGAAAACATCCCAACCAACATCTACCCTAAATAAATGGTCTGAGCAAACCACCATCAAATTGGGCTGGAATTTCTAAGCTGTGAATGTCCCACCTGATAAAAAAAGATCTCCAGGATGCCCAGTCCCAACAAGACAGTGTCCACCAGGTAATTATTGCACCATGAATAATTCAGCCAGGTCTATTAAAATACTTAAGAGATGACCTGGAGGTTAAGGGGAGGGCTGACCATCTGCACCAGCTCAACCCAGAGGTTTCAAAGATGAAGAAAAAGGCAATAAAGAGATAAATCCAGGAGATAAGAGCCAAAGAACCTCCTGCCATCTATGAGACCTCCCCAATATGCATCTTTCTATGGTGGACCCAAGTTTCTAGTCCACCTTCTTCCCTCAGTTCTTTGCCCTAGACCTTCTCCATGCAGGAGCAGCAGCTCCTGGCTGAGCTCTCCCTTGAGGTTCTTCTCCCACCACGGATGCATCTCAAAAGAAAACTTATTTTCCACTCCCCTATTTTTCAAAATGATAAGAAAAACCTCAAGGGGACCCTGCAATTGAATGAACTCCCTCCTTCTAGCTCCCCACAGCCACCTTCTTGAGATGTTTGGTGGCTTTCCAAGGGATGATGGAGCAAGACCCACAGAGACAGCAAAGATGTGGCACTGCTGGAAGAAATAAATCCTTCCTCAACATCAAGCAGGAAAAAAATAGAGCACATCTGGATGACCAAGACCTCTGTAAACCCATCAGAGCAACCAAAATTCAATATTTCCCTCTCTACACCTGCAATATGGTGCAGGGGATGGAGACAGTTGCCTTCACTCATCCAAACTTTTATATAATCTCCATCTTCCCAAGCTCAGCTCCACTTCAGACCACTCCAAGCAAGGCTGTTATATTTTTTTTCCCCCCAGAAAACTCAGCATTTCTCAGACGAGGCTTTTTCAACCTGAAATGGGGTCAGGAAACCTTTCTGGCTGGGTTACCAGCCCTGGGCAAATTCTTATTTATTCCAGCTAATCTGCAAGGCTGAGTTCAGGGAAGAATTCTTGTTGTGATTGCAGGATGGGCAGTGGAGCATAATTGAATTTAAATTTAATCTTTGCTAGCCAGCAAAATTTATCTGCCTCCTCTACTGGCCTGTATGAGCTTTTCTTCAGGGCTACTAGGAAATATCTGCAAAGCTTTATGGTGGCAGCAAGGAAAAAAAATATCTGTTGTACAGATAAGTGTGGGGAGGTCCCTATCTGGGAGCAAGGGGGTCAAATGAGCCAAAATTATTTTGTGACCCTAAGAAATAGGGTGAGACACCTCCAAGGGTCTGCCCCCTTCAGCTACTGGGGAAAGGCTCCAGTTGTTGGTCCTTCTGTTTCAGGGAACACTGGCACAGAATGAAGGAGATGCAGCATCAACCCCAAGATGAGGCATCACCCTGGAGTAGATGGAAATCTTGGTGTCCCTAAAAACGGGTTTGGGGTTGGCTGGGCTGCTCCTCATCCATTTTTGTGGCTTTGCAGCAGTTCCCCCCACAGCTGACACTTTGTGTGTCCTCCTTCCCACTCCCACTGTGGGCTCAGGGAGGACAGTGACAGAAGCCTCATGTATATTAAATATATTAAGGGTGAAATACTTAATAAAGCAGCATATTCAGAGCCTTCCTTCCCTCTCCACGGCCATATCTTGACTTATTCCTGCTCTACAGAAGAAGGGGCAGGATTTAAAAGTCTTTTATTGGGATGTCAGCTTCTAAATTGGTCCAAGTCTTATTCAGAGGGTAGGGGAAAAGAAAAGGAGGAGAAATGCAGCAGATTTAGGAGAAATTCTTGTTGTTGCAGGCAGTGGAAGGGGTTAAGTCAGCAGAGGGGCCCCATCACACTTGTCCTCCCAATCCTGCCTCATTTTTACCTGCTTTCCATGCTTCATGTCCTTGCCACTCTGAAGCAGGAGTTTGGGGATTCCATTCCCCTGAGCAGCAGAAGCAGCAGCTTGAAGCCAACAGGAAGGTTGCAGGGATGCAAGTCTCAAATATCTCTGGTAAATGAACATCTGCTCCATCTTTTCCTCATTCCCTCCCTATTTCTCTCTTTTAACAGTGCCTGAAAAGTATTTTATTTGGGTTTTTTTTCCTTTTAAGTCACTAAAATCCCTCGTCTTCTCACTTCTGTTGCCACCTGACATTGTGGCCAGACACAGATGAATTCAGAAGAAAATCCAGACCCCAAGAGCTGGATTTCAGGTACAGGAGGAGATTTTTCCCCCATCAAAATGCAACTTCAGGCTTAGACTAAGAAGAAAAAACAGGCACCAAATCCTCCCAGAATTTCCTAGCACCACAAGTCCCTCTCCAAAAACCCTCCTGGCCCTAAAAGTTCTTTTATGTGCTCCTCTGGACCAGGTTTTCTTGTCCCAGGGTTAGAGGAGCAGAGATGTACAGGGATATTTGAGTCCTCTCACAGCCTGGGAAAGGCTGAACCTGGTGTCTGTGCTCAAAAAAACCCCCTAATTTTTGAAACAAAGCCTCGTGGCAAAGGTATGAAGAAAAGTGATTTATCCTGAGCAGATCTTGTAGAAAAAAAGGCATATTTATATCATGTAAAGATCAGTGAATGATTCTTCCTATGCTTGCTCAGAGAAATCCATCCTTGCTTCTCCCCATTTTAATTTGCTGATTAATCCCCCATTTTTCCCTCCACCTTTTATAGCTGAAAGGCAGCATTTGCTCCTTTCAGGGTTTTCTGGCTCAGCCAGGCAAATTCAGAATAAAACCTCAGTCCCAGCCCAGACACGAGGTGCTCCCCAACACATCCATATTTCGAGGGGCTCATTAAAAAGAGACCTCCTGAAACTTGGAGGTTCACCCTTCATTAATGTCTGCACTCTCCTGGAAGCTCATTACCACTAATTGGCAGAGAGCTGCATTGAAAACATGGAGCTAGCCCCACTCTAATCCATGCAAGGAGGTTTTTGATGGAGGCAGGTTTGCACCCTAGAGCCTCTTAGAAGCAAATCCTATTTAGGGCAGCAGTGACATTTTCCTTGTGGAAATAGTAGGGCAAATGCCAGCACATTAGTTGGAGCAGTCAAGGGATTCACTTTACAATACTATGTAGAACACCCAGGAAAAATAAAATAAATGCAACCTGCTGGGCTGAACTTCCAACAACTTATTCATCAGCCCTGGTTGAACATCAGGGTTTCCACGCCAGAGGGAACCCAGGTTGCTGTGGAAAGAAATCCTCTTTAGCCCTATTTGGAACAAAACCCCCCAACTAAGGTTTCCCATCCAAAGTCTTAATTCAGTAGCAGATATCCTAGTTCTTAGAGCTATTAGAGAAGAACTTATGATGTCCAAATGGAGAGCTCAGCTGTTAGAAAGTTGAGTTTTGGTGTAAATCAAGGTGATTTATCCTGCTCCAGTGGGGGGGATTGGACTAGACGAGCTTTTGAGGTCCCTTCCAATCCCTAATTCTGGATTCTGGGATTTTATGATGCATTTTCACAGCTTGGCTGGAGAAGAGCCCAGGAGATCTTCAGCAGTCAGCACATGCTGCAACCTTCTGAAGGGGAGGGTGATGGCTCCTCAAGTTATTAACCCGAGGTTCCAAGAGATTCAATGACTTGCTCCACAAGGCTGAGTGATAAAACAGACAATAAGACCTTTTTTGCCCCCAAACTAGATAAATCCTGCTCCCCTCAAGACCTTTCATGGGCATCAGGCCATGCTCTGTCCACGGGACTGGTTGTTATTCAATCCAGAGGTTCTCAGAGCTACCTAGGAATGGCACAAAGGGCTTTGCTCCTACCCTCCAGCCCTGAGGGATTAAGTGCAGGTGGATTTAAGAGCAGTTATAACAGAGGAACTCCCAGGATCTCAATGTGGTTTGGACCTGCTCTTGCTCCTCAGCCAGGATCTGTGCTCTTCTCTGTCTTCTTCTGCAGCAATGCCACCCAGACCCCACATCAGGGCTGTGGACATCATCTGCTGCTCTTCAGTGACAACCTGACAAGCCCTCACCTCACAGTCACACAAGATTTCCAGCCATCAGACACTGCAGGTGTCCAAGCAGATCCACCTGGACATGAGGAGATGGTGGGAGGGCTGGAATCCCAAGCAGAGATTGATTGTCTGATGCTGGATTTGTGCTGGGACCCCAATTTTTGCAACTCCTTGTACATCATCCTGGTGATTTCCAGGGCCAACAAGCCAATAAACTCCCCTGCTTCAGTGTCTCCTAAGAAAATGCTCCAAAAACTCAAGTTGACTTGGATAATAGAAACCATTGAGCTCCTGCCTAACCCCAAATCACTGACAGGGATTGATCAGCCCACGCAGCCTCATTAGCACAGCCCAGCTGCAGGTTCCTTCCCAACAACCACATAATCAATAATTAAGTCTCCCTGGCTTGTTTTGCTCCTGGTTAAACTCCCTGATGAATCCTGCAGAGGTCCCCTAGCTGAATGAGTTAAACCTTCACCAGCTGATGAGGTCCCCCTGGATTTTCACCTCCAAGCTGGGCAGTCAGCAGAAGACCCCAGCCCTGCAATCACAGAATGTCAGGGATTGGAAGGGAGCTCCAAAGATCATCTAGTCCAACCTCCTACCAGAGCAGGATCACCCAGAGCAGGTCACACAGGAACACATTCAGGTGGGTTTTAAACATCTCCAGAGAAGGAGACTCCACAACCTCCCTGGGCAGCCTGTTCCAGTGTCTGTCATCCTCACCATGAAGAAGTTTCTTCTCCTATTGATGTGGAACCTCCTCTGGTCCAGCTCACACCCATTGCCCCTTGTCCTATCATTAGATACCACCAAGAAGATCCTGGCTCCATCCTCCTGACACTCTCCCTTTACATATTTATAAACATTAATGAGGTCACCCCTCAGGCTCCTCTTCTCCAAGCTGTAGAGCCCCAGCTCCCTCAGCCTTTCCTCACCAGGGAGATGTTCCACTCCCTCCATCATCTCCGTGGCTCTGCCTTGGAGATGAAATGCCCTGGGGACTGTCACTGCAGCAGCAGTTTCTGGGAAAAGAGGGAGTCCAAAGCAGGTTTGCACATACCCATGCCTGAAAACTCCCTGACATGCAGCCCAGCCTCTGATGAGAAGTTCCTCACGACATTTTCTCATTGCTCTTTCCTTCCCTATTCAATTCTCACTCCTGGAAACAGCCCGACACCTGATCTACACTTGTTCTCAAGCCATCATCTTTAAATATTGATCCCCAATAGGTCAAAACTGGGAAACAAGCTCAAGCAAACGCTGCCTGGAGCTCAGCCAGGACAGATTTGAGGGCACTTTTTCAGCCCTACATCCTCTGTTCAGACAGCTCTTTCCAGATAAGACAACTTGCTTTGGATGTGCCATTAATCCTATGAATAAAATGTCCCCATTAGACAACTCCTGTCAGGTCTTTGTGATTTGTTAGAAGGTGGCACTGCCTTTGTGCCTCTCTCCTCAGGATTAATCTCCTGGAGAGACCAGAAGAGCTATTTTTTAAGTGTGACCTGCAAAGCAGAGACAAGTCTTTGAGTCTTTGTTACTTAGATCCCAAGAAGAGGGAAGGAACTGGGTTTTTTGCTCTCCTGACTTGGATTTAAGGGAGGTTTGGGGATTTATGGCAGCTGGGGATATGTCTGTTGATTCCTGGAAGGCTGCAGAAAGGAGGAGAGATGGGAGATTTATGATTTCCAGGTACCAAGGAGTTGTAACCCATTAGCAGACAACCACCAGAAGGCCAAGGAGATCTTGGAGAACATTTGTGCAGCGTTAGGGAAGTAGGAATGGACTCAGCAGATTGGATGTGGTAGAGCTGAACATCTCTCATGGCCAAGCTGAACATCTCTCATGGCCAAGGTGAGAAACAAGGCAGAGAAAGAGGTAAGGATCCAAGGCAACAGCTCCAATTAACCATTTCTGAAGTGGCTCAGCAGGGACTGGGGTGATGGGGTTGACAGGCAAGGACATCTTGCATTGATGACACTTTACACCAACTCCTAAAGGCAACGTTATCTCCTCACCCCATAGCCCTGCAGGCAGAGGTCACAGACTGAGACCCACACATCATGACTGGTCCACCAGCCTCTTCAGAGAGTCACACAGCCCAGGGTGAGCCAACACCTTGGATATTGACAGATCTTCATCCATGTAGTGCTGCAGAAAGGGCTTTATCCCCTTAATTCTCCACTGCAACCATGGGGAAGCTTCTTGTGTCTTCAGCAGCCTCCACAGCTCTGAGCTCCTGGCTGGTGAGACCAGGAACCAGGTAGATGATCTGGACATCAAATATAACCAAGAAAGGACCACAAAGCTTCTCCTTTCAGAGAAATTTCCAGCCGTGCCATTTGGGGGTGAAGGAAAAAAAAATGAGCATGAAATGAGCTTAGTTACCCATGTGAGGTGGAGTTTTTCCCAGCCAGGACACACGTACTTGTCTGCACATCATAGAACTTGTATTTAAAGCCTGTTCAGAGGGTATTTTATTTCAAGAGGGTTGAAACTCCCACGCTGCACTGGAGAGCATTTCATCCCTGAAATACTCCTCGAGACAGGAGAGTTTTCCTACCAAAGGTTACAAGGAACTGGCTTCTGACATTTAATGCTGGTGATTTGCTCCAGGAGGCTGGTGTAAAGCACCACTCAGCATAAAGAAAGACATCAATCTGGCTGGAGTTTCCCCAACTGCTCCTGTTTCACCAGGCTCATGGTGAGTGATGCTCTGATCTTGACTCTGCCCCAAGCATCTCATGGGCAAGAGATTTGGGGCAGCAAGAGAAACATCCAAACCCTCCTCAAATCAGCAAGGGGCAACACTTGGCTTCTGCATCTGCCCTGAGATGGGCAGAGCTGCCCAGGAGGCAAGGACTTGGTTCCATCACAAGCTGTAAGGTCCATAGCAGCCTCATGAACCTTCAATCCCATTAGAAGGTGAACATTAGCCCCATCCCTGGACATTTTAGCCCCATCCCTGGACATTTTGCAGGCCAGGCTGGATGGAGCTCTGAGTAACCTGCTCTAGTGGGAGGTGTCCCTGCCCATGGCAGGGGGGTTGGAACTGGATGATCTTGAAGGTCCCTTCCAACCCTGACAGTTCTATGATTTATTGAACAGAAGGTGGAGGCATCTCAAGGATCAGCTTTTGTAGGAGAACAGAGCACAGAGGAGCCACAAAGCCCAGATTAGACTCCCCAAAACATCACCCAGAGGACATGGGGGTTTGGTCCTACCTGAGAAGAACCTCTCAGGCTGCCACGTGTCCTTCCACAGCTGGAAGAAGTCATGACCAAGTGGGTTGAACTCAGGCAAGCACTATTTAAAACATATTAAAGAAGCAACCAGCAGCCTAGAAGCTACAGGGTGTGATACAAGAGAACTTCTGCTGTACCAAGCCCAAGCAGACGTGTCTAATGGACTCCTGGGTTAGGATGGTTGCTGCTCAGAGGCACAGGACACCTCTTGAACAAGCATTTCTGCCATGGCAGAAGCTTTAGAGCCACCACTTGCTCAGCATAGGAGGTAGAGATGTTCCAGGAGAACATGGTGGCTTTGCAGCTCCTCAGCTCCCTCATTTAAGAAAAAAAGCCCCAAAAGCTGCTTTCCTCACTCAGCCCTGGAGCAGGAGATGATTAGAGGCTTCTTGGTTAAAATCCCAATAATATTTGGGAATAATCCCAAACTGACAAGCCACGTTGGACATAATTCTGAAGAAAACATGATTTGTAGAGTAGTTGAAGTGGCCACAAGAGCAAGGAGCAAGCAGGAGACCTGATTGCACAAACCCTGGAAGATTCTCATTTAACAACAAACCCTAATATCTTTATTTCCTGAATATCCCCCAGTGAGCAGCTTATAGACTTCACTTCACCACTTGTGAAGCCCAGAGTTCTACCTACCTAGAAGATTTCTTCCCTTCTCTTTGAATGAAGCAAGAAGAGTCATGTTGGAGTTGGCCAAGACATAACAGCTGCCCAAATAGCTCCACCAAAGCTCAAACCAGAGCTTTGCAATGGTCCCTGTCAGGGCCACCACGCTGAGGAATAGAGCAGCAAGAAGGGCTCCTTCTCTTTGGGGATGAGCTGTGGTAGCTCCCACCCAAGGTGCCCAACCAGCAGGACTCTTGGTTTCTCCAGAAAACGAAGGGAGGAGAGTTGTGGTTGGATATAAATTGATGCAACAGCTTCTTGCAGGTCTTACCTGGCACTTTGTGGGCTCAGCTCATGGTTGGAGACCTGACCCAAAGTCACAGGAGGATGGGGGGGGAAAAAATCTGCTTTGCTCAGGCAAGAAGTCTTTAAATAAAAAGTCCAAGTCCATGTTCTTCAGAGCTGCAACAAGCAATTCCAGCCTGATTGAAGGTTATTGGTACCCACTGCCTTGGCTCAGCTGGTTTTCCAAGGCACCAGTGGACAGCAAATAAGTGTTTTGTCACAAATCAAGAGTGTCCTAGAAAAGCCAAAGGGTGTCTGCAGCATCCACAGGGACACCTGGGTTAAGCTATTGAGCAGCCAAAGCCTCAGGAGCAGCACAGGACAGAGATGAGAGATTCTTTTCTCTGATGAGGATGAGGTTGAGTAACCTCAGGCCAGATCTCAAGCTGAGCTCTGACAAGATGAGGCAGATGCTGAGTTTGTGCTTGTGTCAGCTCTGGGACACCTGCTCAAAGCTCTGCTGCTCTCAGCAGGTCCTCAACACTCCAGCAATCAGGCTGGCAATTGCTACACCACCTCCCAGAGGCTTAATCAAGCCTCTGTTGGAGGAGATCCTGCTCCATCCCTGGTTAGATCAGCTCATCTCTGTATAAAATCCCTGAGTATTGACCCAACCACAGCACAACAGAATCATTGAATGGTTTGGGTTGGAGGGGACCTCCAAAGGGACATCTCTACCTAGGGCAGGTTGCTCAGAGCCCCATCAAGCCTGACCTTGAAGGACTCCAGGGATGGGGCCTCCACCACCTCTCTCCCACTGATCTATCACTCACATACTTGCAACGTGGGCACTTTTCTGCTGGGTCCTTTCTTCAGCCACAGCAGAAGGACCCCAAAAGCAGGAGGTGGCAGGTAGGGAAGGCACAGCAGCATTTCTCCAGTGGGAGCACAGCCAGGACAGGGGAGGCAGGAGAAAGAGCATCCTAGAAGGTGACTGAGAAGCAGGAGGACACAGTTGACTGGATTTCAACTGCCACAGTTTTCTTGCCCTCTCCAAGAGGGAAATCACTGGAGGGGGAGTCCCATAACCCCATATAGCAGTTAATGGTGGTTGCTCAGGATCATGTGAAACCAAGCAAGCATGGACAGGGGGATGTCTCCAGCAAGAGCAGCTTCCTTGCTTGGCCAGCCAAGCTGGACACCAGCTCCAGAGAGGCTGCAAAGGCAGGGAACTCCCTTAGTGCCTGAAAAAGGGAGTCTCCAACCCACACAGGAACAAAGTCATGGCTGAGCAGAGGTTCAACCCTCACAGAAGAAGAATTATTTCCCTACAACAGTGCTGACAACCTACAATTTTCCCCAAAGAGCCTCTGACCTTGTGTGCAGGACATTACCGAGGTCCCAAGAGCATCCAAGTGACTTTGCAGCACAGAGCCAGATGAAAACAGACATGGCTTATGGAAAAGGCACTTCAGAGCATATATCCAGCCCTGGAAGTCTAAGGTGCCTGGTCTCTGTGCTCCTTTCTGCCTAAAATATTGATGTGCCCATCAAGGTGGGACGGGAGGAGCCTTTGAGGTCGCTTAGAGAGGCAACGTCCTCACTGCAGCTGAAACAGCTGAGACAGCAAGAAAGCCAGAAATAATCCAGAGCAACTAGAACATGCTGTCAAATACACAAACCAACATTTACCTGAGATCCTCAAAGAGCCCAGAAAGTAAAACAAAGGGGGTTTCTCTCACTCTTTCCTACTCCATTACCCTCACAACCAGACAAGCATTTTACCCCCACACCTTCCTCGCTGCTTCCCATGTGTTCCATTCAGCTCCTCCTTGTCTCCATAGCTTAAAAGCTTGTTTTTTCCTCCCCTTAAAAGCCAACTGGCCTGCCAGGTAGCTCCTCTTAATCTCTCAGCCTTGGCTGGAAGCCTCTCTAGGCTGCTGAAAGAGAGAGCTACTTACCCTTTGTTCTTGGGAGGAGAAAAGCCTCAGCCATCAAATGGTTCCTGAGCCCTTTGTAGCCTGAGAGGCTCTAAAGTGGGAAGAATAAACCCCCCCATGTATCAGTCTCGCTGATTAATAGCTGCTAAGGTTGGTGGTGAGACCAGCCCACACCTCTCTACAGATCGAGCCTTTTCCACACCAAAGAGCTGTGAGACTTGGTGGCACAGACATTGATCTCAGACAGCAACCCTCATGTCCTTCCACATGCCAGTGGTCAGCCTGAGAAAGGAGTCAGAGACCAAACTGGTGCTTCCAACCACAGCTCTTCCCCCAAGGATGATGGGGAAGGTCTCCAGGAACCCAACCAGCCTCGAAAGGTGGAAAGGTTGGACCAGATGACCCTTGAGCTCCCTTCCAACCTGGCATTCTATGGCTGCCATCCTCCATGAGCAGGCTGGACCAACTAGGGCATCCCACCAGGATGTCCATACTGGTCCATATTGGTCTAGGGCTGTCATTTTCATTCTCAAGGTTCTCTGCCCATCAAAAAGATGCCCATGAAGGCAACACTCATTTCTACAAGCTAAAAACTCCTGCCAGAAACTCCAAACTAAAACACCCCCCAAGCTACCAGGTATTTCACTGCAAACACTTTTTTGTAGTCAAGTTCTCTGTAGCTTACATGGGATTGCCTCAAAAAGCCTCTTTTGGAGTTGTTTGTAGAGACTGTTCACCATGGTGAGTGTCTCCTCACAACAGTGTTTTCTTCCCTAGAAAGCTACTGACACACCAGAAAGATCTTTGCCCCCCTGGCATAGACCTCTACATGCTTCTTGGGCATGAAACCCCCTCACACATCTCCACAGCAAGAATCTGAGGCAGTCCCAAAAGCAAAGAAACCCCAACCAGCTGCACTAAGCTTTTCACAGCCCTCCTGGATCTTTGGTCCTCAAGTAGGGCCGTGAAGGACTCCAACTGATGTTGCTTTGTAGGAGAAACCTCCCCCAGAACAGTTCTTAGGTTCAACCTCAGTTCAGTGCCCACCAATTGAAAGCATCATTTGCTCTTCTGCTGCACCATTAACTCATCATCAGGGTGTCCATCCCCACACCATCCTCAGAGCTGCTCCTTCAAGTCTCAGGGACACATGGGTCCGGTCTCTGCACCTTGTTCTTCTCCAGCAGCTGGAGCATGTTGTCCATCCACACTACTACTGCTCCTTTTACAACTGCAAAACTTTTCTCTGGTCTCTGCAGCTTTAGGGAGGGAATTTTAAAGAGTTTGGTGACGTTCTCTCAGCTGAGACCTTAAAGATCAACTGGTTTCACCACCACAGCCATGGGCAGGGACACCTCCCACTAGAGCAGGTTGCTCCAAGACCCTTCCAACCTGACCTTGAACACATCCAGGAATGGAGCATCCACAACTTCTCTGGGCAACCTGGGCCAGTGTCTCACCACCCTCAGAGTGAAGAACTTCTTCCTAACATCTAATCCACCCTCTCTTTCACTTTAAATCCATTACCCCTTGACCTGTCACTACATGCCCTACAAAAATGTACCAAAAACCTTTTGGAAGCAATCTCAGCCTTTGATTTCTCCTTGGTTAACAATATGCACCAGGATCAGTGGCTAGTGAGGCTCAAGAAAGCATCAACCACCCAGATTTGGGGTCTGGAGCAGCTCAAGTGTCACCTCACGGCTGGTTTCTCCTCGTGTTCAGGGGATATTAGAAGCCTTTGAAGTGGATATGGACTTGCAGGCCAGGAGAAAGTCTCCAGGGAAGCAATTTGCTACAAATACTCAGCTACTTAAAAATATTTATATATGCTAGGAGAGGATTAGACTTCATTTAGCATTTTCCCTACATTTAAACCTCATTTAATGCCGCATTAAGCTCCTGTTGCAGCAAATTGGTTCTGAAGTTGTAAAGGAGAAAGACTCTTGAAAGAGGGAGCTGGGTTAGGATGGAGAGGAGACTGATTGCTCGTTGGTTTAGTAATGGCAAAGTAAAGGATGGCTGAGATCCTCACTAAAAAAATCCTTATTTACAGAATACAGCTCCCAAACTAGAGTTTCACAAAGACACAGGCATCTAGAAGGGGTTTAAAGGGTCAGAAGGTGAGGTAAGGACAGCCTGCCTAAAATACAACAGAAGGAGGATTCAGATTGCAGCTGGGCACCTTCTCGAGAGATAAATTCCATATTTAAAGGAAGAAAAATCATATTTGCATCTGCTGATGAGTCTTGTGCAATAGCCAGAGGGGTTTCATGGTAAGAGAAGGAGCAGCAGGACTGCTTGCTGTGCCTTTCATGGACAGGAGTGGTCAAACCCAAGATGGATGGGGTTGTGTGAGAGGCTGGGAAAGGCATGAGAGGTGCATGAAGTCCACCAGCAGGAGCACTGAACTCTTCTGCTGCCCCCAAGTCCCAGAAGAGCACCCTGGGGGAGTTATGGAGCTGGTAAATCAAGGCAGAAGCTTGATAATGGAAACCTGCTTCTTTGATGTGTATCATATGGTGTGTTCTGGAGCTGTGTCCCAGCTCTGGTACCCATTGGGTCCTCTGCAGATGGGATGGAGCTGCTGGAGCCAGCTGACCAACATCCTGGTGTGTAGACAACTTAATATTTGAAATAAAAGATTCATGGCATTTTCCAAGCAGCTCAAGTCTTGGGGGATTCCCATTTTCCTCCTTCTGCCATCGACCTTCTCAATCATCACCAAAATTCACCTCCAACCAATTAATTTTTTGCACACTTTTAATATTTTCTTTTTCCCACAACTAAACCACAACACACGTTTCTGCTGCTCTGGCCACCATCAAATATTTACCCTGCTCAAAGGGCCAGCAGTGACCTGAACAAACCCATTTTTCAGAGCCTGAAGAGGAAAGTACATCCCAAGCTCTTTGAGCCCAGCTACATCTGGCTCCAAGCTCGCTGCCAGATGGGGAGAAAGCTGGTCACAAATGCTGAAAAATTTAAGCTCCTTGCATTTGTGAAGCCTCCAAGTCAGGGAAACACACTCAGGGGGAGGTGAGAAGGGCCCATTTTTAAAGGCACTCAAGTTTTCAAAGGCATTGAGATAGAAACATGCTCTGGAGAGACATGGAACGTGTTCACAGGCTGCAGGCAAGAGGAGCTCCTTGCTTGGCCACCTTCCACCCAGCCCCAACCTCCAGCCTCCCTGGGCACACAGACAGAGCAGGCAGATGCTCCATCCCACCCCCATCTCCCAAGGATTCTCTATTTTATGGTGATGTGCAGAAAACCAGAGGCAAACATGAGCACAAGAGGGTTTGGTGGAGAATCCCAGCCCACGGATGGAGCTGGATGCCCAGTGTGGGTGCCTGGCAGGCAGGATTTACCTGGATTTGGGGAAACTCTGAGTTCCTCAGGCTTGTTGAGGTGCCACAGCTGGAAGCTGAACCTCATTGGGGTCATCCCCCCCCAGCCATCACAACTATGGGTGTCCACAGCACAGCTGAAGCTCAAAGCACCAAACTCTGCCCAATCTCAAGATGCTCAATCATAGAGTGGGTTGGGTTGGAAGGGACCTCCAAAGGTCATCTAGTCCAATCCCCCTACAATAAACAAGGACACCTCTAACTAGCTCAAGTTGCTCAGAGCCCAAATGACATCCAAGATCTCCTACCAGAGGGCAAGATCTGAAGCATCCCTGACCCAGAGTAGCTCTCAGGTTCCTTGACATAAGTTAGGAGGCCCTAAATAAGCAGAAACCCCTCACTCTGAGCCTGTGCACACACCATCAGTATCTCTTGCTTGAGTCCCCCCCACCCAGAATTTCATCCAACCTTTCCTTGGTGATGAAGGAGGGAAGAAACTTCCCCCAGCCCCAGATCAGAGCCACCTGGGGATGCTGCAGAGCCAAGACCTCCCACCCATGGGCATCTTCTACACCACACCCCAGAGGTGCCACACCAACCTGCCTTTCTCCTCAGGGACCTTTCATCCTCTTCGTGTTCTCCTCCCAGTTTAAGAGGCAAAGCCAAGTCTCTTCTAACACGAAGCCACCAGACAAGAAGAGGTTCTGCTCCTCCAAGGCCACCAGCATGAAAACCCTCAGCTCCATGCAGCAAACCAGCCCTCAGAGACAACACACCACCTGCAAACCCCCTCCTGCCCCACCTGCATCCCCTTATATACCCACCCACTCCTCCCAGCAACCCACTGGTGTCTGCTCCTGGGGAACCACAGCTCCCACAGTCCCTGATCATTAAGGTTTTCAATCCTCAGCTCTGGTCTCAAGGGCTTGGAGACCAGCTCCAAGTAGCCCAAGCACCCCTGTCTAGGCATATATATGATTATTTTATAGAGATCCCCTATTCCTACCTTCCACCCTCCTGTATTTTCATGGAAAGGGTCTTTAACACATTAAATGCACCAAGGAGCTCATTGATCTCAAGCACCAAATGGAAAAGCAGCTGCAGGGAGGACTCTGCAGACCCTGGCAATAGGTTTATCATGTACAGAATTGTTATTTATGAGCCATGGGGTGTTCTGAGAGTGCCTCATTGTTGGAAAATTGTTCCTCCCATTCACTCAGTTCCAGAAAGGAAATTTCTGTGGTTCAGGAGAAACTCACTGTGGCAAATCCCTCATGTGAGGAAAGCCAAAAAGCTTTTTCTCTCCCTAATTATCCCGTGTTTCTAAACTTTCCCCCATGGCATGTAATATTTCCAGCTCTTTTAGCAGCTTTTCCCTCAGAAAATGCCAACAAAAGAGGCATTGTTGGGACCCTGATGAGTGCTGAGATCACAGGCACTGCCCTGGCTCTGAGCCCACCAGCTCCAGCAGCTTCTGCCCACAAGATGCTCAGGACCAGCCTCAGCCTGGGGGGGAAAAACAGGGAGATTTAGAAGGGTTAAATCAGAAATATTGATGGATGGACTCATCAATGGACAGGCAAGGTCACTAAATCTGACCCTTCCCTCTTCGTGCCCACAGGACTACAAACAACATGTGGAGTGATAGAGTTGCTAAGATGCTTTTAGGCTCAAGGAAGCTTCTGGGACCTCTCATGTCCCTAAATTATAGAGTTTGATGGGCAAAAAGGTTTCTATCAGCACTTCTGATGGTGGAGGCTGGGCTTGGGCTCTTCTCCCAGGTAACTAATGACAGGACAAGAGGTGATGGCCTCAAGTTGCACCAGGGGAGGTTTAGATTGGACATTAGGAAGAAGTTCTTTACTGGAAGAGTGGTCAGGACCTGAACCAGGCTGCCCAGGGAGGTGCTGGAGTCACCATCCCTGGAGGGGTTCAACAAATGAGTAGATGTGGAGCTTTGGGACATGGTCTGGGGGTCAGGGAGATGTTGGACAAAGGTTGGACTTGCTGATCCTGGAGGGCTTTTCCCACCTAAATGATTCTATGATTCTATTCTATGAAATATGTTGTACCAGTGACCTTCACGGGGGTGTCCCTGCCCATGGCAGGGGGGGTGGAACAAGATGATCTTTAAGGTCCCTTCCAACCCTGACAATTCTATAATTCTATGATTCTCCTGCTTGACCTAAATGAATAACTTCACCCCAAGACAGCGGAGAGGTGAAATGCCACCAAAAAAAGGGAAATAACAAAATTACACCCATTGAATGACAAATTAAACCCCTTCTCTCTCCTCAGCTGTGAACATTGGCTCCACATCCATCCCTACGTACATCTCCAGTGTCACAGCACCCATGGGGTGGAGCCATCCCAGTATTGATGATGCTATTGATAATGTCCAACCCCCCCTGGGCTATTCTCCCTTGTCGTAAGCAGGGTAGCTCTCTTACGTTGGTCTCCAAAGAGAAAAAAAGTTGCTTCCGTGTGGAAAATAAAATATTGCCCATGGGAGACGTGCTCAAGAGGTTGGAACAAATTCATTCATGCACCAGCAGATCCCTGGTTTTTATTCTGTGGTGGTGAGCAGAGGAACCAAGTGTTTCCTCTGTACCACTCAGAGGAAAATAATGTCACCAGTGTAGCTTGGAAAATGTTATTAAAACCAGCCCATTCTTCTGCAGATTACATTTTCTGCATCGTGCACAAATAATAATAATAATGGTAATGCACAAAACCCACCCCAAAGTGTGGGCAGAGAGAAAGGGAGGGTTTCCTACAAGGGAGGAGAGGAGGTGAGTGCCCAGCCCTTGCAGCCCTTCTCCATCCAAGGTATCAGGATGCTCTTTGTAGTTTTGCTCACCAAATTATTTCCCCAGGGAGCAGGAGGGACAGAGAGAGGAGTTGGTGGCTGTGAAGAGCTTGGACCAGTGTTGTGGGGTCTCCAGACCTTGGTTCCACCTGCTCCTTGGGCAATCCCAGGGATGTCCAAGGGCACCTGAGCTCTTCCCAAATGCTGGCCAAGCTCCCATGGTCCGACCCTGCTTTAAGAAGAAGAGTTTTATGACCAAAAAGGATTTCCAGAAGCACCTACAAATTCCTGGACCCAGTTCAGCAGGAGCTTGGGATGCAAACCCCTCCATTTGGAGCTCACCCCAAGCATCTGTCTGCAGCAGAAGAGACACATGGAGAGGGATGGTGGAAGAAAAAGACCCCAGAGGTTTGTTCAGCTCAGGCTGAAGCTGGTTTGGCTTCACTAGAGGAAAGCATCCATGGGGAGATTGTCCCTGTGTAGATAGGAAGGACCATGGCCCTGATCTGGTTTGCAGCATCACCTTGCATGGTGAACACCTAAAACTGCAGCTGGAGGCTTGCAGAGAGCCTGGGGACAAGATTTCCACCCTAAACCCATGATTAAAACCCTTTAATGTCAAACTCTGATTCAGATCTGGGGCACTCCTAGAGTTCAAGCAGCACTCGGGTAGGACAGAGACATGAAGGTCCATCCCCCCCTGCTCCAGCCCTTTATCTGATCCAGCCCTAAGGGTTACAAGCCTCAAAGCAGGAATCACTTTTCTGCTCTTTCCCCCTCCTTTGATCCAGATCTTTGTTAATATCAGGGTGGAAGAGAAACCTGGGATGTTTTCTGAGTGTTTTATCTCCTTCCCAGCCTCACTGGAGGGAGGGGAAAAAGGTTTTTATTGTACCCACATCCCAGGGCTGCTTAAATGCATTTAGTTTTTTGGCAGGAGAGAGGGTTGGAAATTTGTATTGAAACCCTGATTTGAATGGAGCCTGGGTTGAGGAATTCACTGTTTATGAGCAATTTCATTGCAGTGTTTGTTTATGGCACTGCTGCTGGTGCTTTGTTGGGGTTGGGAGGAGGCACAACCCATATTAACAGCCGTGGTGGGTTGAAGGCCAAGGTGATGGAGGAGATCTGCTTCATATCAGCTCTTCAGGGCTGAGCATCTGCTTGGAGAGCCCTCGACGTGGCTTGTGGGGAAACTGCTGCGTGCTAAAACTCCGGAGCCTTTTCTAGCACCTCAGAATAAACATTTCAAATGAACAGCCAAGCTCTGCCAGGAGAAAATAACCCCCCGTGATCCTGCCCTCCCCAGTCCTACCAGCTCCACTGAAACCTCCACTGGGAGCCAGCGAGGAAATAAAAAGAGAAAACAAATTTCAGGGCAGCCCCAGGCAGTTTGTTTTAATTGGAAATATTGAAATAAGATGTTTCAGCCTCGTTCATTACTCATTTTTCTACGTGTTTGTGACTCGCTCCTCAGCTGAGCTGAACAACAAGTGTTGAAAAGAGAAGAAATCCCCCCTGGAAGGTGCTTCCAACACCCAGATAGTGCCAATAAATTGGGTTTTGGTAGGGTGAAAATCCCTTCCTGGTGATCAAAAATACCTGGTTTATTCTATGTTTGATAATGAGCCCAAATAGTGCTTGTTTCCATGGGATGGGAGGTGCATGAACCCATCCACCTGCTTGTGATCAGGTGTAGATATTATTTCTAAATATAAATAAATATAGATATAGATATAAATACAAATACAAATATAAATATAAGTATAATTACAAATATAAATATAGATATAAATGTAAATATAAATATAAATATAAATATAAATATAAATATAAATATAAATATAAATATAAATATAAATATAAATGTAAATATAAATATAAATGTAAATATAAATATAAATGAATTTTCTAAAATAAAACTGCTTCTATTAAACCACGACCTCACCCCAAATGGGCAATTCAAGGAGTGATGGTTTTAAGCTGGGAAAGGATGGATTTAGATTGGATATTAGGAAAAATGAGGGTGATAGATCAGTGGAATGGGCTGCCCAGAGAGGGGGTGGAGGCCCCATCCCTGGAGTCCTTCAAGGTCAGGCTTGAGCAGCCTGCCCTAGGTAGAGATGTCCCTGCTGGTGTAGGGATGTTGGCCCAGATGACCTCTAGAGGTCCCTTCCAGCCTCAAACATTCCATGATTCCATGAATTTCTTGCAGAATGACTTATTTTCATTCATCTCTCCAATAAATCAGAATAAGCTCCAGGATTTAAGATGCTGAACATCTTAAAATGAATCCTTGCAGCTCTTCCTTGTCCCCATGAAGCTCCATCATCGTACAAGGGCTGAGCTTGGGGTTGAGCTGCTGTTGGGGGGGTGAAGTGGTGCCTGGCTGGAGCTGGGAGGAGGAGATGAGCCCATCATGTACCTCCACAACTCCAGACGAGCAATTGAAATTCCTCCATTGTACATAATTCACTCATAATTGTTTGTAGAAAGGAGGAGGGGGGTGGAAATGTCATTACCCTGCTTAATGACTCAACCACCGAGTCCTCCTGGGCATTTCTCTGTCTTGTCTTTTTTTTTAATAAACAAAAATGTGCTCGATTGTGAAATTTAAATATTTAACAACATTTACTTGCAGAGCATTTAGCAGCTGACTTTTCAACCTCCCTCTCTCTGTTTCCATTTTAATTCTGTTTGCTGTTCAGAGGAGCACTAATCGGTCCTTAATGTCCCCTCTCTCCTTCCCCCTCTGCATTGTTTGGAGGCTGGAGAAATGTCCCACACACTCCTGTATTTTTCCAACTCATTTGCCTACGTGAGGTTCTTCACTTAAATTTCAAGTTAAATTTCCAGTTCAAATAATCCCAGGCTGCCACTGTCCAACTCTATGTGGAAAAGGAGGGAAAACCCATTAAGGAGCTGCCCAGACACAATTAACACCTGGATTTCAGACCTTGGAAAAGTCTCTATATGTTGCCTTCAAAGGGCAGCACTTGGATGGGGTGTGTTGGAGGAATAAGAAGAACAATGGACCTGAGCCCCTGGTACCTGAGGAATCAAGGAACAAGTGATAGGATAAGAGGAAACAGCCTCAAGTTGCACCAGGAGAGGTTTAGGTTGGAGCTGAGGAACAATTTCTTCCTCCAGAGGGTTGTGAAGGGCTGTGCCCTGTGGAGTCCCCAGCCCTGGAGGGGTTTCCAAGCCCTGGAGATGTGGTGCTGAGGGACTTGGGTTCAGTGATAGTGGATTTTAGGTGCTACTGCAATAACCCCAACCAGCCATAGCAATGTGGTATCCCTTGGCGGCCATTTCACACTAAGAAAAAAGGAGAAAATAAAAAATAAATTGGGTTTCTTTAACTTCTGAGGCCTGAAGAGATCATTGGGCTGCTCTAATTTGCTTGTGAGACTTGGGAATTGAAATATTGACCAGAACTAGATCAGAAACTGGTGTTGGGTTCTCTGAAGGGTGTTTCCAGCAGGAGTGTCTCCAAATAATCTCCTGTTGTCTCCACAACTGCTCTGCCCTCACCATGCTCCCTGTTGTCTCCACAATTCTTCAGCTCTACCCTCACCATGGTCAAGTTTGCACGTGGT
Source organism: Brachypteracias leptosomus (assembly GCA_013401335.1). NCBI lineage: Eukaryota > Metazoa > Chordata > Aves > Coraciiformes > Brachypteraciidae > Brachypteracias > Brachypteracias leptosomus. The sequence continues at coordinate 82,434 of VYZX01031821.1, forward strand.
CCCTCTTCCACTGGGTTGTCCCAGGAGAAAAGAAAGGTCTGATCTGAGCTGAGTTTTACTTGAAACTCAACCACATGACTGCAAAGTGTGTTAAAAAAAGGGAAGCAGGGTTTAATTAATACATTAATGTTCACTCTTAATACTATATTCATTAAAAAAGTAGCAGCACAATCCATCCAAAGTCCTTCCCTCTCTGTAGCAGATGGAGGGGGATGTGTAATAAGGCTGGAGGGAGATTATTTTTTGCATTCAAAAGCAGCAAATGAATTTTTTTTCTGTGCATTGTGTTATTTTCTAATCCCTCCAGTTAATTACTTTTGTGGCCAGAGTGGCTTTCACAGGATGGGTTTCACTCTCCTTTTCCAAAGCCACTGGAGGTGCTCAGCAGTTGGGTTCAGGGTGGGTTTATTGGGTATCAAAACAAGCCACAAAATGCCATTTTTTCCAAATGCAACCCTCTTCTTTCCCCTTGGGAAAGGAAACCAGAGCAGGGCTATTACTGTGAGTAATGGGCTGGAATTGGGGAAGGAAAGAAATCATAGTGAATATCAAGAATAGCTTTTTAACAGGGAGATGTATCAGGCTGAGGAACAAGTTCCTAGGGAGCAATAAATAATCCATTGTCATCCTAAGTGCACTTAAACTGGTTTTTTTTCCCCACTACATGTCTGTGAGGGCTCCAGAGAGGATGGACACACTATTTCTGTGGTACTGGTGGGGAAACTGAGGGACAGCAAGATGCCCGAGGTCAGAATGGACCCAAGGGGATGGATCTGGAAGCCTGAGAGCCTCAAATCTTGTTGGAAAGCAAAGTAAGGACAATAGGGATTCTCAGGAAGGGGGATAGTCATCAAGGGCTGGACTAGATGACCTTTAAAGGTCCCTTCCAACACAAAACATTCTATGATTCTATGATTATTCTCTCTAGGCTGCCAAAATACTCTACTTGCATTAGCCTGGAGCCAAGAACCTCCCTGGGCAGCCTGGTCCAGTGCCTGACCACTCTTCTTCCTAATGTCCAATCTAAACCTCCCCTGGGGCAACTTGAGGCCATCACCTCGTGTCCTGTCATCAGTTCCTTGGGAGAAGAGCCCAAGCCCAGCCTCCACCATCAGAAGTGCTGATAGAAACCATTTTGCCCATCAAACTCTATAATTTAGGGACATGAGAGGTCCCAGAAGCTTCCTTGAGCCTAAAAGCATCTTAGCAACTCTATCACTCCACATGTTGTTTGTAGTCCTGTGGGCACGAAGAGGGAAGGGTCAGATCTAGTGACTTTTTCTTCCTTGTGGTAGATGTTTTAATTTGAAACACTGGTTGAAGTCAGAAACAGCTTTAAAGGTCAAACCCTCCTGACTCAGTCCTCAAGATTGACCTAAGATCCATGTCAAACTGGGAGTAGAAGCCCCAGACATCCCAAGTCCTCTCCTACAAGGTCATGCAGCTCACCATGGAAGCTCTGCCATGAGAGCCAAGAGCAGAAGAGCAGCTAATGATGGATATTCACCCATTTCAAATCTGCAGAGCAATTATGGCCATAAAGAAACCAGGGGGACATGAAGCATTTGCTGTAGTACCAGAGGCATGTTCAGAGGCAGCAAAGGCAGGGAGATGATTGCTCTCCATGAATACATTGGAGAGAGCAAAGCTATTTAAGCTAATGGACAATCCTGCCATGGGAACAAATAAGGATCAACTCTCTAGAGGCTAAAAGGATGGGTTTGTTCTCCACAGAAGGGAATTTCTAGACTGGTGGTGGTGGGGACAGGCGAAAAAAACTGAATGAGCCAGACAGATAATGGGGGTTAATATGGGGTGGGATGGGGACTGTTGGATGTGGCAGCAGGGAGCTGCCTTTCAAAGCCCAGGAGGCCCTTTCTGCTAAAGGCATTTAGAGATTTTTGCTTTTATCTCCTCTATCTCTTCCTCTTCTCCCCATGCTTCAGCCCAGCAGCCATCCAGCACTCTTCCAGCATCTCAGCTCTGCTGGAGGCAGCTCCAGGCTCCTGGGGAGGGTATTTTTGGTGATGGGACATGCCAATGGTGTGTGCCAGGACCTGCTCTTCTCCTTGTGCCCTCAAGGTTGTCTTGTAGGCAAGTTGAAGGGTACATTTAATTCTAGCAGGTGTTTAGCTGGAGCCTTACAGTCAACCCCCAAGGTTTCAAGCTGTGCCTAATGTTAACTCCAGTTTTATTAGGCCTTTAAAGTGCATTTTTAGAACCTTTTGGCTCAAACAAAATTCACCCACCGTAATCACAGAGTAGATAAGGAATAATAAAGTCCCAATTCATAGGCAGCTTAAAGATGTGTTCTGTTTTATGGCTAAATCAATGGGCAGCTTTTTGATGCTTGGTGCTCTTCATGTTTAGTTCCTTGCTGATGCTGGTGTCATGGACACAGGTCAGACCCTTGGCTGGTGCACATGGCACAGTCTGACTGGTTTAAATGGGGATTCTCTACCTGATAAAACAGCCCTTATGGTTATCAGCAAAGCACTTGCTCAAATTCCCTTTATATTAAGGGGGTGAACTGCTGTTGGCTTCAGCAGAAGCTGGTTCAGGTGTTGGGTGGAAGATGGTGCCATTGCCATCCTACTGCTGAGGGCATCAGGGAGTGTTTCCTTAATGCCACATCATATAACTGGCTGGGGCAGGATGGGTGGGAAGTGGCTGCAGAACATTATTAGATCATCCTACCCTTGCAAGGTATCATAGAATCACTTAGGTTGGGAAAGACCTCCAGGATCATCAAGTCCAACCTTCATCCAACATCTCCCTGACCCCCAGACCATGTCTCAAGGCATCATATCCACTCATTCTTTGAACAGAAGCTGGGCACTGAGAGAAGCACCTTCTAAAGGTGATGGTGATACCCTTGGCCTGTCAAGATGGGAGTTTTCTTAATACAGATTAAATCCTGATGCCTCTGAGCACACTTGGAGGAAGCTCCACTTTATAAACCCATGGTTGGCCTGTGTTGGAGGTGGTGACAGAGTCCCTGCAGGCCACCAAAACACCAACATTTCCCTTTGGTTTCCATCCAAGGGGGTCCTCACTACATCTGGAGCAGCACATTGACCTTGGGGTACCAACAATTTAGGTGCAAAGCCTCCTGAGGAGTCTTTTCCCCTAAATCCACCCATGAATGAGGCTTCGTGCCCTGCCACCCCCATGGTGGGATTCCTGGGTCACCACAAACTCGTTACTCTCCATTTCATTGGAGCCATTTGCATACATGGCCCATCTGGTCCCCTCCAGCATCACTCTCTGGCCACATGCACCAGCATAAAATCACAGTATCTCAGCTGCAAGACAGGCAGGAAAACATTTGCTGAGGGAAAAAAAACCCCAAAACAACCCAACACCCCCTTTTTTTTTTTTTTCCTGTTGTGCTTCCATTTGGTGGAACCATTTCTTTTGCTGGAGTTGTGTAGAAGCTTGTTCTACAAGAACCTCAGCGTGGCTTAAATGTGCCCTGGTTGCATTCCTGGGAGGTGGGGGATCCTGCCAAGCTTGGCTCTGTGTCTGCACACCATGTATGTTATTAAAGGAGGAGCTGCTGATGGATTCCTGCCATACAGATGGAAGCTCAGCAGCTTTACTTCAATGCCATAAAATCATAGAATTGTCAGGGTTGGAAGGGACCTTAAAGATCATCTAGTTCCAACCCCCCTGCCATGGGCAGGGGCACCTCCTACTACATCAGTTGCTCACAGCCCCCGCCAGCCTGCCCTTCAACATGTCCAGGGATGGGGCTTCCAGCACCTCTCTGGCCAACCTGGGCCAGTGTCTCCCCACCCTCCTGGGCAAGAACTTCTTCCTAACGTCTCATCTCAATCTCCCCACCTCTAGTTTTGACCCATTCCCCCCAGTCCTACCACTGTCTGAGACAGGCTGGTGTCCTCCTAGCTCTCCTCTTCCTCAGGCCAACACTCAACTCAGCAACATCCCCTCAACACACCTTCATCCTTTATTCTTCATCTGGTTGTTGTTCTCCATCTCAAACCAGCCAAGGGGGAACACACCACTGAGAAAGAAATGTCCCAACAAGAACCCTCTTCCTCAGAACTTCTCTTCCAACTGATCAACTCCTTGTTGCTCCTCCCAAACTGGCCAGTTCCTGGTTGCTCTATCTCCAGCCTCACCCACCACCCCAACCATGATCACCTGGGGGCAGTTGGGACCTCACACAGGTTGACCAGGTTATATCTGGGGCCATAAATCACGTGGGGAACAAGACACACTGTTGGGTTGTGACCCATCCATAGGTCAACTGCACTTCAGCTGGAGAGAACCTGCAAGTAATGAAGCCCCTGGCAAAAATCCCAAAGGATGGGGAGGAGCAGTTGAGTGTGTTCAGGGCAGGGTTATTGAAAACAGCCAAATGAATTAAAATCATTAAAAGAAATGATAACTATTCATTACCTAACGAGATCTGCAACTTTGAGGCAATCTAGGGCTGTTTTCCTATTTTTTTTTTCTATTAGTCTGACCCTACAAGTGTGTTATAAACCCCAAAGAACTAATTAATGCCTGTGAAGATTGCAGGAGGAAGAGCATTACCTGCCTGGGCTGAGCACAGCTCCTCCTGGCTGTAATATTCATAATAATGGCTTGTAATCTTAATAAAAATACTACTTGTGGTAACTAATTAGGGTGTTAAATGGCCCAATTTGGGGAAATATAAAGTTTAATAGCTCATTGTGCAAGCTGAGCACAGTGCAGGAGATGTCTCCAGCTGGATGGACACCAGCATGTGTCTCCAAACCTCCCAAACCAGGGTTATTTGGGGGGAGAAGCAGCAGCTTGGAGGCATTTCCCAATTCCCTGTGGGAAATAGTGTGGGGAGAGTGGTCCCAGTTGTGGGGTGTAAGTGGCTTCACTGGGAGAGCAACAAGCTGTTGACCTGCATCCAGGTTGGATGGGGCTTGGAGCAACCTGGTCTAGTGGGAGGTGTCCCTGCCATGGCAAGGGGGTTGGAACTAGATGATCTTTAAGGTCCCTTCCAACTCAAACCATTCAATGATTCTGTGATTTAAGCTAGAAAAGGGGAGATTTAGGTTGGATATCAGGAAAAAGTTCTTTAATATGAGGGTGGTTGATCACTGCAACAGGTTGCCCAGAGAGGGGGTGGAGGCCCCATCCCTGGAGTCCTTCAAGGTCAGGCTTGCTGGGGCTCTGAGCAGCCTGCCCTAGGTAGAGATGTCCCTGCTGGTGTAGGGGGGTGGGGCCAGATGAGCTCTAGAGGTCCCTTCCAGCCTTGAATGACCTTGAAGGACTCCAGGGATGGGGCCTCCACCCCCTCTCTGGGCAGCCCTTTCCACTGATCTATCCCCCTCAGATTAAAGAACTTTTTTCTAATATCCAACCTAAATCTACCCTTTTCTAGCTTCAAACCACCACTCCTGGTCCTATCATTACAAACCCTTTTGAACAGACCTTCCCCACCTTTACGTAGCCCCCTTCAGATACTGGAAGGTCACTCTAAGGTCCCTCTGGAGCCTTCTCTTCTCCAGGCTGACCAGCCCCAACTCTCTCAGCCTGTCTCCATATGAGAGATGCTCATCCCAGCCTAATTGGCCTTGAGTCCTGCTAATTAGCCAGGAAGCCTTTCAGATCTCTCTGGTATTCCTACAGCAGCATTTCCCCCTTCTAACATTTGCACAGATAGATGCAAAGTACTAAAGGCATCTCCAGAGCTTCCTAGTTTGGCTGTTTGAAGGTGGCTTGTCTGCCTGGTGAGGTCTGACCTGCAGCAGGAGCTACAGATCTCCCACACTTCCAAAGCCTTTGGAGATACCTGCAGAGGAATGGAAGCTCCTCAAGACAAAGAGTCTCTTTAGAAATGCTCCCGACAGCTACAAGCGTGGGAAGATCAGCCTGAGCTGCTGCAACTCTGTTATCTCTGTCGCTAGAAACATCAGAAGATAACAAAATACTTGGAGGTTTTTTGCTCACAGCTAGAATTTTTACTTAAAAAAAAAAAAAATCCTAAGCAAGCAAACTCTGTTGGAACAGTGTGAAGATCATATGAGCAACAAGCAGCTGAGATATGATGCTGGGATTTTCAAACCCAACCATATCTCCAAGAAATAGAGCAGAGTACAACACAGAACCCCCCCCCTTCAAGGCTGAGGTAGCTTCCAAACACCCCAGGAAGCTTGCTTGGTGTCCTACAGTGTATGGAAGAGCTTAGAAAGGTCTGATCAACCCAAGGCAAGCCCACCACGCTGGGATGTGCTACTGGTAATGGTCTGGGTCTTGCTGGGAAGGTGAGTGTGGGTGTCCACGTTGAGTTCTGCTCGTGGTGAGGTTGGATGTGCTATTTCCAGGTAGCTTTCTGGAGGCACATCCTCCTCCCTCCATCATGATGGGAGCTCCACCTCTTGTTCCCCTTCCCAGCAGGACCAAGCCCTTCAAGAGGAGGATGCAATTAAATCATAGGATTCCACCTCATCTGAGGGCTTTGGGTGGTTGTTTCCCCATCTGTAGGAGGAAGGAAACCCAGGGCCAGGCTGGGGATGTTGCTTAGCAACTGAGCATGAACCACACACTCTTAAATGCAAAAAGATTAAATAAATAATAATAAAAAAAATCTCATTTAAAACAACCTTACAGGTTTCACCTGACACACACCCAGCAGGTCCACCAGGGTGTGTCTACAGCAAGGGGATGTCTCACACCAGCAGTGGTTGCAAGCAGGGAACCCTCTTTTAAAGCATTTCATGGTTTATTAACTGCTTGGCTGCCAAATAAAGAGCTTTAAAAAAAAAAAAGAAGTGCTCCTCTCTGCCTTGTTTCTCACTCAGACCCAAAGAAGAGCTTGATGTGCTTTGGAGGGAGTGTGAACTTGCAACACAGCTGGCAATAAATTCTATTTCTATGGAGAAAAGTGGATCTGCCCCAAGGCCAGTTCTGTTGGAGAAGGTCCAGCCAGACACAGACTTTTACTGAAAGCTCCTCCAAAAAATACAATCCCCAAATATTCCTTCTTCCCCTGCAAATTCCACGTCCCCACGTTGCTCTTTAGCAAGACCTCTGCTTCCTCAGGGGCTTCCAGGAGTTGAGTCCATGTTGAGGTTCCTCACTTCTCAAATCAGGTGGAATAAGGGGGGTGCTGCCCTGGGTCAAGGTCCCCACGCTCAGGACCTCACTGAAGAAGTGGTGGGAGCTTTGCTGGTGGGCAGATCTCAAACCAGATGAACTCTGATCATCTCTGAGGGGCTGGATGTCTTCATAGGCCCTTTTCTATCTCTGGTTTCCAGGAAGCTTTAAAAAAAAGTGCGACAACGATAAAAATAACAATAAAAAGAATGTGGAGCTGCAAAGCATCCAGTGAATGTCAATTGATTTCTTTAGTTCCAGTGATGCCACCTCTAATCCTGCTCTCCAGATAGATCATTGCTGATGGCTCCATGTCAGAGTCTTTCCCTGCAAGGAGATGCACTCAGAGGATTATAAACTAATGATAAGGATAATCCCAGACAAACAAAAGAGCCACTCAAGCCTCTGGCTCTTGGCGTGTGGCTTCAAGTGGGTTGTTGTGGTTTCTGCTTCTTTTGTGCTAATTGTGATGGGGATTAAATAATCCTGGCTGGGGAAATCTTGACGTTTCCAGCAGCAAATTCCACGTTGTATCGTTGGCTTCTCCAGCCCTGGGCAAATCGTGAGGGACCGAGGAGGAATAATGAAGCTGGAGATCCTCCAGCTCATAGGTGAGCCCCAAGACCTCTCAAGCTTGGCCTCTGATTTGCCTCCTACAAACACCACGAAGCTGCTCTGAACGTGGTGGGTTTTCCTCATCTTTTAAGAGCTCAGTCCACCCGAGTTGAGGAGATTCAGCCCCAAAGCAGAGTGTGGCTGCTCTACAAAAAGAATTGCTATGGTCTGCTTGCCTCTAGCTAGGAGGTGATTTCCATGGTGAGAAGACCCAGTGAGGGCTGTTCATCCATATTTACAAGGGAAGGAGGTAAAATCTGGCTGGAGATGAGCTGCAAAAGGACAAGGAGCTGAGAATTCAGCATCAGAGAAGGCTGATGTGAAGCCCAGGGTGAGGGTGTGTGCTTGAAGGGCTTCTTAGGTGAAAATCTAGTGTTGTGGAAAACGGTGAAAGGAGACTTGGACACTTTCTCTTTCCCCTCTGCAAGTGTGGGAACCTCTTGGCAGAGGAAAACTGAGGTGTCTTCCCAGTAATGTGGAGAAAACTGAGCTGGGGAGGCTGGTTCCAGCTCTAAGAGGGTTACTGGGGTATGAATTAGTGTGGTGGGTGGAAAGGATTCCCCTAGGGACCCATGTTGACCCCACAGCAATGCCTGGAACCTCAACTCTTTCCCATTATACCCCAATCAACTATCACCTCTTCCCTTAAACTCTATTTTCTTAGTTTGAAAGGTTGGACTAGATGATCCTTGAGGTCCCTTCCAACCTGGTATTCTATAGTTCTATCAGCAATGCCCTAGGTAGAGATGTCCCTGCTGGTGTAGGGAGGTTGGACCAGATGACCTCTGGAGGTCCTTTCCAGCCTCAAACATTCTGTGATTCTATAAACACTGTAGAAAATAAATAATTTCCAGATAGAAAAGATTTCTCTACCAATTTTCTAGATCCTGGGCATGGCCACTCACCCACTGTCCACGTGGGACTTTGCATCACAAGCTGCTGAGAGTTTGAAGCCACCAACCAAGACCGACCAGCAAATTGTAGTGTCAAGACTTTGATTAGATATTTAGTTAATTCTCCTGATTTCTGGGTGTGTGGCCACTTAATTCACTGTGGAAAGAGTCTGTGGAGGAGCCCCTGCACCTTTATCCAAATGAGAATTGGAGGACCAATATTTCAAAGCCATAAATATTTTCATTTAATTAACGCTTTAAACGCAAAGTTAATTTATTTGGGACACTAAAGTTTCATTTCAGTCTAATTGGACCTTTATGGGATTTTAAATGCAATTGATTATTAAAAGTATATCTTGCTCTGTCGAGCCCTAACAAGCTGGAGCTGCTGAATATTTTAGTGCAGAGCTGCTAAAGCCTCAGTAGATGTTTTTAATAACCTCCATTGGTGTTTAACACAGAGGCAGGAGCTGTCATTTTATATTTAAGGAGACACATCCATCTGCAAATAAGAGGTGGATATCCCACAATAGGGAGATTGTTTCCAGCCTTGCTCTCCACTATCCCCTGGATAATTAATTAGCCTTAAATTGGTGTAAAGACCCCACCTTACAGATCCCTATTAAAGATGCTGGAGGTGGGGGTGCAAAAAAGGAGCATCCCCACGGAGAAGGTCCTGGCAGGTGGCATTGCTGTCATCTAGAGGGCAACAGATATTGTTGCTTTCCTGGAAAAAGCTGCTTAATGCAGCTCTTCTTAATCGTGGAGCTGCTGCTTGGCTGAGCAGCCTCTGGTCTCACTCGCCAGGGGGGAAACAGCCAAGCTGGAATCTCCTCCTATTGCTATATTGATGGTGGGCACCACTTGGCTCTGCCCTCCCCTCCTCCTACCTCAGGGCAGCACCTGCCTTGGTGAATTATGGTTTCCCAGCTGACCCCACACTGAGGATTTTATCTGATTTTTTATTTTTTTTTAGTGGGAAGTCCTAATTTGAGGCTGTATTTCTCTTATTTCCTCTGATTGTTACCACTGAATTTTTTTTGGTGCAATCCTTAAACACCCAGGCAGCTTTTGGGGCTTCTCTGCATTTTGGATTTTTTTAAAAAGGAGCATTTTATGTGGATTTCTTTGTCTGCCCTGCCTGGTAGGTGTGGGTATGGCTCAATGACACCAAGCAATTTAAAAGTTAATGGCATCTTTGCAACGAGAACCTCCATGTGGGTACCAGAGCACATTGTTTTCCTTACAGATGAAACTTGAGACTTGAACTGGTGAGTTCATCTCTAAATGCTGCTGAAACCAGTGTCTGGCCAACTTCCCATTAAAGCCCCTTTCTGGAAGCCTTCCACACCAGCTGTCACCCAGTCAGCTGCCTTGTTTGCCTTGGATTTGTGGCTATAACCCAGCTCCTGATTGACAAAGATGTTGGTTTTTATATATCCAAATACCCCCAGATTCATATTCAATATATCAGAATATTTCAAGCCTTTTTCTCTTTCCAGCTGAATTCTCCTCACTCTTAAACAATTCTGTGTATTCCATGAAAATGAAGCATCAAAATGATGCCAAGTTGATGGAGTTTTCCAAATCTTGTCCAAAATGTGTGTTGTATGAGGTAGGGACCAAGACTTTGTGCTCCAGGAGGAATAACCCCCAGGGAAAGCCCTGGACTCCATCCCCCAGCCCTGCACCAGCACATTTGGCACTGACTCTACATCCAGCTCCAAATTCCTGGCTTTATCCAAAACATTGGAGCATCCTGAGTCTGCAGAGAGATGGCAGGAGGCTCAGCTGGCAGGATTTCCTCCAGAAAAGGATTTCTGGTTCTGCCACCTCCCTGGAGAGCTGAGACCTCCTGCTTGGAGCTTAAAATCTTCAGAGGTTCAGCAGATCCTCAGTTGCCACTAAAAAGGTGACTTAGATACAGAATAATTTAGAAACGACCTCTAGGATCATCAAGTCCTTTCTCCAACATCTCCCTGACCCCTAGACCATGTCCCAAAGCTCCACATCTACTCATCTGTTGAACCCCTCCAGGGATGGTGACTCCATGAGAGATGAACTTCATGACTTCTCACCCAAACTGACTTTTTCTGGAAAGTTTTGCTTCCTTGGTTAGGGGAAACACCTTTTTCTCTGGTTTCCCTTATTTTTCCTTTCTTTTCCATCTGCTGGGTGGAACACGGGTGTCATTGCTTGGTGAGAAACCTTCAGCTGACCAGGAGGACCAGACCCATCAGAGAAAACTCTTCTTGGGACAAGAGGAGGTCCCTCATTGTCAGTGCAACATCTCTGCTACTGAAAAGCCTCACCAAGCATAATCCACCCTTGCAATATCCATGCTTTCTAGTTAGCAGATCTCCTCCTGGAGAAGGATTTGGGTTTTTCCTCAGCCCCCCCAAGCACACCCTCCTGCCATCCCAATGTGTTGTTCTGTGCTGCACCCAGGGATGCAGAAGGAAATGGGTCAATGGGTTTGCCAATTAAAATTGCAGGGAAACCATCCCCCCTTTGCTGCCAGCTGATAAGGCTCAATTAAAAATTAAAGGTAGTGAAGCTTTTGCATGTGGTTTGAACTCCTCCTGGCTTCCCTCAGGATCCTGTTACTGTGTTAGTCCATGCACTGAGGTGGAAAAGAACCAGCCCTGGGTGGCCAGAGGGGTTGGGTTGATGTCCTCCACTGCGAGGTGGCCCTGGGGATGCTGAGGAAGCTTTGCAGAGCATAATTGACTAAACCTCCATGGTGTGAGGTGCAGAGAGCAGTGACTTGTAATCCCATCATCATCTGCAGAAGATGAGTCTCCTGATAAGCAGCTACAGCAGCAGAGCAAGCAAATGGGGCTGTTCATCATCATTGTGCTCTCAAGCACTGAAAAACAAGCACTGGAGTGATCCAAGATGCACAGAGGGGAGGATAAAGCAGCCAGGAAAGGAGGCACAGCTCGGGCAGGAGAGCTGCTGTGGTGGGATGCCCACCACAGAAGAAGGCACATCCCTCCTGCCTCACCAACCTCCTGTAGGTAACATCATTCAATTTAGTTTTACCTTGCAGACACCACAGCAGGCTGTGAATTGGAAGAGCTGCTGTTCTTTGGGTACAATACCAGTTGCACACCAGTTACAGCTTCTTCAAGAGCTGAGGAACACGTTGATGATGCTATCAAGTGTCAGTTGTTCACTTGCCACCCTGAGAGACCCCCAGAATTGACCTTCTCATTGCTGTGCTAGTCATTAATGGGGTCTGGTCATGCTGGGATTGTCTAGGTATGGAGGACTTAGCCAGGAGCAGCTGAGGGAACTGGGATTGTTTAGTCTAGAGAAGGCTGAGGAGAGACCTCGTTGCTCTCTACAACTACCTGAAAGGAGGTTTCTGAAAAGCCTTCCCTGGGCCAGCCCACATGAAAAAATAACTAGAGAGGTAGGAGGGCAGATGCACCCTTAGATGTCCACCACATCTACCTCTGAGCTCATCTGTGAAGCTCCCCCTTGCTAGACTGGAGGAGAAAAAGGCATTTTTAGAGCATGATTCACTGACCTATTTCAGACAGCTCCATAAGGACACGATGAATCACCCTCTTGGGTGCCCACTTCTGTCCATTCATGGGGGGGTTGGATGATGCAGACAAAGGCATTTACACTGTAAGCCAAGAAAGGGAGGGGTTAGGAGTGACATGGGGGTCCCTTGATGTCCCTGTGACATCAAGGGTAGGTTGGAACAGCCCTAAAGTCTCCATTTCATCTGCAAAAGGGGTGCAAACAGGCTCCCCTCTTGCATGTCCAGGGCTGGACTGGGATCTCCTTGTCTGTTCTGCCACCAGCACAGGCACCTACTGCTTGTTCTGGATGCTCTTGTAACACACCAGACATGTCAAGCTGTCCCCTCCTCTCCTGGTGGTGTCAAACTGCTCTCAGTGATGGTTCCACCCCATGAATTTGCAAAGCTGAGCTGGAGATTGAATGCAAAGAGCTTTTCTGGAGAGTTCTTCCTTCATGGTACCTCTGCCCAGGTTGGGGAGGTCATAAAACCAACTTTTCCTTGGGCATTTTGGCACTTCCAGCCCCCACCAGTGGATGGAATGAAAGCAGAAGAAGCATTTCTAAGCAGAGCTCACATTAAGCTCCAGGTTTCCACCCCCCCTCCTCCAAGGTGAGGTTCAAGCCTTGTCTGAACGTTCATATTAATCAAATATTTCTCGCACACATAACACCTACCACCTTCTACAGGAGAAATATGAATTCATTAGCAGGAAATGTTAACAACTGAGGGAATATTGTCTTCTGCATGGAGCAGAAAATGAGACTTATTGATCATTTAGCCCTGGCACAGGGATTAGAGCTTCAGCCCTCCACAAAGTCCTTCCTGCACCACCCCATCATCCAGCTCGTTGCCCAGCAGGGCTCCTTTTCCTTCTAAATAATGACCTGTCCCAGTTTGGCAGGTCAAGAAAGGTTTGTTCTGACAGATCTCTTAATGCAGCAGCTTTGGCACGAGGAAAAAAGGCAGGAAATTGGGTTTAGAGGCTGGTTTTGATGGACAACACCACCCTGGACATGGATTTGTTTACGCAGTGGGTTGCTGGAGCTGAGCCATTCTTCTGTCACTGCTGCAATTGGGTTTTAATCAGAGGAACTAAAAGCATTTTGGATTTGTCAGAGATATGTGTAGACATCAGAACCTGGTGGAACCATGGAAACAAGGGGAAGGGTTTGCTTGGTGCCATGGGGTTGGACTAGATGGTCTTTGGAGGTTCCTTCCAACCCAAACCAGTCTATGAGCTGGGACATGTTAGCCCAGACCTCCCTTTGCTCTGGTTTGTGATGCCATCAATGCCTGGACTAAGCCCTCACCCTGTTGGGTCTCAGATGGGGCTTATGAGATGCTCTGCCCACTAACTGACCACTCTCCTGGAGAAGCACCAGGTCAATGCAGAATCACCTGGAATGAAGTTATGGGTTTCTTCCAGCAATGCAACAGGTTTCATTCTCAACAGCAAAGCCATCAAGGTGGCAGAAGATCAAGAAAGCACCAGGCAAGGCCAACACAACCCCAGCTGGAGCCTTCCAGCCATTGCAGAGGGTGAATCTGGCTTCAGAGCCACGTGTTGAGCACCAGCCTGTGCCCAGGCTCTTTGCCAACCATCACAAAATATTCCCCAGGCTTTCATTAAGGCATTAATCTCATTGCAGATACATCACTGCCTTGTCTAAGCTGGTTCTACCTCCTCCAACGAGCTTCACACGAGCAAAAAAAACCTTTTATGTCCTGATGTCACATCTGCTAGAGCCCTGATGGGGTCAGTGCCACATCTCAAGCAGGATTGCTGCACCCACCTCAACCCTCCTGCTTCCTAAAGCTGGAGGAAACCCTGGATAATGAGCCTGAGGGTTGGGCAGAACCGAGTGAAAATTGCTCCTTTATTTGATGTAATTCTCAAGCAAACATCACACCCGGGAAGGGAATGGGAGTGACAAGTCCCTTTGCTGCCCCATTTGCAGAGGTGACACTCCAGAGAGCTCTGCCAACTGGGTTGTGCTCCCAGACCTGGAGCTGGGGAGCTGGTGGCTGCCCACATGAGCTCAGTCATCTTTTATTAGGGAGATTTTACCAGGATTGGGGGTTTTTCTCCCTCTTTTTCATCAGCAGGTCCTTGGGAAAGGTGGCAGGAGATGATGAAGGTGCAGCCAAGCAGGATGAAGCCACCCCTGGAGCATGTGTCCAGGGAGGTTCTGCTAAAGCAAGGAGAGATGAGGCAAAAATTGGGTATTTCTGGGTGCTGCCAACACATGAACTCACTTCACTGCCCTTTAGGTTTTAATTCTAGCAACATTTTCCCCTGAGAATGGTGAAAATTGGAGAGTTTCTCCACTTGTACCTCTTCCATGATGAGATATTTTCACCAAAAGCCTTTATTTTTTCCCTGTGAGCAGCATTATTTTGGTTTTGTGGGGGTTTTTTGTTTTGTTTTTTCTTGTTTCCTCTTTCACTGATGACATTTGGAAGATTTTTTTTTTCCCCATTTTGAAAACATTTCCCTTTCTCAAACCTATTTGCTTTGGCTGGTCACCCAATCCTCTCAGCCACACCAAAAAATCAGCTGGAAAAAATAATTCCTCATTCTTCAGAGGCTTTTCATGATACAGAATGGAGAAAAAATGGGGGAAAAAAAAA
>VYZX01031822.1:6238-41628 GCA_013401335.1 Brachypteracias leptosomus
TAAGGTATTGTTTTCAATCTTTGAGCATCATAATTACTTTGTGTGCCATAAACATTTTATAGGATATGATTTTTAAGCTATAACAATATAGCCAAAAAAACCCCTTCCTGCAAAGCTCACAGAGCTAGCACTTGTATTTGGCATGAAGTGATGACACCGGGATTAGAGTAAGGAAGTTTTTATTTAACAAATAGAATGCCATCGTTGCTTAATTGACTTCTGGAACACTGTCCTGGCTTGAGATAGAACTAATTTTGTTCAGTGATTTTACTTTTCAGCTGAGTCTCTGCTAACTAATTGCACTTTCTGAAGTTAACAGCTTATTTTCACAGAGAGTGTCTGCTTCNTACAGCTTTGTATAAAGCATAGAGTGTGTTTGAAGCTCCGTATACAAAAGGAACAGTCGAAATACACACCTCCACTTTCTCTCTCAAGACCATACCTTGTCAACCATGAGGAAGTTTTCTATTTTTTCTCCATCATTACAAGCAACATCTCCAACTTCTCTAACAGCTTGAGGTAAAAGTTCCTTCACTTCCTGCGCTATTATTCCTGTTCACAAAATAATAGAAACTGAAGTCAGGAAACACAGTGGCATTCTGTTGATCATAGTTGTGTGCTTTGACTTGCCAATCCTAAAAGCTACATGTAGTGCTAAACCATCAACAATTTCTCTGTGGTAGGAAAATCTAGGATTTCACTTTTTTTTTTTTTCTCCTCACAGAAAACAAACAGAAACCCTTAGAATTCCAATTTCTCTGCAATAAGAACAAAATTGTTCGTGATCACGTACTTCATTTTTATTAAACCTCTGGAAAATTAACCTCCTATCTTTACAAAATTGAAACAAAAGTTGGCAAATTACCAGAAATACTTAATTCTGGCATTTTTATATCACAAGAGGAACACAGCAAAGTATGCAATTGTAGTATCCTAAAAAATGAGGGTGAAATAGCAGGGTGTTAAAAGGCACTACGGCACAAGTAACAAGAGTGGAAATTAATGAAAAATAGGAACAGAGCTGACTTAATACCTGTTCCATGAGTATTTTCTATTCCCATAACAGATGCAAATTCAGGCTTGTAGTCATACTCCACCAGCCTCATTTGTGTTATTCTTCTCAACTGCTCATTCGTATCGACCTAGTTGGACAAATACCAAGATTCACATATTGAAACACTAAGAACATCATGGCATCTAGGACATCACTGAGATAGCAACAAGCCTGACACAGCCACTTTGCCAATCTTCACATCAAAAAAATATGGGACAATTTTCCCATTCCCCATTAGCAGAGTGCTGCTTTTATTTATGTTGCCAGTTACACTTCAGTCTGACAACTCCCATTTACACAGATATCCCCAGCTCCTATAGTCAGCCTCTTCCATAGTCCATAGGCGACGGCTCTACAGAGAGCAGAGGTACACCCGATTTCTTTAGGCCAGCATTTCAGCACATCCAGCATAAAGAAGCTGCTTCACATGTCAGAACAATGATCCACACATGTGCTGCAGTGCAAACATAAATGCCCTAAATACTCCCCAGCCCTCACCTCCCGGATATTCTGTTTTGCTCGGCTGTCAGATGGATGCATGACTCTGCCCATAACTTTTGCATTTCCGCAGACAACCAGTGCTTCGTCTGGTGCATCTGTGTTAATTCCTACTCGACCATGATAGACTATCATCTCTGGAACATGTCCTCGCTGCCACAGTACATCACTGTCATTCTCAAACTGCCCTGGGTTAGATGCCTGGAAGAAAAAAATTATGTTTTAAGATATAGTATAGCATAGACGTACTATTGCTTATCCATTAGAAATTCAGGGGAAATGAAATGCTAAATCTTTAATATTTAAATTGTACTCAACAGCTTTTCTAAGACACCAACAGAAAAAAAACCAGACTAGAGTCACATCTAAGTGCTTCTGCTCACACAGCAATAGCCTCATTGCCTTTCCCCTTGAATTCTACTTTATTATCACCTTAAGCTAAATTGCAAATGTCCAAAGCTTTCCAAATTTTGACTTTAACATTATGCCACATAACCATTCATTACTTACCAGTAAATTTTAGCTGAGGTTGCAAATCAGAAAAGAGCAAACAAGGCAGAGATTAAACATATGTGGTTCACAAAATCCTCTGTAATGTTTCTAATTAACTCATTAGAAATTTCATGTCAAAGGAACAGAGTCTTTCAAAGAACACTAATAAAACAACGGTGCATGTATAATTAGGAAAGGAATTAGATTTCAACAACAACTTTTGTTAATTTATTTTTTTTTTAACTTTGAGTCTAGGCTTTAAAATGTGAGTCTGAGCAAAAGTATGATCACAATAAAAAGTTCACACTCATTTAAAGAAGCTGGGCTTTCACAAGGCATTGCCATCTGCAATGCCTGGTGCTGCGCAGTCACCACTGTTTGTCACAATTAGAGCATGATCTGATATGCCTGATAACCACGACTCCGTTATGTTTTGCTTGAGAGTATAAAGGGCTAGAACATGAATTACTTTCTCTTGCAGCACATTTGCACAGATTTGCCACTTTCAGTTAAGCAGTGTCTGGCTCACTGTACCCTGCCTCCAAAGCCCTGTCAGACATCTGGAAAATTACTTTTTTTTTTTTTCTTTCCAGCCTTCCTGTTGACATTTTCACCACTTCAAATCACAGCCTCTTGAACATTCTGCTTTTCTGCCTTCTTTTTTCTTTGTCTGGAATAGTGGCCAGGTTTACAAAATCTCATTCCCTGGATTCCTATTTAAAAACTGTCTCATACACATCAAAGGAGCTCACTTCACTGAAATTTCAAAAGAATCTAACATTAAAAATGGTAGAAAAATGTAAATTTCTAAATCTTGCACAAAAATATATCTTATAACAGAACAATAATCAGGAGGATGACTCAAATGTGACTATTCAATGGCTTTCCCAACTCAGTAAAGAGGCAATATTTGTAACACTGCTAGATGCAGAAAGAGAAATTCATGCAAAAGCAAAATTGTGAAAACTAACAGACAAAAAAGAAAAATAACTAAATATGCAGAAATGATACAAACACAATGCTTCAGTGTCCTGAAATAAAGGAACCCACAGCAACAGTCAGGATGATAAAACTCAGCAGGACAGAAAACTATTGAACTGCAAACACTGCTTTCAAAGCCCTGTCACAGCTCCACCCAGAAAGGAGCTCCACCCAGAAAGGAGCTCTCAGCCATATTGCTCTCCAAAAACTTAACTGCAGGAAAAGAGTTTATAGCACAAGAGGACACAAAATTATGGCCCACACAAATAAAAAAGGAGCCAGGACTGAAACCATCTGAAAACCCCCATCTTCCTTTGGCAGCTCCTGTGCAACACCACATATACTGGAGGCTGGCATTTCTGCACTCTCCAAACCTGAATGCTAAACCAGTCTGTAATCATAAGCCTACAGGCAGATGATTTGCTGCTGAAAAGGACCCAAGCAATCGCCTACAAAAAGTGATGGCAGGACTAATAGTAGTTGACCGCCCTCACCTTTCTTTAGGACCACATCCAGCCCCAATTATTACACTTTTTTTTCACTCTAAAGCAAAATCCTAAGCCTATTCCTCACCATAAGCCAACGACTAGGAAGACTCCATGCAAACAAGAAGAAGCTCCTTGATTGGTCCACAAGAAAAAGTTCCCCGGACTACAATCTTCCAGAGGTCCTCATCATACTTTGCAGCCCCATCACATGGCACCTCTGCATTTCCTATCTTTCTAAGACCTAAACATAATCTTCACCCTAAGTAACCGTAACCCTGGAGTATGCCCAGTGCAAAGATTAACCACCAGCCCTCACCTTCCCCTGGCAGCCCTCTTGCAGCCCCGCTCATGCTGGGGCTCCGCGACTTTTCTCTTTCCTAACCCTGAACCTCCATAGCTTCTGTTACAATAGAGCTCTGGGGTTTTTCTCTCTTCCAATTCTAATTCTAACCATAGGCCAAAGCAGAGTACTAAGAGGAAAACTTTGTATGGATCAGGGGACTGAAAAATAATAGTCACGAGGAAGAAAGACCAATTCTTCATTTTTTATTTTGAAATCTATATTATGACCACTAAATTAAGAGCTGGGACACTCTGGGGACACAATGGAAAGGCGCAGCTATGGGTCTTATTCATCTTAGAGCTGCTTGACCATATTTCCTTGCATTTTTTTTCTCATTCTCCCTTGAAAATGAAGCACCTAGCCAATGAAACCATTTACCAAATTCCTGGCAAGTACTGGAAACTTAATTCACCTCAAAGAAAAAACAATCTGGAAAAATCAACATATTTTGTATTGGAATTCACAAGTTTTCTTTTTAAATTCTTCTGTAGCTTTACTTTTAACAGTTTAAAATGACAATAATTAAAAGATAACAGCATACAATATACAACTGTAAATTTTTTTCCTCAATCTTTTTGAGTCAGTGGTAATTTTTACGCCCAAGAATTATCCCACATAGTCTCCTAGGAATAACAAAACAGTAAATATTTTTCACACAAAAGCAATATAAATTTTTACCTACCCTCACAATGATCTTTTCAGACACATTTGCAGATAGTAGGTAGAATTGGTCCTGGGAGACAGCATACAGTCCAACTACCAGCATGAAGTATCTAATTTGAAATTGATTTAATCAAGACAATAACTGAAGTAATGTCTTCTCACAGAAAAAAAAATAAAATGTTTTTAAATACAACCACTATTATTGAAACATATAAAGATAGCCAGAATGTTTTTTAAATGTGTTTGTTATAATATGAAAGAAAAATTATTTCCTTCAATCTCAAGTAATATGCTATTTCAATCCCCACTATCACTGTGACTACAGTATGTTTGAAAAATTTAGCAATGAAGACTCAAAAATTAATACCCTTCCTTCCCCAGAAGAAAATTATTATTATTGATTTTTTGGCTTCCTGAATTCACCAGCCATCATTCTGGCTATGATTTCCTGAAATGATCTCTAACCATAAGGATGAGATATTTTCTCTCATTGTCAAAGCATTCTGTGACTCTAGAAGACAGGCCTTTAAGCAGATACCAAATATCACAGAATTTGAAATAAAATCACAGATTTGACAGCACTGAGATTTTTCACAAACATCATCTCCATTCTAAAATAGACCTTCTCTTTTCTGCTTCACACACAGAGGCCAACTAGCTACAGCAGTACCTCTGGTCAGGATTAGGCTTCCCCTTTTTCCTCATATTATTTGCTGTTGTTTCACTGAAGTGTAACCTTCCCAGTGTTACTTTAGTTATCTGGTCCCCTGGTAGATCAACTCTAAAATAGAAAAGGAAACAAGATCAGAAAGCATTTGGAGATCTACCTGGCTTAAGACATATTTATTTCCTCAAAGTCATTAAGTTTTGAGCAAAACTGAGAAATGAAAAAGAAAAGAGGAATCCCAGTAAAAATGCAGTAACTGATCTATAAAAATGCATTAAAACCACAGTGACTATGTCAAGGAAATTAACCAGGAGTTGAAAACTCTTCTCAGTAATGAGTCTTGTGTTTCTTGGTCTGTTTGTACACAGTCTTGAACATAAAACCGTATGTGTTCCGTGATGGGTATTTGTTGTTTGCCAAGGTTAACATTGCTTATTGGATCTGAATTTCCGCAATAAAACAAATAAATTTTACTGCTTGTCCTTTGTTTCACCTGTACCTGATTTGTATGTCTGGAAGCATAAAATACACACCTGTGACTCAAATACATGGTGGCACAGATTCTCTAATTGATAAAGAGTATTAATAAAGAGTTTGAACAGAGAAAACCACAGTTCATCAAACAGTCCTCTGTGAAACAACTGACACATGCTCAGAATCTATTTGTCAATATCCACAAGGAAGAAAAGTGCCATGCGGAGGTAATTTAGTGAAAATCAAGCTCTTCTCCCAAGCTCATTTTTGCAGATTATATATTGCAGCCTTTATTCCAGCACTGTCTATGAAACTTGACACTGTCTTATCTTTTTCTGTTGCAAGGCTTATGTAATAATTTATAGAGGACAGAACAGCTCCAACAGAAGACACTTATGCCAGATGAACAAAATTTATTCTGCCAGTGAGTTGAGATGCAGAAGAACAGCAGAGAGTTCCAGGGAGGAGCTGCACGTATGTTTCTAGCAAAGGCACTCCCCCATAAAAGCACTGCAAATACATCTCGTGCCCATGTAGAACAGGAACGTTACTGACATTTTTTAAGATGGGAAATGTATCCGCCATACAGATCTAAATATCACACAACAGTGTTGCTATCTGAATATAAATATTTTGGATAAGCATACTTGAACCCATTTGTAAAGCAGCTGAAAATTGTCCTTAATGAAGGGAGATCAGGTATATATTACTACTGTGATCCTATGTGCACACCCAGAATGGAATTTGGATAAAGATCAGAAAACTGGCTTAGATCTACTGTAAGTTTCCAAGAAATAACTACTTAACATTTCAGAACAATCGAACACTGAAATAAAATGGAAAAAAAGTCTCAAAATTCTTACTTAACAGGTTGGAAAGTTTTTTTGCTTCGATCTGACTGAGACTGTTCAATAACAATTGTTTGATTTGGAGCTTCCACCTATAAAGAAAAAGGAATTTTTAAATATTACAAGAATATTAGATTTTCAAATACATAAAATTTGAAGTATAAATTAATAAGCAAATTGAATCTGAAACATTGAAATTTCTCTAATTTCTCATGAAACTACATAGAAAGCAACATGGGAATTGATTCCTGATCAGTTGATGCCTGACAGCTAGTCTGAAGCCCTAAATCATTCTGTGGATGTAATTTGAAAGAAAAAAAAAAGAAGTCATGCATTAATTTGCAAAAGGAAAATGGCTTTCTGAATCTAGACTATCCCAAAACATACATGTAGATATTTAACATGAGAACTGAACCTATGCAAGGTAGTTCCATAAGTTATTTTAACGTAAATTTCTGTATCTTTCTGGAATGATACCAAACAGCATTTTGCTCTGGATGGGAACAGATGACAGCAACATTCACTCATTTCTTATGCATTAGAATGCATTAAGCAAAACTAGTAGTAATGGCCTTGCAAAACAGCTACATGGATTTTTTTAAAATCACTGAAATTTGGTACTAAATAAAAAACCTGGTAAAACCTTTCAGAAAGATTACAATTTCTTACTACTTCTGCATGTGTAAGCTTGTGGACCCATATCTGCTGGGAAAAATTTGGTTCTGAAAATGGAAATGGAAAGTCTGGAAAGAAAAAATGGGGAAATTGTGTTGGCTTTCTGGGTGTGAACTGTTTAGGAAAAACAAATGGTTTGATTCTTTTTCTTTGCTTTGTGAATGTTTTTTACAACACATCTTCACCAATGGGTAGACTGGCCACATACACACAAGCTGATCCCCCCGCACTGCCCACAGAGCAAACAAAATTTCAGCCAAAGAGAGAAATGTCAGTAAAACCACAGCAAATAGGCAAACATGAAGTGTTTCTGCATATATCAGCACAAACATCCATAAAACATCACTTTTTTTGAAAAACAGTTCCACACAGAAGTCACTAGTAACTTAAAAGAGTTGTCAGTTCTTGTTCAAAAGACTAAGAAAATAATTCATATCAATTATTTACCTTATTCTATGGATAATCACATACCAATTTATTAGAAATAATATCACAAAGAGGATAAATACTTGCCTTTATTCCAAAAGCTTTCAAGTAAAACTTTTCTATCAGTTTCCCCCCAAGCTGAGTTTTGACGTATTTTGGATGTCCGGTGATTCTAATATGGACTGTTATCTGGAAATGATTTTTCTTCTGGCACACAAAGGCATCATCTGTTGCTGAAAAATTAAATCCTTTATCTGTGACAATGTGATATTCTACAGCAGGTCTACAAAAAAAAAAAAAAAGAAGAAAGAATAGTACAGCTGAATAGTGCATGAATAGTACAAGAACTTTAAGTACAGGTGTATTTGACTGACATCTTGAGTTTCTGTTTTTAACGCGGTCTGAACACATGAAATGTTTGGAAACCAGAGGTGGAGAAGCTTACATAATCCTCACTTACAAATCTGGTTTAAAATAACTCTTTGCCCCTAAAAGCACAACCAAATCTTTTAGTGTATTCAAGCATTCATTATAACATTGCTATAAAAAACAGCTGAATAAGTGCTGCAGACAACAACATGCTAATGAGACAGCAAGGCTCCCTGGTTTGTTCCTGAATTCCCACACCAAGTGCTTCTGCAGAAGCTGCTGGGATTTGATTAGGGCTTTACTCAACCTAGAAGTAAAGCTATTGATACTGACCCTCTGGTAAGATGTCTATAAAACTCTCCTTCACAACATTGTCCATCCTACCCCAACTGAGGAAACCCTATTCTGTTATTCAAAGGGCTAATTTGTCACCCAAAGGGAAGAGTATTCTGTCCTTGTAATTCACAGCAAACAAGAAAAGGTATCAGAAGATCTTTCTAAAACAGCCAGTGAACTCACCATCCCAGCAATGTTTCCAGTCCTCTAAAACAGAGGATGGATAATTCTGAAATAATAGGACTACATGGCCAGGTTCCTCATATGGGCACTGGCTTTTCTTGCTAATGAAAATTTGATAATGATGATCTCGTCTGACGCTACTGAGAACCTTTCATTAACACAATTACTGAAGATGGCTTTTCAGAACTCATCCATTCCTTTGCACATTATTAGTTGGAAAAATCAAAATGTACACTTTACAAGAAATGTACAGACTTTATTATCTTTTTATAAATTATGAACAAGAGGCCCCGTTCAAACAGTCACTGATTATCTAGAACAGGGAATAAAGAGAAATAACAATTTTGAACTACTAAGTCATATGTTAATTCATATTTAAAATTATAATGAAGTGTCTACAACCTCCTTAAACCGTCATTATTAAAGAAGCAAAACTGCTTCAGTTTCTTCCTACAACTGGTAATTCCTTTTATTTATGCAGGAAATGTGTGTGTTTCATAGTAGGGAAAGGAGCAATTTTTCAGATTTAGGTGTGCAGCAAGTTTATTAGCTGATATTTTTAAAGCAATTTCAGAGTATTTGCTTACACATTTGCAAGCAGATTGAGAAGAAAAAGTACAAATTTCTATTTCTCCAAGTTGCATTGTTTAGAAAAATGACTCCCAAAGAAGAATTTCATGTTTATAACTTTCTGAGTATGCCATTCACAGTAATTAAGAGCACACACATCTTTCAATCTGATTGCACAAAGAATGGTCAGTCTTACCAAGCAGTACAGTAAAACTTGGAAGAACTTTTAGGTAGCAAGGGATATCCCTGTCACACAAGCATCCCTACTAGAAATACAATTCAAGTTCCTCATTCTATTCAGAATTTGAGTCTTCAGACAACATCTTTGGACCCAAGTCCCACCAATCACAATAGTAATGGGGCAGGGACCTAAGGAAGTGCCAAGCAGACACAATGTAAGACATAATTAATGGTAGAATAACCTTTTCTAATGAATCTACCTTGGCTAACAGCATTTTGTTGTGGAAATGAAATAATCAAAAGGTTAAAATACTGGATTAATAAAATGCAAAATACTAATTAACCTGAGAAAGCACCCTTAAACTGGGCACAGTAATTCTGAGGTACAGGACTATTCACCTACACTGAGAAGTGATAAGCACATGACTCTTTTGAGGCTAACAGAATACAGAAACACTACTCAGAAAATCTGTGCACTGTGCTGTAATTACAGTGCATGTTGGAACACAGGCATGGCCATTGACCTCACTTAAAAGTGACACTGACTCTCTCAGCAAATAATATCTTGATCCCCTTCCCCAGTAACAGCAACAGTACATGTATTCAGATGCTTTAACATTCAGCATCACATTGTCTTCGTTGACACAAGTCACAAGAAATGTGAGCCTGTAACTTCAATTTTAAGTGTATGGGAACCAACAAGTAATTGGGTAGTGTTGAGAGAGCAACTTCCCACCATTAGCTCACGGCTCTCATGTAGTCATTGACTGAAAGTTGAACAGGAGTTGGAAACCACTTCCATCTAGAGTGACAATACACATGACAAACACAGATGGAGGTTTCTTGGCCCATCCACTTCCCAAGGATCAGAAAAGTGTGGACACTGAGCCGTCTGCTTTCATCATGTCAATACCTTAGGAGAAAGGCTGTGTGGGACACAGCAAAATGTGTATTGCCTTTATCACATTGTGCACAAACAGGGAACATCAGTGTCCAACAATGATACTGATAGACTCCAAACTCCCCTGAGAGCTTTTAGCAGGTTGGGCTAGAGGAAAATTAAAATTTACTATGCTGTTTAAGTCCAGAAAAGACAGTGACAAATTATTTGCACCAGTCCTGGGGAATAAAGCAGACACTGTAGAAGGGCTTTTGTTAAAAGGGATCATTCACTAAATACTATAATGGAGAAAACCGGGGATGTAAAGTCGACTTGGAATGACCTTTGCCAGATCATGTGGCAAAAAAGATGATTTACAGTTCTGATTTATTCAGGAAAACACTAAATCTTTGACTAAACAGTTGTACATCATATATATATGTCTACATGCTATTAAGCCTTAGGTTACTACAGGTATCTTCTATTTACATTTTCCATTTTTTTTTAGGCATTTGGAGGGAAAGGTACCATATGTTCAGTAATTACTTGCCCCAATGTGCTTGACAAAAGAAACAAAAATGAAGAGGTATTTTAAGTTAAATTCACTTTCTTTTGCCCCTAAGTCCCTGAAGGGAAATCGGAAAATCTGGCATGAATTTTAACCAGTGTTCTGTTTATCTGCAGATTCATATTCTGTCATGCTTGATGTACCTTTTTCTCCAGTCTTATTTTCAGTAAGAACAAAAACTACAATACCAGCAAAAAACTCCCCAAACAACCAAGAAACCATTTTTTCCAAGTGCAAACATCAGTGCTTACAGTTTCTCATAATTTGAGTTAAATAAACTGTGCCACTGAGAATTTTGATATGGTTGCCATGTTAGAGCTTGATAGCATTTTTCCAAAGCTGCATTCTGTCCATCACTGTCATATTCTTGCACTTCAGTTGCACAGTCCTTAACAGTTGCTGTAGAGAGATAGTGACAATTCAGTTATTACTTTTGTGGCTAGCCAAAAATCCTGCATAAACATTTTTATAAATATATTTACATACATCCATACATATAAAGCACAAATATATTGCATATATATTTAAATCTCATCATCCTTTGCAGTTATTCCAAAAGATTGTGATATTCTCTTGACCTAGAAAATAAATTTTTCAGCTCTCCTGATTTGCAAAATGCTACACAAGTAGCACTTCCTAACTTTCTCTCGGAAAGAATGAGTACTTTCCTTTGGGGGAAGAAAAAAATGTCTTTTTTCTTTAAAAAAGTTTTCTTTTCTTAAAGAGTTAAGCATTTACTGTAAATCTGCAACAGTGCAAGGAGAAATTCAGTAAAATAATTAAATTTGTTTCCCTTTCTCTCTACTACAAGTTTAAACCGAATCTACTCCAACTCACTGCAACAGGTACTTCGTTTCGGAGCAGGAGGCACAGCTTTCCAATACCAAGCACCTTCATCACTGCATCTCATTGCTGATTAATGCTTTCTGAGATATCATACATTTTATGAAGACAGACGAGAATGTGATAAGAGAGACAGATAAATGGAGTACAGTAAGGACAGGATAAAATATGTTGTGAAGCATATAAACTAAGATCCGTCCAGTGGCAGCACAGTAAGGCACAGCCTACTGAATCATTTCGGGCCCAAGCTTCATTTGCAATTCCTGCTTCTGACATACAGCAGAGTGAAAATACAAGAAAAAATCTACAGTAAAGAAATTCACACCTCATTTCTAAATTATCTCCATGCCATTTTAACCCACTGCTGTATTCTTTTTCCAATAGTGCGTGTGCCAGCACAATTTTATTAACAGTGACTCCCAAGGAAAGTATATTTCAAAGCCATGTCATCATGTATTAAAAACAGCAATAGCAATTTCAGATACAGAAGCATCTTCTCATCCCCTCTTTCCAGCAGTGGTAGACTTAGAGGACTAGACACAATCAAGCAACACTGATCAAATAGAAGATACCAAGGGAAAAGTAACCTACTGAATCCAGTTGCTACTCATTAAAAGTGACGTAAAAGATTGATTTAATGCTGAAAAATAACTTGCTCTGAAGAAAAAACAAGCAACTCTCAAATTTTCCACTAACAGACAAGGCTGAAATTCCTCAGATAACCTGTTCATTACAAACTGTTCGTTCACAGAAAGTCTCATGCTTCACAGAAGCTGATCCATTTCTGCACATGCCTGATAAGCTTTTTTATAAGCTTTTTTATATCTTTTTTATCAATTTTATCTTGATAAAACAATAAGCCAAATTAATTTGGGGAAGGCGTGGGGAAGATTACACAGGTTTTACCAAGCTTGCACTTGGATACACTTTGTAGAAAAGATATGGAGTTGAGATGATAAAGGGAAACTGCAATCTGTTTGCTCATCCACCACATTAATTCCCTGTTAAGCTGACCCAAGATGGTTTCTTTGCCCAGTCAATTTAGCGCCAAGCAGAGTCAGCATAGTATGGTATCATCTGTGTACTGCAGGCTCATACATGGAGAAAGGCAGAATATTTCATCCAGAGAGTCCTCAGGAAATATGAACCTCTAACCCTTCTTATCTCTTCACCAAATATAAATAGGTCCTGGTTTTCAAGAACACTGAAAGGGTAAATTCCTCCAAACCTGGCAGTGGAATACAGACTGTTAATACCCGTTCAAAGCCAACAGGAGCTGTGCTCTTAAAATACCTACTTGTCTATGGCATGAAACATTACACTTCATCTTCACACAGTTGCTTACCTTGTCTGGAATCCTGGGAGTGGACTGGAGAATCAGTAGCATCTCCCAGTAATTGTGAGAGCTTCCTTTTTTTGCCTGATGCTGCAGAAATACTTTTTTAAAAACACACATTGCATTACTCAGTTATGAGTTTAAATACAGATATCACAGAATCATAACAAGAGAACACCCAGGTATCTCACTCTAACTGTATTGTCATCCACATTCTAATTTGCCAGGGGAGGACTGCATTGTTTGCTTTTTAAAACTTAATTATGCCATTTTTCCCTCCATAGCATAAATTAGTTTATTTTTTTTTATTTCATGTGAATAGAGAAGTTGATCTCTTTTTTAAAATTTACACACTGTATAAGCAGCAGGTTTTTACTGTTTCCTGACATTTGCATTAAAATCACAGCTTTATCATGAATAACTGTACTGTACTGAGTATGAACTCACTTTCCTTCTTATACAGAAAATAATAGTAGCAGTTAAACTAGTGTGTTAATGAAGAGATGTCAAAGGGCAACTGTGGGTTCCCTTTCCCAGAAAGTGAGATTTCAAAAAATGCTCCATTATGCAAAGGGGAAAAAACTTTGTTCTGCGGTTTTGATATTATAAAATGTAAACTAGAATATCCCAACAGACGGTCACTCCTTCTGGATGGGGAGAAAAAAAAAGCCAAACTCCAGGTCTTAGTCAGGCCCAGTAGGTACTCAAACTAAGGTTTCTACATCAGTAGAAGAAAAGTCTGCCCACCACATTAATTGTTATTCTTCTCCTGCGTTTGTTCCAAAGTTCCACATTTGGTCAATAAGTATTTTGTGTCTTAAGTTCCAATAACCAAAATATTCCTTCAAAAATAATATGATTTTGACTACCTGGCACCTTCTACTGGAAAACAAACAATGAACACAAATAGCTCCACTGAGAAGCTCAGGCCCAGCCTCCTTCCCCCATATTGCATGTGATACGTAATTGAGTTCTGTACAGGAGACAAAGTATCTGCACGTCCAGGACTAACACCGATGAATTCACATTTCTGTCCCAACAACTAGAGAGGTCTCCCTCTGGCATGGATCAGTCAATGCATTCTTACAAGGTATCATGGTTGGATGTTTGCACTACCCAGCGTATTTTAAATAATTAAGTATCCTCAACATGCTGGTTGGTGAATATGGCAGATGGTATATGAATTCCACTTTACTTGCTTACATTGATAGGGCAATTTTAATTTTTTTTTCTCTCGTGCCACTTGTCAAAACACTAACAAGATCCTTATGGACAAATCCCTACAATAGGTATTGCAAAACACCTGAATATTTCTATTATGCGGTTATGAAGCACTTGTTGATCCCTCAGCCTTCTAACGTTTTAGAAATTGAAATCCATTTCTACTTCCAATCTGAATTTCAATCAAGATGTTTAAAGAACCCTCAATCACAAGTGGTGCAAAAATGTCTAAACACTGCCATCCTGTGGAAAATCCTACACCTACGGGATTTTTACACCAGTCTTAAACCATGTCTTCTACCAGCTTTACTTTTTTTCTATCTGTCTCATCCTTTCCATAAAAGCTTTATCATTTACCCAGAAATCTGAGATGCATTTGGCTGAAAGTAAGGATAATTAAAACCCAAACAGCTGGAGGATGTAGAATGATTCCAAGGAGTCACAGTGTTTTCCATCTTCAGGCAGCAGCCTTGGGGGATGGTGCAAGGATGCCCATTGGCATTGGGGTCAGAGTAAGTCTCCATGAACCTGCAGGGAAGCTTGCTGGGTGCCACAGCAGATGGGCATGGGGGTAGAGGCTGCAGCCCACTGGGCCGTGTAGTACCATACCATGGGGCTGCAAGAAGCAAACAGACAAGAAAGTAAGGATAAAGAAGAGGAGCTGGAGACCTTCCTACAAGTTTGGGAGAAGCTGAATTCATGTAACCTACTCTGGAGCTGTGGCGGAGAACACAGTTCTGATCCAGAGTCTGGTGGGGAGTCTGGCAACTGGCTTTGCCTAGGGATAAAAAAGAGATTTTAATTTCTACTGGGAGGAGACATGAAAGGTGACCACAAGGCAATGCTGAAAGCAGCTGGAGGAGGACCACCAGGCTACTGACAAGGGTCTTCAGGAAGCATTGCTCACCATGGTTACTGCTCCTTCTCACAGGAGCAATGTCACTTGCACTTTATCAGAACATCTCCTGTGGTGCCCCACATCTCCCCCATCTATACCAGCTCTTTTGAAACTCTCCTCCCTCCATAACCTGCTGACTTCAGTTCTCTTCCTTCCCATGAGCAGTTCTTCAGTTAACTCTGGGCACACCAGTGACTCTGAATACAGAGAGCTCAAAAGAGCTTTAAACCCATTCTCTCTAGACTACAGACTAAAGATGTGTAGCATCTTCATCCACTAACCAATTTCTTAACGCCTTCATTTGTCCAAAGCACTCTCAGTCTCTATCAGACACTAGCAGGTCCCATTTTAGCACCTTGCTCACCACAGCTCAAGTGCAGAAGGAAGCAGGGGCTGCTGCATAGGTGGGAAGTGAATCTGCCCAGTTTGAAACAAGAGGTGTTACAAGCTCACCAAAAAGATCCAGAAGCTTAAGGTGGGGTTTCCACTGGTGACAAACTACCTTCCCTCTTTTCAGTCCTACACAATCATCCAGTTCAGTTTGGATTAATACAGTGGGCAATCAATAATTAATATCTTCTACACCTCAACCACAAAAGAATTGAAAATAAAGAATACTAATGCAGCCCCCAAAAAAGGGGTTCTTTACCTAGTGTGCAAACCCAACTGACACACAGAGTTGGTTGCTTTATTTTGGTTTTGCAGAAACAGGTGCTAGGTGATAAATCACAAATCCAGTGCACTGTTAGCTCAAACAGCAGCAGTTTATATGAAGTACAAATAACAAAGAAATTATTTATGATTGGTTACATGATTTTACCTCACATAAATCTTTGTATGCATGCTCCATCAAGTACCTAATTAATTATATATTACCTAATTCATTATACTAAGGTAGTACTACATTTACCTTTGATTGTCCTCCTAGAGGGGTGCTTTTTAGTATTAAATTCACCACAGGTTACATAGGGAACACCTCAATGTTTTGATTTTTATCCAAATCTGTCTTTGATTTATGTAAAGAAGCCACAGTAAGGCATTATCTACAAAAGCAGACAGAATTTTATTGTCTCCAGATGCTGCTCTAATTATCATGTCTCATTTCTGATTATTTTAACTTTCACGGTCATCTTGTTCTTTAGTCAGAAGGGCTTCCCATTCTTGTTGTCTTGGCTTCAGACTAGTTCATTACATGCTAATTCAGTCTAAAAGTTTTTCATTCTATCCTTCCAACATCACTAAGAGGCCCATCCCACCAGCCTCCTCAAAGAAAAGCTTCAAGACCAAAACACTCCAAAGGGACTGTGGGCCGTGAACCACCCACGCCAGAGCTGAGGAGAAGAAGCAAGGAAAGAGAAGGACAAGTGTACACCCCCCACACCAAACACCACCAGCAGCAGTGGGAGGGATGGGACCAAGGTGGTTAAGAAGGGAGTCAGAAGGAAGAAGTGCTCAGTTTATATTGAGCCTCGAAAAGGTGGGACAGGAAAGATGTTTCCTAGGTGTTTGTTTACTTTCTCTTTTTCTCAACACATGAGCCAGATATCAAAAGTTTGTGTTAATTGGTAACAAAGGAAAAATGTCTTAAGTCTCGGCTCTCTTGCCCACCACAAAGGGTGCTCACAAAGTGCAGCTCCATGCAGCGTCCATGGAGTTCCACCCTCCAGCAGCTTCCACGTCACCTGCCAACAACACCTGCTAAGTGACAACACTGCACCGTGCCAAATTCAGGCAGAACTGGGCTGCTTTGCTCTGTGTAGAGCTACCTAAGCAAGAGGTTCATCTCCCAGTTCACATCCTAGGAACTGGAAAGCAGGACCACCTCCGCAGCAGCTCAGGGTGGCTGGCAATCGGAACAGCACAGGAGGAACACCCTTGGCACCCTGGTGTGAGGCAAGGTCCCTGCATGGCACAGCACCTTCAGACCCCCAGTGGGAGCATTAGAGGGAGCAGGTGCAGAGGCACAGAATGGGAAGAGACGGGATGGAAAGGGAGTTATGCTCTGACAGGTATTACAAGAGTCAGGGAGTAGAGGCATAACAGAGGAATCCTGGCTGGGAACCAAGAAATTCCATGTGATCCACAGCCACCTCCTTGCCACAAACCCCATAACCAAGCAGGGAAGATTTATGTTTTAACACCCCTGCTTGGAGAGGTCATCGTGGAAAACCAAACAACTTCAGTGTGCCCTGTGATTTTTAGTGTTCACTGGGTTTTGATACTGAAACAAATAAATCCCTGAAAACATGACCTCTCATAATTCCTTTCTAAAGTACTCCAAGAACACTGCTCTGTATGAGAACGTGCCAGCCCATACTTTACTGTGCAGCTTTCTGCTGATTTTCAGGCTGGATGTGAATGTTTCCTTGTGTGCAGCTGACCCTAGGGAGCTTTGCTTTCAACTTGTCTCCAACAGCTCAGACCATTCACACGCCTGAAGTCTGAGAGAAGGTTCTTGATTATTTACTCTATTCTTGATTATACTGTAATTATATCTCCCTATGACACACTGGTTTGCTTTTACACTTAAAGTGTCTCCTGTCAGACAGACTGTAAAGGATTACTCTCTTTGAGTGAGACCTAAAACTACACCATAGTTAAAGCTAAGCCGAGTCCTTCATGAGTAGGTCACAGTAACAAGCAGATGCTCCCACACAATGTAGCAAAGCCACTTCATTCCTTTTGCAGTGAAAATAGAAGCATCCTGAGTCAATAGACTGATCCAGAGAGGCTACACTTCTGTCCCCTCTCAGATGAGGGCACATGTCTATCAGATCTCTCATTTTATGTCAAATTTTTTAGTCCTTCATGACAGTGCTTTCAAAGCAGCTTAAGGGAGAGAAAATCCTATGCCATCTTGCTTCCATTTAAAGGAACTACAGAAGATTCTTCTATTACATTGGAAATAGATGGAGCTTAAAAAACAGACTCCTAACACTTTCAGGTATTGCCTATGAAGTGTAGGCTCAAACACTGCTCTGAAGCAGTACCTGAAAGACAAGTGCTGAAGATGTATGCTAGGCTAAAAATGCTAGAGCAGAGGATGGATGACAGACATTTAGTGAGGCATACCTCCTTTACTAAGGGCCAGTATTCTGTCAGAAATTGAATAAAATAAAATTCCTTAAAGGGACACTTTCATATTCAGAAAACACATGTTCCCGCATACACAGCAAATATTTTCGAGCATCAATGAAAAGTTTCCATAACCTGATTTTCATTCTACTGTTTCTACTTCAGGTTTTGTGTTTCTGAGCTTGGATGGCATGAGAGATAATCATTTCATTTTTGGTCACAGACTGTTACTTTTCATATGTTCTCATGTATTTCATACTGGTGTCATTACTGGTTTTCTAACATGTCACATCCACAACCCTGCATTTTGGGTTAGCTTTATCTATGTGATTAATGTTAAAAAATAAATTTAAAAATTCCACATTAGAATAATTTTCAATTTCATTCAAAACAAATTTTGTCTACTAAACATTGTTTTCAAATTTGAATAAAGTAGAGAGTTAGTAAACATTTGAATTATTTTCTTTCTGGGGGATACTTGATCCCTAGAGCTACTGAGTTCCAAATATGCCTTGTAAAATTTAAAACAACACATCCATAGAAGTCTAAAATTTCTCTTCTACACACTTGGTTCATGTTCCTGGTTTCAAACGCTGCCTTGTGTGCTCGATGTCTGCTTTAAGTGAGAGCATTTCAATAAAATACATAGACAAACACTTCCTAGGAGAAAGTATTTATAAAATACAGAGGTAGTAGGGATATGCTTCCAAGTTACAGCTTTACTGAAACTGATATTGTGCTTTTTGAGGAAAAAATATTTTGTAGTTTAAATGATTCTGCAACCCTTCCTCTCTTCACCACTCAAGAGTAAACTATTGCTGCAGGAAAAGATGAGGAAATCACATGGCGCTTCACGTGTGGTGTAAGAGATGGAATACTGATGGTCTATCTGAAGCAAGCAAGACCATCTTTAATGGACACTTCAAGATGGATCCAAGAACTTCATGGTAGCAGCACCCTTTTCATTGCATTCTGCATTCCATTCTGCACATGCCATTATGTTGATCTGCATTTTATATATATGCAGAAGCTTTTAATATTTTCATATTTTTCTCCTTTGACCTGTTTTGGCAAGTTCCTGGATGAAATTATCTTCTGTTTAACTTCACAATTTTACTTTTAGAGATCTAATGAATTAGCAAATGTTCTTCTCAATCCCCTTTAGGGGAATGGAGCATCTCTCATATGAAGACAGGCTGAGAGAGTTAGGGCTATTCAGCCTGGAGAAGAGAAGGCTCCAGGGGGACCTTATAGTGACTTTCCAGTACCTGAAGGGGGCCTATGTAAAGGTGGGGGAAGGTCTATTCAAAAGGGTTTGTAATGATAGGACAAGGAGTAACGGTTTTAAGCTGGGAAAGCTGGATTTAGGCTGGATATTAGAAAAAAGTTCTTTAACATGAGGGTGATAGATCAATGGAATGGGATGCCCAGAGAGGTGGTGGAGGCCCCATCCCTGGAGTCATTCAAGGTTGGGCTTGATGGGGCTCTGAGCAACCTGACCTAGGTAGAGACGTCCCTACTTGTGTAGGGAGGTTGGACAAGATGACCTCTAGAGGTCCCTTCCAGCCTAAAACATTCTATGATTCTATGATAATTAATGAAGTACGACTGTAGTATAGGTGTAAAATCCTGTTGAGCCTCCAAACCAATAGTAGCTTTACAGATTGTTTTGTTGCATGTAAATACTTCATAGTACTGCAACTGTAATATCTAACATACCTAAGCTACATAATAACATATATATACACACACATTTACATTTCTTCTATGTTTTGTGTATAAAAACAAAAGAATAACCTTTTAAAGTTTTCATGCTGGAGTTCAATAATCTATTTAACCTGAAACATGTTTAGTCACTCTAAAAATGAAGGTTATGTATATTTATATACAACAACCTCTTCAGTCTTCTTTATTTTTATGACATGGGTAGATAGAAAATCCATTCATTATTCATGGCTTAGAGCAGGTAGAAGCCTATTTAGACCATTAAGTAAATACCTGTGCTACTGAGTGTGTATGAAATGAAAAATCCTGTGTTTAACTATTTTTAAAACATCCCCTCTTGCCCTGCTTCTGGGTAAGTGCAAGTGTCAGCCCATTAATAATATTTTGCATTGAACAACAGTCATCTGACAGTTGTCTAGATGAAAGATTTGGGTTTGGAGTCATTGATAGATCTATGCTGCATAACTTTCCAGCCTTGACCATGACCTTTTGCATTATGTATCCTTTGTATCTCTTAAAGTTGGTTTCAGAAGAGATTAATGGACAGTTTCTCTGTTCTGAATGAAGCATTAGGATGGAAGCAGTAGCCCTGTTTCCCTCAGACTGGGAGGTTTACATTATTCTTTCAATTTGTTATACATTAGGCTCATTTATATTACTTATTCTGTACATAAAGACTAAACTGGCACTTACAGGAACGTTAACATGACAGCTTTGCATTTAATGCCACAATTAGCATAACAGTTGTGAATTGTCCCAGACTTCATTATCATTCATTCTGTTGAACAAGACGACAACCATATTTCCATTACTGTCTGTAATTCATTTTTCAAAGTTTTTTTTTATAAAGCTTCAATAGTATCAAGAGAGCCACAATCCAGACTTTAGGTCTGACTGTTGCATTCAAATTTTATCATGGCACCAATGAAAACAGAGCAATCTGACGTAGTTTGAGATGTCCATGGTTATTGTAGGGGTGCTGGACTAGATGACCTTTGAAGGTCCCTTCCAACCCAAGCCATTCTATGATTCTATGTTGCAAAGGAGAGGAAGTACATGTTGCTGTAATACTTACAAAGTTCCAAATTCTGCATCACTACTGATAAATTCTTCTAACATACTTGTATCCACCATGGGATTCTCCAAGGCTCCACGGACGTCTTGCCCTAAAGTTAAAAATGTCAAAAAGAAATTATGAGAGCGGAATTAAGAGGGAATTGTCAATACTTCAGACTAAACAATGCTTCCCACTCTCCTACACAAAGGAAAACCAAACTCATCCTGTCTCACGTGTAACAGGTGGGTTATGCTTCTGGTTCAGTCACTCTGGGAGAAAGGGTGACATGAAATGCAGACCAAATGAGGACATGCAGGGGAAGATGAAGATGGCAGAGCAGCACCAGGCAAACACTAGTTCATGCACAGCATTAAGACTTCACTGAATTATCACAGCAAGAGGATGAAGGGCCCCAGCCTGCAAGTGGAAAAAAGGGTTCTGAAGATACCTTGATGCTCTCTTACTAAGAAAGCAAAAATAAAGCTTTAAAAATGTTACAGGAATTGGTGGCTTCCTCATATTCTCCCCCAAAAAACCAGCCTACTAACATGTTAAATATATTAATGAATAGAAAGGTTCAGTACTTCATCCTTTGTTGCTTGGTAACTGAAGACTATAAACAGATTTTATGATTATAAAGTCTCCAGAATTCATGACACCTTTTGTAGAAAGTCAGCCGGAACTCTCTAAGACAAAAAAAGCCAAACAGAACTGCTTTGTAGGCTCCCCACCTCTCCAGAAAGCCTTCCATAAATACAGGTGTGGCCAGTCAGAAAGTAAACAAGATAAGGACATTGAAGTTACTGCTCTCTCTAGCAAGACACAGAAGTTATGTGGCTCTGTCCCACTGCTACTCCAGATTAAATGAAGTATTAGTAGTAAATACCTCCAAAGCTGTGTGGCTCAGGCCCGAGCGGCTGACACCGACCATTTCCCCTCAGCTCTGCAGCGGAGGGGGAGAACACAAAAGGTTCATCACTGTCACTGAGCACAGGAGCAGTAACTGCCTTTGGTGCTTTCACTGTCTTCTCACTGTGCTGGCATCAGGCGTGTGCATGGTAAGAAGTCATACCATAATGTTTCTTCTGTTTTTTTTCCTGATGTCTCTGTCTGACATGGTTCCTTCCTGATCCAGTGTTGAGACATTACTTAACTGCATCTAAAAATCCACTTCCACCACCATGCACAGGAATCCCCTTGTGTGTTTGTCTTAATACATAAATTCACATTGCTAATAAACATCCCCTGAATTGCTTTGTGATCACAGGTTAATCTAGGCATTGTTTGCTTATCACTGCTGCAGACTTAATTTTGGCTGTTGCATACAAACCTGTCCTCCACACATCAGAGAAGAACAGATTCAAAAGGGGCAGCATGCTTACTTGCCTCAGCAAGTTTGTAATGTGGAAAGTCTCAAAGTAGGAGCAAAGCACTTTGTAAAACCAGCTGGAGAGTACAAAAGAGACTGGCTGTCCTTAGCAGCCTTCCTCAAATTTGCTGGATTCATGTCTGAATTGAGGATATCCCCCCTTGAATCTCAAAGACTTCTCATTTTCCTAGTGTAGTCCACAGGAAAATGATTCAGTCATCTCCTTTTACCCACCTGTTCCTCCTGTTGAAATTGCCTGGCCCTTATGCAGAATGATACAATTTTGTTATTAACATGAGGCCGGAGCTCAGACACAAAAAGTGTTTTTCCTGTACCATAAACCCAAGAATTCCTTATTTTGACCAAAGTCAGAAGCAAGCTCTTTTGAAGTACAGCTATGAATCAAACAAGGAAAGGGCCTTTAATATGGGTTTCCCACAGTCCAGAGATTGTTTCTGATGCTAAGTGATGACAACAGTGGCATGTATTAATCCCTCTTAATCTCTCCACTTTGCATAAAAGGTTAAATGGGGAGGAGAAGGAAGGAACAAGTAATTCTGTGCTGGGAGAGGAAGGGAGCACACCAGGAAGAAGACAGGCCACCACTAACGCAAGTTCACAACACAGGTGCACAGAATCATAGAATGCTTTGGGTTGGAAGGAACCTTTAAAGGTCACCTAGTCCAACCCCCTGCAGTAAGCAGAGACATCTTGAAGCAGAAGAGCCTGTACATTTGTCTGCCCTGTAGAACTTTATTCTTTCTTTCTGAATGTACTTTCTAGGTCAGTGGAGTCATGTGGCTGCACTGGCATCTGTTTAAGCAGAGGAGGAGCTGTTGGATCATATGCAAAGTTATTTAAAATGGTGGCATCTATTTCACAGGCATTCGATCACAGTAAGCACTTAATAGATATGGGTAGTACGTAAGCTGGACGTTAGGTGGCTGCAAGAGCAGAGAACTGTGTATTCCATGGGACAATCCCTGCTGAGAGGCCCCTGTGAACACACAGCTTCCTGCACAGAACCATGTGCCCGGCTAAGAGCTGCCAGAGGACATGCAAAGTCAGCAGCCTTGATTATCAGCTTGTGCTCAGGGATCTATGCTCCTAGTCCACACTCCACACCAGAACGTGCTCAGACATCTCTGGAAAGAGTCTGCACTGGGTGACACATTCAACCTTAGTGTCACTGTGCAGAGGATTGCCAGCTACCCAAGAAACTGATGAAGATGAAGGGCTGAGACAGTACTGTGGCTCAGGTTCCATACACAATTGTTTGCAGAACAGAGACTGCAATCATAGGTGGCATAGGACAATATTTTTCCCCATTTCTCCATAAGATTG
This sequence comes from Brachypteracias leptosomus, assembly GCA_013401335.1. Lineage (NCBI taxonomy): Eukaryota > Metazoa > Chordata > Aves > Coraciiformes > Brachypteraciidae > Brachypteracias > Brachypteracias leptosomus. The sequence goes on from VYZX01031822.1 coordinate 29,802, forward strand.
ATATTCTGTTATTTCTTCTTCAACCTGAAGTCTAAAAACTGTCAGTTCTACCACTGCCTTCTGCTTTCTTGTCCATTCTTGCCTAGCCTGTCCCTATTCCCAGCCCCAGGCCCAAAGGAGTAGTCCAAACTCCAGCCTCCTAATCTGGCAGTTGTTTGCTTCATACATCTCTCTTTGGCAGACATCCCCCCCTTTCCTACAGCCATGAGGGCCTCATCACCTGGCCTCTGAGCTTCACTCTATAGTCCTGTAGCCAACAGTCTCAATCCCTTAATAACAAACCTCGGTTAATTCTCCCAACACTTCCTTGTAGTGCCTCACGTCTGCATTTAAATCGCTGCATCCTTTTCAGTGGCATTTAGATACGAAGTGAAGGATGTGAGACAGAGAACCAGAAATTCCTTGCAGTAAGTTATGTCTTTAATAAAGCAGGTGTTTCAGAGAAAGTCACATGCTGTTGTGAGTTTGGCTTAAACCATCACTTGCCAAGGCTACTTGGGGTGCTCTTTCTACAAACATAAATTCAGTCCACCACCAATAAAATATTCTGTCAAACTTCTTGTATTGACTAAAAATCAATACTAAACTGATCTTTTCCTGACATTAAAAGAGGATGCCAGGAAGTTCCCAGTCAAATCCAGCTATTTGTAGTAAGATCCATGTTAAAACATCAGCTACTCTCTACAGGGAACAATCCTTAAATACAGCCAGAGATATAAAAGTGGCATAAACAACATGGTCAGTGCTCAGTAACACCTCCTTGTTGAAAGGACAAATTCATGATGTTTGCTACAAATCCTTGTAATTGGAGGGAAATGTTTCTGCTTGAGAATTAACTGATTATCATCTAAAGGTACTTTACCATTAAAACAGGCCTCAGCACTTTATAAGCTCCACTCTCTAGGCTCAGTGGAAAGTCCAGCTGAACTTCGTTGACTTACATTAAGTATTACTTAAAGGGCTGATAGTTCCTTAACTTCTTTCATGCTAAAAAGGACTCCAAGTACTGGTCACTACTTAAATTATTCAAGATAGTTCAGTTCATTTTGACTGGAACAGACCTGGAGTCATTGATACAAGCTGCTGCGCCAGCAGAGCTATGGACATGAACCTCAGATGCACAGCAGCAACAAACAGGAAAGGGTTAAGCTGGCAAAAGCGCAGCCAGACAGCTCCTATCACAGTCTAGGGAATTCATTGTTGGGAAGACCCGTAACTCCAAGTGGTAAGAAGCAAGCTTGTGTCAATGTAGATGTTTGTTCCTCAAAGTAACATTTGACAAAGAAACAAATCTTACTATTAATATTTTTAATTTCTTATTCCAATTTTTCTTCCTCTTTCAATCATCCTTAAAATGGCATAAGACACCTTTGGGGTTTGAGTGTTTCATGTTTAATGGCACAATGTTCTGTGGCTTAATTTATTTACCAGAGCTCTAAACTATATTCCCTATTCACCATGTAGGAGCATGAGTATATGGAAAGATGGCGATTCTACTAAGAGACGACTTTACATCACAAAGAGAACTGAGACCAAACATATTTGGGACACCTCAATGTACTTTTCAGCAACAACAAAAAATGAGAAGACTGAGTTTAACAGTGTAACTAGGTCAGCCTTCATTCAAGTTCCTCAACCCATTGATAATGTCAGCAAGAACAGATTGCTCTGCAACACACAAGCACAAGAGCTAATCAGGAGCTCTGACCTTCCCTTGACAAATAGCAAGGTACTGATTTTAACATACAAGTGTTTTAATTAAAAATACTAATTTCAACAGAAATCATAGAAAAACCTTGTATCAAAGACAAAAATTGGTGTGGGAGTGAAATGAGACAGAAAATAAGAACTTTCCAGAACAGCCACAGGACAAGAGAAAAGACATTTACTTGAGTGAGAAAAAGCCAAGGTCAAGTCCCGGTCAGAGTCATATCTAATCTAAGATGTCTATTAACTAATGAAAGTGGTGATCAACAGGAAAAACAAACATTAACTCATTTTCCTTGAAAAAACTCCTTTTTCAGACTGACCCCTCTCAATATTACAAATGTGAGTTTATCTTACTAATGAGTGTCAAAACAAATATGCACTGTAAGGAACTAAAGCAACAGTGGGAATTGGGATCAGTTTCTTTCATGAATTTCAACTAGTCTTACAAGACAGCTCTGCTCTATAAATGTGTTCAGTTGCCAGCTGATGCATCTGGAAGCCAAAACTGAGCCAGTGATGAAGCTGACTTCCTCTGTGGCAGCATTCTCCACTTCCACTTGATATTGCAGGACTCAGCTTTTTGGTAGCCTTGAAAGACAATGTTCTAACGCTGTTATGACTAATCTCAGAGGCCACTACGCTAGAACTAGGAGTTCATTGCTCTTGCCTCACAAGGTGGCATTGTAAAGCTAACCCACAAGCTGGAGAGATGCCATCAGTTGAAGCTGGCCTTAGATTCAGTGAAACCAACTCTTGCTTGAAAAATGAGTGCAAACCCTGCTTTAAATCATCTTGCTCCCTTTTCAGATTTACCTATGGTTTAACAGCAAGTGGAGCCTAGCTACTGCATGCTGAATGAATGATTAGCTCTTGTAGCCTTGACATATACCTAATCTCAGTGTCCAGATAATGGAATTCAGCCATCTAACAGCACCTCTGCATGGTGTTAGCAGACCTTTGTCATCTTCTAGCACTACACAGCAGAGCCACACACTACCAAAGTAGCAGCCTCCCAAGATGTTTCGTTTTTCCTGCAATGAAATGGAATTGACAAGGGCTTCTCCCCCTCACACTAGTCCAGACAGATGTTCTACCAAACTACCTTCTAAAAAGAGTTAAATTAATAATTCTAGAATTACAATTAGTAATTCTAGTTAAAGAGCTCATAGATGTAAAATCTGAGATACCTTCTATCTTCAAAGTTATCACTGTCACAAAAACCAACAGAACCTAACCCATGCTCCCCGGAAATTCCTGTTTTCCAAGTCAGTTCCTAAAAAAAATCTGGTTACGAGACTTTATATAATTCCTGTCCACAACTATTTGACAGCTATGCAATACAGTACTTGAACAAATAGCTTGAAAAAAACATTATGTTGCTGAAATCAAAGCCAATAAAGTTTGTTAGCTTTTGATCTCCATGACTTAAAGTGAACGTGGTATAAATTTCATAACATCTATAAACAACACATTTGCTGGTTTGCAGCCCTAGACTGTGATTCACTGATTTAAATTTCTTGTCTTGAATATATTTTCTTGATCAATGCTGGAGGATCTTTAATTTCCTAGTCTGAAATTAAAACTCGAAAGTTAAGAGTTGCCACCTCTCACCAAGACCAAGAGAGTGTGAGGAAAAGAAAAAAAAAGTAATTAAACAAAACCCACTTTTTTAGCAGAATGGAAATTAAATGCAGGGAAACAAAAACTGTCAATGTTATCCAAAACAGAAAATGTGGTTTTCCAAGTTACTTTGAAATCAGTATGAATACTTGCACACGTAATAGAAGGAAAACAAATAGAGAAAGAGAAGCTTGGAATAAAAAGGTGGTTGCTCTTCTTTAAAATGCAAGTGTAAACTGGAGGAGGGAGGGGAAAGGAAAGATTCAGTAAAAATAAAAACATACATAAGCCTTTGAAAAACCATTTTAATTATGTTATGGTAGGGTCTTTATTTTGGTATTTATTAAAGAAAACTGTGTGCTAAGAGAAAGGCAAAAAACTAATGGGACCTGTTTTAGTGTCAAAGGTCTTCGGAAAAAATGCAGGACAGATCCCAGACAAAAGACAAAAAAAATAAAAAATCCCCATTCTCAGAAGGATATCCCAAGGATACTGCCACAACTACTATTTCACCAATTACAATCAGGCTGTTTCAGAAAAATTATTAGTGGAAAGAAAACCCTCTTCAATCTGACATGGTACAATAGAGCAGAGAGGGAGCTCCCTAACCTCATGAAAAGCGTCAAGACTTCAGAGCTGATAAACTGCAAGGAGACCTCAGCCACTTCCCCATTTTTCTTCCTGGCAACTACCATGGCAGCAACACAGGCTCTGCTGGGTCCACCTTCCCTCTGGTCTTCTGGCCAAAGCACAAAGAAAAAGGCACTGCAGCACCTCTGAACCGTTTGTATTATTTCATTCTGGTATCACCTCACACGACAGCTTTGTGTAAATAGAGCTTTGAGTTTTAGGGCTCTTTTTCTTCCCCCTTTCTTCTTCACTTAACAACAATTACTCATTTTTTCTGCCACCAAAAAATGTTAAGATTCTTTTACAACTAGCCTCTTACCTTCAAAGAACTGCTGCAAGGCCTCATTTTCTCCCACCACATCCATGAAAAGCCAGTAGAAGTGTTTTGCTTTCCTACTGCTCCAGGAGTCCCACAGAGAAAAATGTGCTGTCTCTTTTCCAGATGATTATGAACATGCCAAAGAACACATCGTGTCTTTGTCAGAGGTTTCACTGACTTGGTTCCAGCTGATTTCGTTCCTCCATAACTAGGGTTCTACTTAAACTCTGCTACATGTAAAGGAGAATCTGACAAGGCTTTTGAGGCAAGATGAAGGTGTTCAGTATGTCTGATGTTCTTGTTTTACGGACCTTTGTCCCAGGGCTAACCATAATTACACATGCGCAAAAAATGCAGCAATAAAAATTACTTATCTTGTCTCTGTACTTTCACACAGGTGATGTAATTAATGCTACTGATGAAAGCAATAGCAATCAAAAATGCAAGAGCAAAGTCATCACCGGTTTCACTTTAAGTACTACCCCATTTAAGCAGCCAAGTGTCAGACTATCCAGCTGTTCTAAAAAATATTATATCTCACAGAAGTTTGATTATAGGGAAGCAGAACTTCTACACTATCACCACTAACAAAACTAAATTACAAGTTAACCTGTTTGTCTAAGGTAACACTGAAAAACATACGGGAAAGCTGAACATAGAACAAAGGTCTTAAAAGGCTTGCAGCAAACCCTATTTCACTTCCTTTAAATTGATCTTTGTACAGTGAAAATGGCCCCTGTTCTGTCACCCCTAAGCAAACAGGAGAAAAATATTTGCACATTTTGAGTAGGCACCTGTAAGAGACATTTGGTTATGAACAAAAGCTTCAATGATGTTCAGAAGTCCTAAAGTAGTTACATTCACCAGACAAGTAACTGTTGCACAATTTTTACAAGTGCCTGACACTCTAAGTGACAGAGGTTTCTCATGAGGTGGGTTATACTAAAAACCTAGAAAAGAACTTCAGGGAAGAGACTTGGAAGACAGAAGAAAGCCTATGGGTATTTACAAGTTGTTGATGTAATTAATCCAAGCAGTCATTACCACTGAGATATGTTGGGTAGATCTGTAGTCCAGAGAAGACAAGAAAATCATCTCAGCATAGTAAACTTCAGATATCATTTGTATCTTTACATTTTTATGTATAGAAAAGATCCTTCACTCTGCTTGAATGAGCAGCACTTGTAAAGGACTAAGTCAGAATAGCAGCAGTAACCAGCTATCACTTACCTACTACTAGCTAATCCTGGAAATGGCTTGATTTCACTATGTAAACTAAGGATTAACAACAATTTGGGAAGAATTTATGAACCTAACATAAAACATAATACCAACAAACACCATTTATTTTCTAAGAGTGAGTAAAGCCAGATTTCCTTAGCATTATTGAAATAAACAACCTACGAAACACCACAACAAAGAAAATGTCAGGCATTTATTTCCTTTTCATAAAATCATCTCAAGTTTTACTTCTGCAAGGCCTTTGACACAGTCCCCCACAACATCCTTATCTCTAAGTTGGAGAATTATGGGTTCGATGGGTGGACTGTTCAGTGGATAAAGAACTGGCTGGATGGTCACATCCAGAGAGTGATGGTCAACGGCTCGATGTCCAGATGGAGGAAGGTGACAAGTGGTGTCCCTCAGGGGTCTGTGCTGGGACTGGTGTTGTTTAATATCCTCATTAATGACAATGGCATTGAGAGTACTCTCAGCAAGTTTGCGGATGATACCAAGCTGGGGGGTGCAGCTGATATGCCAGAGGGACGGGATGCCATCCAGAGGGACCTGGATAGGCTGNGGAGTCATTCAAGGTTGGGCTTGATGGGGCTCTGAGCAACCTGACCTAGGTAGAGATGTCCCTACTTGTGTAGGGAGGTTGGACAAGATGACCTCTAGAGATCCCTTCCAGCCTAAAACATTCTATGATTCTATGATTTTAACTCATCAGGGAGGCTAACACCATTCTGCATCACAAAAAACAGAAGACAGACACTGCTTCAGACTAACACTTTAATCAGAAGTTTTATTTTTAAATGTAAATTACAATCACTAGTACACCTGCAAGTGCTTACCACATTGGTTCAACTAAGTATTATATGTACGCATATACAGCATAGGTCAGTTTAAAACAATCACAGTACTTCTTAGTGCAATCTGCAAAAGGAGAAAGATCTTGGACGCACTTTGTGGAAATAAATATCAAGTGACAAAAAAAAGATTCAGCAATTTTTGTTATGTATATTCAATGAAGTTCATGCATGCGCAAGAGTAAAAAGATTTAGAGCTCTTCCTTGTAATAGCCAAGTTTTGCTAGTGACATCTCTCTTCTCAGCTGCATAACTTCCCAGAACATCTGATCCACTAGAAAAAAGAGAAATATCATTAAACACACTGAATTAATATTTTATTTCAACTGATGTACAGGCTGCCTCACTCTACATCAGTTTAGGAACTTCAGAAGTAAAACCAAAATCAATATGCATGAGGGCTATTTTTACTCAATTGCAACAAAACCTGTTGAAGTACTTATTTTCAAAGTTCTAAATGAAGGTCCTATAAAAAAAAAAAATCAAATTTTATATTATTTCTTTTTAAAATGGTGGATAAAAATACAGTGTTTCTTGTCAGCTTCAACTGTCATTTCTCGTTTTAATTGTCCTGCCCCTTGATTCATGTTCTGTAAAAAGAAAATACTACAAGAATAAGAATTGCTTCAACCCAGAATCTCTAATTTTGTTGTAATTTTTCCATTTGTAATCTTTATTCCTTCCTCTTTTTTCTACCAGTAATATGCCAGAAACAAACTGGGATGGAAAAAGACTATTTTTAAAATTTCATCTGTATTTTTCTAAACTTGATGGGCCTAGTGCATGCCTTAAGCTTCTAGATGGCAAAGTAATACAAATTAAAATTGAGAATATAATTATTCAAGAAAAAAAATAGTTTCTGTGTAGTTAGGATCATGATGTAGAATGACTACAAAGATTATCAACCAAAGCAACGAGTACAAGGTCTTCCTTGTCATATTTCAAAAATCACTTTTGTAACAGTGACCTTTGTTTCAAAAATTATATGGTGCATGCGGAGAAATACACGCAGCGTGTTGTGCAATTATCATGTGTGTCTACATTCTTGTAAAGGTATTGTTGAAGTATTTATGCAAAGCTACAAATGCAAATTCGGTGCTTCTAATGGTAAAGGTGACAACCGAGATGAAACACCAAACTCAGGTTTGAAGAAACTTCTTGTGAAGAATACATAATTTTGATAATGCTGAAAACATTATTTGATGGGAAAAGTATGAACTTAATTTCTTTATCTCAATAGCAAAGTAAATTTTTACTTGAAATTATATAGGTCCTTTTGGTCAAAGTAAAAGCCTTTTAACTATAAACCAAATTAAAACTTAAATAACACATTTTTAAGATCTCCTGCAATGCTAGGAAATCAGTAAAAAGTACTGAAGGTTTTATCAAGCATAGTGTATGAAATAGATGAGTTTCTGGCAAAGTCTATGAAACCAATTCCCTTTGACAAGGAAAGTTAACACATTATTTTTTGTAAGGAACAGTCTCTCCATCAATCACCTCAAGAGTACTTCAGGTTAGAAATGGAAACAACAGATTTGGATGTAGCTAAAATACTGAGCCAGGGAAAATGGGAAACATCAGAAGAGATGACTATAGGTGAGGTGGATCAAAGGTGGGGCTAAATTCTAGCCAAATTCTCCATGAAGCAAATCCGCACAGACTCAAAGACTGGAAGAATGAAAAGCACAGACACCCATAAACATTGCAATGCTGTTTTACTCTATTTTCAAAAATGCAACTGAACTAAAAAAAAAACCCCAAATCTTAAGTGAAAGCAATTTTTAAAATTAACCATTCACACAGGGATAATGACACTTTTTCCACTGTCTGTGTTTAGAAAATCCAGAAGCCTAAGTGATATGGTCAAGTGATACTGTTTTTCAAAAAAACCTTAGGCTGAAGGCTCTTGGGCAATATTCTTTGACCTGGACAGGAAATACAATTAAATCGTGTATAGTTTAAACACAATCAAATCATCATAATTTTATTTTATAGTGATAAACAGGTAAAACAATTTTGCCAATGAAGACCAATAACTACAACTCCAACAAGCAATGTATTTTTAAATTCCAGAATTAAGTAATTAGGTGTGCAGTGCATATGTCTTCATAACCATCTCCTTTTATATGGACATATTGGCAGTAAACATTTCTGAATTACTGCGCAGACAGTTTAAATAGGCACTTGTTGGATATGATGTTCAACTACTGAAGGTGTTTTGGACTAAAATATCTCTATATTCTGTGAATAAGACTTGGTTTTTATTACCATGTGGAAAAACTGTGGCTAATTCCTTTCATTACAGATTTTTTCATATTCTTACTGAATAATGGAAGGGGATTTTAGACTGGCTAAAAAAAACCCCCACTGCTTTTTAATTTGTTGTTGTTATAAATAATAACTTTATTGGAGGGTGGGATATCACAAATTCTTGTAATTACAACAATGACTACCACCAGAAAGCTCTCCTGTAATGTCAGGTCACTGCTATTGTGCACAGACAGCAAATTTTAGGCATGTGCACTATTTAAATTTCTCTTTGTATACGGCAAATACAATTTCCTACTCACCATCTTGCTGCTTCAACAGTCCTTGCTGGATGTATCGAATATACGTAAAGAAGTTACACACAGAAGTGATCTGAACCCATATAAAAAAAAAAAATGGTGGTTATTTTCTATAATGGTATGGAGAAAAATAACTAAATTACTACTACTCAAAATGAAATCACTGTAAATCCACTTACCCTGTAACGACAGAAAGGAGAAATGTAGTAATAACTGCTTGAATCTCCTAATTTGATTCTATGCTTGCATGACTTACTCTGTCCACTGAGAGCACATTTCCTACAAAATATAAAGTTTGCACAATTTAATAAACAGATCTGACATCAACATCTAAACACCTGCATGTGTTTTAAGGTGTTAATATAATTGCTTCATACTGGCACAGACAGACAAGTCTCTGCCTTCATTTTACAAGTTGCAATTGTCACATTATGTTGTCAATTATTTTAGTTCCACAAGGACTAATTTGTTGTTGTTGTTTCAATACTGTTGCATTTCTGATTTCTAAAACTTTCTTCATCTCTGGACAGGTACTTCCATATTCACTAATTCAAGCTGGCTTAACAACTTTGGAACGGTGGGATTTAACTAACTCTTTATATGTGAAATTTGTTTAAATTATCAGTTAAGGCCAACATTTAAACAGACTTTTAAAAAAACTCTGCTTAATGTTGCATTTCATCATAAAAAAAGTATCAGCCCTACAGAATAGGCAGAATAGCAGTCAATTCTTTGGAGCATTCTCAGATGCATTCTAAGACCAGTTTTACATTTACGCCCAAAATGAAATCATATTTTATATTTAGAGTATGAAATAATTTTGGACAAAAGTAAATAAGCTGTCTGGCAATAATTCCTTCCATTATGATATAAAATGTGATGGTTAAATAATCAAATTTACTTCTGGTCTATTCCAAGTATGTCATATTCAGGAACAAGGAAAGGTCTATAGTCACCACAAATTCTTCACAAAAAACAATTCAGGAAAAGGCAAAGGATTTTAAATATTTCCTCCAACATTCTTTAGAAAAAGAAGGTTTGATTCTCTTGAACAAACTGCTTACACAGTCTTAGTAAGTGTAAATAAAATGGGATTTTGGTTTATTTGGAATTCCTTTGTTGCAGCATCTCAGATTAACTGGGTTGTCATGGCATCCACTGTTACACTGATTTAAAAGCTGCTGGCTCTTCTCCCTTCCATTTCTACCTCACAACATTTGTGAGTCTAAGAACAAGCAGCCTTTCAAAAGTGACAAAAATTACTGAGCTTCTGTGATTCTAAACAGTGGCTCAGAGTCCTTTTTAAACAGCCTGCAGCTGCCCCACAGAACCATGTTAAGAGAGGAGAAAATTGAAGAGTGTATATGATTTTTCCATAGCAATTTATGAGGACTGACAGCAGTCCATTGATCCAAGAAATCTTACAGTAGCTGAAGCAAGCTGATCGCAATTTCAGTCAAGCTTTTGTGAGAAGACAGCCAGACTTTCACTGCTAGGAAAATAAAGCCCTTTTTTTCCTTCTGGCTATAGAATTACCTTCTATATGTTATCTTCCATCACACCAGGTTAAAGGCTGGCATGACAGTTACTAGTAATGACTCAGTTCTGTGCTGTACAGCCCACATGTGGTGCAGTGCTTTGTTCCCCCTGGGGACAATTATTCAGATCCTGTGGGGAAAACCCAGCTGTCTTTCTTTAAGGCAGCACTTACTACAACCATCACAGGCACCATTCAATAACTTCTGTATATCAAAAACCTTTCCTCGCTATTATCAAGCTCTCCATCTCCTGCTCCTTATTTTGCTGTTGAGCTATTACCTGCTATTTTACACATCTGTTCCCCCATCCCCCAGGCAAGTGTACAACAAAACAATTCCTTTAAAAACATTACTCTAGTTTTTGTTATTTATTTAGTCTATAGTATGTGGCCTGTGTAAGAACATGGTTTCAATAAAAATAGTGCTTTGCACTGTATAAAAATAAATTTTTTAAAAAGTGAAACTGCTACTCTGAATCAGTGAGAACTAGAGCACTCATTTCCCATTCAGTGCCAGTAATCATATATAAAAGGCAAAGCACATTTGCTGTCAAATTACATTTAAATACTGCAAATTCCTTACCTATTACCTATCTACAAACAATACCACAAAAGTTTTTGTTGCTACATGACAGCAGGAAAAAGGAGCAAGGAGTACGCCTGGCCTTCTGATACACCTAAATAAATTACAATTTGTGCATTGTCACCTCAAAACATTAGTGTATACATAGCCAACTATAACGATTATGCGAGTTCTAATTCAAAATCTATCTTACACTGGAGAAAACAGGTTAAAAATCTCATGAAATTTCTGAATGATGCAACAAAGTCTCCTGGTTTTGAGTAAATATTTCATCACGTCAAGATGTAGGAAAGTTGCCTGAACTACAATGACTTTACATCAATTTAAAGAGCCAACTGCTCTTTAATGACACGTGACTTGTTTCAGCAGCTTCTGGCTGCCCAGATTCTCTATTGCATTCATGGAACGCAGCTCACAGTGGTGTAGCCTGGACTTGAAATCACCACCCCTTGAGCAGCTCCTTTATTGGTGGTGGGTCCTTCTGACGAGGGGCTGCTACAGCACAGAAAACGTGTCTTCTAATGACAGGATTAAGCTGAAGAACATATGAATGCCTGAATTTTGTAGGCTAGAAAAGATCANTAGGCGAGAAAAGTTCAAAGACTAAGTCATAAAACACAACTTTCATTTTATACAGCTACTTTAAAGACAAAGTAAAAAAGAAAAAAAAAACACCCACAACTTAAATTTACTTTCTCTTCCATTCAAAAATGGAGGAAAAACAAGAACTAAAACCAATAGGGATAAGAAAGAAAAAAAAAATTTAAA
>VYZX01031823.1:0-57154 GCA_013401335.1 Brachypteracias leptosomus
CAATTCTATGATTCTATGTTGTGCAGGGAGATACCTCACCTGGTTGGGCAAGGCATTGATCTGGCTACCTTGTTGATAGAGGGGCAAATGCAGTTGGAGCAGGCTGCACTTCAGAGCTGTACATGCTCTGGATGAGGAGTGGGACCAACCTGGAGGGGAATAGGAAGCAGAACACTGCTGTGCCTCTCCTTATCCAAATATAGTCTAAACTCTGGTAATAGATTCCTTTTCTGGGTGCTGGTGGGGAGGCAGATTGGCATGAGCCTGTGTTTGAGGAAAGGCTGGTCCAGTTCCTCAAAATCGTGACCTTCCAAAGGTTTTCATCAGCTGTATTGTCATCTTGAGTGACCTGGCAGCAGCAGAAGGTAGTGGAAAGAAGTGTTGGAGGTCTTCCATCATGTGCTGAGTGAAGTAGGATTCATAGTTTGGGTTGGAAGGGACTTTAGAGATCATTCAGTTCCAACCTTCCTGCCATGGCAGGGACACCTCCCACTACACCAGGTTGCTCAAGGTCCCATCCAACCTGGCCTTGAACACCTCCAGGGATGGAGCATCCACAGCTTCCCTGGGCAACCTGTTCCACAAGAAGCATAAAGGAATTATGCCCATCACTGAGCATTGCAAAACCAAGTGAGTCCCCAGTCCTGCTCATGTTCCAGCCCTTCCTAACAGTGTTTGAGGTATTCTTCTCTCTGTACTTACTACTTGCTCTTCTATTCTATGTTCTCCATGTAGTTCTTTAGATATTTCCCTGTCTCCATTCCCCTTCATTTCTTCATCCTCCCTGAGGCCTTTTGCAAGTTCAAATCACAGTGCTTTGGCACTTCACCCTTTCCAACTCTGTGCATTTCGATGTCACTGAACTGCTCTTGTTATCTTTATTTTTCCTTCATAGATGTCAGGAAAGGGCTCAGGTAAAATTCCAGTGTGGGGAGCCACTGATAAAGGAGTAAATCTTTCCAGCTACATATGAAACCACAATTTGGAGCTTGAAGGGAACAACAGAGAAAGCAGCTCCCAGCAAGAGCAAACTTGATAGCATTGATTTTCATTGTCTGACATGAGGAAAATGCAAAAAGTTAATAAATAGCTGGAAAGAAGGAGACGTGGTCTCAGAGCTACACTGGGATCGCTCCAGGTGACACAAAGACAGCTGGCACAAGCACTTGCTCTATGAGTCTCCCTCCCTGGCACAATGGGTGCAGGTGGTTTGAGCTGACATGACCTGAAACAGCTCTACAGATGCATTTGTGACACTAGGGACCAACCTGATACCTGTAGCTTAGTCCCTGGCTCCCTAAGGACTCATCGTCAGTGATGCTTGTGCCACCAGCATCTCCTTCCTTTCTTGCCAGTGCCCTTCAAACCAGGAACAAGTCAGCAAGTGTTCAGAGAGAAGTGAGCACGGACAATCTGCTGCTCCTTGGAATGTCCCCCAGGCAAGGAGCTGCTCCTTGAGTGGACTTTCTCCACCACCTCCAAGTTGTTATTCCCTCTTGGCCCAGCAGACTCTGCAGCCCAGAATTAAGCACAAATCACTCCTCTGCAGAGAGGCTTAGCAGAGCATCCCTACCCCCAGAAGCCCAGGGGTACCAGCAGCTCAGAAGAACCAGATGCCTGATTGCTATTGCTCTACCCCTTTGGAAGTATGGGCAGAAGCAGCTCTGCCAAAGGAGGGTGCCTGCAGGCTTTATTTTCAGGAACAGAAGCAGATTTTGGATGGGATGGAGGCAGCCAACAGGCTGATCAGGGAATTCGCTACATAAAATATTTTTTTGCCAGCCTTGTTTGTCTGTTTATTTTTGTCAGAAGTGAAATGTCTTGCTGGAAAGTCTCCATTAAACCTGAACTGGGAAGACTGCCAAGGTCTGGGATGGGAGCTCAGGTCAAAAACAATGTGCTGGGGAGCCAGTTTCAAAGGCAAGTATCTTGTGCAGGGGGTTTGCTGGGGAGTGGGAGCTCTGTGATCTAGTCTCTTCTGGAGGATTAGAATTTAGGTCTCTCGAGTCCATTGTCAATGCCTTAAGCACTGGGCAACAAGTGTTCTGTCTGTCACTTAATGAAAGCTTGCTCTTGGGCCAGAGAAACTGGTTTCCTATGAATATTTCACTGAAACCAATGTGTTCCTGTGGAAAAATAAAAAACCAACACAAAAGATGAAATGATTTTTTTGACAAAACAAACACACATTGCATCAAAAAAACCAATTTGATACACATCTCCTGCCCATCCTTCTGCCATGCTTCCATTGCCCTCCTCAGTCCTGCTAGGCTCTTGGAGCTAAACCCAAGCAACAGGAGCCAGAAAATGAGCTGGCCCACACCTAGATTCATGGCCCTGACCCTCTCTTCCTTTCCATTGCAGAAGAAAGGGCCATTTCACCTCTAACTCACCAACATTTCACCCAGATCAAAATGCTGGGTGAGAAGAAGAGATCTGTTTCTATGCATTGCAGGCCCTGGTGGCCACTGTGCTGGTGTCGGGGGTGGGTGAGAGGAGATCCCCCAGGGATGCTGCCAGAGCTGAAGTCCACGTCGTGACTGGAGATCTGGTGCTTTGCAATCCTCCCAGCTGCTGGGAGGCTTCGTGTAGCAGCTCCCAGCTCCTGCTCAGCCCACTGTGGGCAGGAATTCAGTTAATATTTCGATAATAAATCTCCTAAACTCAGGATCCCCACAGGGCTGGCATTGATCACTGATCCTCAGAGCTTCACTCTTTCTTCCTTCAAACCTTCCTTAGGCTGGAAAGGAAGCTGCTTATTGATATGCAGAGGCAAACATTGCAGCCTTTCAAATGCTGCCAAGGTTTATGAAGAGCTGTTAATAAAATGGATTCATCCAGTAGCAGAAGCAAACTGAAGTGTAAAAAGGGCTGGAAGGAGGTAGAAGGGACATTTCCAGGCAATCGAGGGCTTTTCCCTGCACTGCCTTGAAGGTCTTGTCTCAGGATTGATCAGCAGCAAGAATTTCAAGGCCAGATTGTTGGGGTTTTTGCACAGGAGCAAAAAGCTTGTGTTGCTGATGTGCATCGAGTCTGGAGAAGGGCTTGGTCTAAAGAATATGGATTCAGCCATCCTCAGTTCTTCAAGATCTTGTCCCCAGAGCACCTTTTACTTAGCAGATGATCTCTGGGGAGCAAGTTTGCAGCCATCCACAAAAATTCTTCATCATGTGGGCAGATGTTTCCTAAAGAAAAACTAGATCACGGCTGAAGAAGCAAAGACACCAGATACTACAGGTGGGGAACAGGATCAGGCACCTTACTGACACATTCACCAGCACTGTAGCTGGGGACACACAGTAGTACTACAGGATCTCTCATATGAAGACAGGCTGAGAGAGTTGGGGCTGTTCAGCCTGGAGAAGAGAAGGCTCTAGGGAGATCCTAGAGTGTGGAGAAGAGAAGGCTCTAGGGAGATCCTAGAGTGACTTTCCAGGACCTGAAGGGGCTAGAGGAAGGCAGGAGAAGGTCTATTCAAAGGGGTTTGTAATGATAAGACAAGGAATAATGGTTTTAAGCTAGGAAAGGAGAGATTTAGACTGGATTTTAGAAAAGAGTTCTTTAATCTGAGGGTGATAGATCAGTGGAATGGGCTGCCCAGAGAAGTGGTGGAGGCCCCATTCCTGGAGTCCTTCAAGGTCAGGCTTGCTAGGGCTCTGAGCAGCTTGCCCTAGGTAGAGATGTCCCTGCTTGTGTAGGGAGATTGGACCAGATGACCTCTAGAGGTCCCTTCCAGCCTAAAACATTCTATGATCTGCTATTTTCTGCACATCTTTGCCTTTGCAGGAAGAATGTCACATCTACCAGTGGAACCCTTGTACCATGGAGGAACCCTCATGACAGCTTGGTCAACAGTGTAATCTACTTTCCAGCAGCCCTGAGTTTTGTCTTCATTACCGGGGAACCAAGAAAACTCAATCATTTAAGAGGGATCAACTTGGAAAAGCAAGTCAGAGATAAAAAAGGCATTCTGGTACTGCCTGAAATCAAGGCATTTCCTAGGTGTTGACAGCAAGGAGGAGGAAGGAGGTATACTTGGCTCCCAGCAGCTGGAAAAGAGAGCTGAATGTGATCTCTCTCCGCCTCTGCAAGGAGAAGTGCTGCAGGTTCCTCTCCACTGAGTTGTCTGATCACAGCTTTACCAAGGGTCTGCATGAAGAGTGCAGGGGGTCTACAAAGAGCAGCAGAGCAGCAGCCAGACTGAGCCTCAGGGTGATGGGTTGAAGTGCTGGGGCCTGGGCTGTGGGCCCCAAGTTGGAGTTGACCTATGGATGAGTCACAACCCAGCAACATGTTTTGTTCCCCAAGTGGTTTCAGACCCCACAGACAGACCCTGCCCCACCTGTGTGAGGCCCCAACTGCCCCCAGGTGATCATGGTTGGGGTGGTGGGTGAGGCTAGAGATAGATCAACCAGGAACCAGTTCATTCTAAGAGGAAGCAGGAGCTGAACCAGTTGGAGAGAAGCAACAGAAGAGAAAAGAAGCAACAAGGAGCTGATCAGTTTAATAAGAGTTCCTGCAGAAGAAGGTTCCTGTTGGGGCCAGTTGGAGGAGCTTCTTGTTGGGGGCAGCTGCTGAGCTCTCCCTCAGTGCTGTGTTTCCCCTTGGCTAATTTGAGATGGAGAAGAGCAAACAGATGAAGAATAAAAGATGAAGTTATGCTGAGGGGATGTTGCTGAGTTTGATGTTGGCCTGGGGAAGAAAGCTAGCAGCACATGGGTTGAGGTTCATGCATTCCAGAAGGTCCATGCAATGCTCACACCTCTCTCAGATGTAGCTGCATGTAGCTGCTCCTTCTGAGAACTGATGACACAATGTCCTCTCCTTTTGAGACCACACTCACTACAAATGGGGCATGGGTCCCATCTGTTCCTCCTAACTCTTTGGGCTGGACAGGTTATATGGGTCACACATACTTGTGTTGGGAGGGAAAACATAAGAACAATTG
Organism: Brachypteracias leptosomus; assembly: GCA_013401335.1. Taxonomy (NCBI): domain Eukaryota; kingdom Metazoa; phylum Chordata; class Aves; order Coraciiformes; family Brachypteraciidae; genus Brachypteracias; species Brachypteracias leptosomus. The sequence goes on from VYZX01031823.1 coordinate 4,949, forward strand.
CCTTTCTGGTCCATAACATACCCTGGCCTCTGGAGATGCCACACCTTTTAAAAGGAGGCTGAAAAGCCATGTCCTAGCGAACAGGGATATATGGTGGAGCTGTGTGTGCCAATGAAGACCCACGTTGTATATTGCATCCAGATCCTTTCACCATCACAGCCTGTGTAGTTCTTGCTTTCCTTGACATTGGCATCATGGCACAGTCATTACAGGGCTCTTGCCTGACAGTTGCTGCATTTTGGGAATGAGTTACTTGATTCCTCAATTTGGGAAATCCTTTTGGATTTGCTGGCTGAATGGCTATTGTTTACTTCAGCTCTGAGAAGGACATCAGCAAATAAGCCCACAGTGCTGTCCTGTGAGATTTATTTGGACGTATGGCGCTACAACACAAAAAGTTTGGGTGACCACAAAACACAGAGTGACTCATCCTGCTTCAGAAATGACTTTCAGCAGCCTCCAAGGTCCCTGTTGCTTGTCTTCACTTCTGGAAGGGCTGAGGTTGTTTACTTCAGGGTATAATCCACAAGAAGTGTCATGAGAAAGATAAGGCATTTGAATCCTTCCACAAGGGGAAGCCCTATGCCAGCCCCATTCTTCTGCCTCCTGAGCCTCACAGTAACATGGAGGTGCCTTGACATCCCAGTCATTCTGCTTTGGAGGAGCTGAGAGTCACTAGCTGTCATAGGAAAGAAAAAAAGGGACTTTTTAAGTCTAACCCCATGAGCTGTATCATGTCTCTGCTGTGGGACTGCACCAGCCCTTGCTTGTGGCACCATGCTAGTGCCCAGCACCTCAGCCCAGCTCCAGTCACTATTGACTGAGGGCTGAGAGAGGGAGAGGCAAGAGGAGTAGAGATGATGTATTCTTCCAGCCCAGGACCAGCTCATTAGTGAAGGACATTTTGCTTTTTAATGTCTTAAAGCTCAGGCCACAGGAAAGGTCACAGATGTCTGGCAGGAACTCCCTCCTGAGCCTACCCTTCAGTCAAAGCACACGAATAGCTTGAGGACATGAGAGGTCATATACATAGTAATCAAATGAGCGTTGGGAGTGTATGGGAGCCCTGGAGGAGGAAGGCCGGGGTATGCTGGGGACTCTGCTGCTGAGAGAGGACGGGGTGTGCAAAGGACAGAGGCGGAGGGAGCGGGGAGGCAGTCGGGGAGGAGGAGGGCAGTGACTTGACAGGAATTATGCGGAGCAGCTCATGCTGTGGAGCAGTGCCTTTGACCCGGCTCCTCTCAGAAACTTGGTTCAATTTGCACATTCATTTTGAAAGGGCATTTTCATTAAAGCTCTTCTGTGGCTGAGGTGCTGGGACCAGGCAGCTGAACACACCGTAAAGTCCCACTCTGGACATGGGCAGCAGACAGCAAGGCAGCACCACCCAACAAGATGTCAAGAAACAGCCAGACTGCTGCTTAATTACTTGTTTCTCTTGCTTTATTATTAGAACTTGGTCTTCCACCCTCTTTCTTAAGGTTTCAGGGCATGTTTGTAATATGGCAGGTTTATTCATGTCTTTTTTACGCCTGCATGTCATACTCCTTCTGAAGGCAGTGACTGGGTGGCCAGCAAGAAGGGACTGGGTACCATGGGCTGCCTGCTGCAGGCATAGGATAGATGAGGCCACTGGAAAGTAGCAACAGCCCAGTCCATGGTAGAAATGGGGCAGAGACACTTCCAGCATGTGCATGGTGGGAAGAAAATGGGAGAAGAAACCAGAATGTGAGCATCCATCAAACCAAGTGTTTGTGGGCCCAGCAGGGCACCCCATGGACTGTGTTTAGGCTTGTGGGAGCACACTGGGTTGGTGGAGCACCAAAAACAAAGGTTGCTCTTCAGGTTGTTTGTCCTTCTTCTGTTCCAGGATATCATGCAAAGGAAGTTCTGCTAAGAACACTTCTCCGTGTCATCAGCAACCTTCCTCATCCAGGCAGCCAAGCTGCCAGGGCAGTGGAGGGGCAACTGTTGATGTCAGAAATTAATACTGGAGTTGAGAGGAGAGATGAAATGTGCATTCATACTTCTGATGATTTGTCTCCTCCAGACCACCTTTCCTGACAACAGACCTTTTATCCTTAGGAATGACTCTGGGATCACTTTGTCCTGGAAGTCTGTGCTGGAAGGAAGCCCTGGAGGTCACAGCACTTCTGTCACCAACACTAGGTCTGGTCACTGCTTCTGCATCTATTTAAGCCAAGGACAAGCTGTCAAAGGACAGTTCCCCCACCTCTCTAGTAACCTGTTCCAGGACTTCACCACCATCCTAGGGAACAGTGTCCCTAATGTCCAACCTGAACCTCCTAAATTGCAGTAAGTGTCCATTATCCCTTGCTCTGTTGTCAAAGAAATTGGCTGCATCATCTTTATGACTCCTTTTCAAGTAAAGGCTGAAAACCTCCTCCTTAGCCTCCTGCTTCTTGCCAGATCAAACCATCTCAGCTGCCTCAGTCTCTTCTCATAGGTCATCTGTCCTTCTCCCTATTTATGGGGAAAGCACTTTTATGGGTAAAGTGAAGTTTAGCCAGAACCCTTCGTGGGCGCTATAACCACCTAGGAAACAGTAATGGAGCTCTTTGTAGCAAGCCCCAGAGTACTTCAGTGTCAGCATCTCAGCATTGCTTCAGGCAAAAACATGGAGACATGTTTGTGCTGTTGCAAGAGGGTTTTTCCCTTCTCTGGACTCTCTTTTTTTTTGACCCACAGTTGGGTGCCTTCATCCTGGAGCACAGAGCATCCCCACGACTGCAGCATGAGCCATCCTCTCCTGCCTTTGTTTCCCCTGTGGAGTAGCAGGATAGGCCTGGCTGAGTTTTTCCTCCATCTGATCACATTCCTGCTGGCTAAGACGAGGTGAAAGCCTGTTTGTTCATGTCAGCAACCTGCAGCAACCATCCCTCCCTCTGAAGGTGCAAGGTTATTTTAGGCATCTACAGAGGATGCAGACACATTGAGCTACCCAGCAGCACTGGAAGCCATTCTGAGGGTTGTTAGACACCAGCTATAATCTGGCTTCCCTATATTGAGGTGGTAAAGCCTCTGTCCACATTAAGCATGACCAGGATAGGTGTCTATCCTGTGTTTCTCAGACCCCAGCAGCTGCAGCATCCTTTGCTGCCACATCCCTGGTGCTACAGCCTCCTCCTTCTCCTGCTTACACCTGCCCTTGGGCTACCGCAGCAGTTCTAGCAGCAGCCACCAGGCTGCTGTATTTCCCTGGAAATACAAGAAAAACTCTGCATATGTAACAGCCTGATTGGTTTCTGTGAGTATTTGCAAAGGTGAATGTTCCCCTCTGCCCTCTCCCCTGCTTTGCTGCCTGAGCCTGGGCAAAGCCTGATCAGAAACTCCCTCCCAGCATCAGAATCCTTCTGCTCTTATCTACCCTCTCCCAGCTCCTCAAGGGCTTATTTCTTGGTTGATCTGTTCTTTGGGCTCCAGAGGAGGACTTAACACCTACTCCAGCTACAGAAAACTTTGTTTAGTCCTACATCCTAGTCATTACTATTAAGAAGGAAATCTCTCCCAATATGCTGCCAGAAGGTGCACACAGTTCTTCTGCTCTACCATGTTACTGTCCCAGCAACAGTTTTTCACCTAATATTTGACCTTGGGAAGCCCTGATGAGCAGTGCTCTGTCACATTACACTTGATCTAAATTCACAGAATCACAGAATGTCAGGGATTGGATGGGACCTTGAAAGATCATCTAGTCCAATCCCCCCATCAGAGCAGGATCACCTAGAGCAGGTCACACAGGAACATGTCCAGGTAGGCTTTAAAAGTCTCCAGAGAAGGAGACTCCACAACCTCCCTGGGCAGCCTGTGCCAGTGTCTGTCACCTCACTGGGAAGAAGTTTCTTCTCTTATTTATGTGAAACCTCCTCTGTTCCAGCTTACACCCGTTGCCCCTTGTCCTATCACTGGATGCCACTGAGAAGAGCCTGGCTCCATCCTCCTGACACTCTCCCTTAACATATTTATAAACATTAATGAGATCACCCCTCAGTCTCCTTTTTTCCAAGCTAAAGAGACCCAGCTCCCTCAGCTTTTCCTCATGAGGGAGATGTTCCACTCCCCTAATCATGCACTGGACTCTCACGTATCTCACAACTCTCACGTTGAAGCATCACGTATACTTCCACATGTATCAAGCAGCACCATACACATGAAAAACCTCTAGAGAATTTTGTTGAGCAATAATAATGTTTTTCATGAGAAACAAACATTAAGCAACTTTGTGATTAAACTTTTATATGTTAAGCATTTAAAAAAACAACAACTCGAGTAAGCAGCATGTGTGAATGTTGCTCAGAGATAAGCCAAGAATCTGCTATGAATATGTATCAAAGAGGCTTCATGGTAGAGCTCCATCATAAAATTTTGTGTGAAGTTGTTTGAAAAACTAGTGATGGGAAGGCAAAAAAACGCCAGAAAAATTATTATGAGCATGTACTCCAGCTTCCTGGGCTGTGTGTGTCTATTTGAGAGGGATTGTGTGATATCCTTCTCAGAGAAGGACATTGTCTGGGAAGTTTGATGGGAAGCAGGCACAGTATGTGTGACATTTGGGGGCACAGAGATTGATGCAGCTGCTGTTTGCAGCATTTTCATCTTTCCCTGTGAATTCTGTGATTCAGCTAATCTTGCTATGGAAACTATGAGCTCTGGCCCAGACCCTGCAAAAGATTCTGCAGATGGATAATAGGCTTGGGACTTCCTTCCTAAGGGCACCTTCACCAAGATTTGGGGTCTCTGAAGGGTTTTCAGAAGGCTTGTGTGTTAATTTCCATGACTATCATGATGGCCCTGGAGAGCTGGGAAGCATTTTGTGTCTCCTGGAGTTCACTGAGGATCCCACTGGTAGTGATGCCTTTAAGAGTAAACACACATAAATATGGCAAAGCTGATCCATTTCCAAGAAAATGGTAAATTCTTCCCAAATCTGTGTCCCAGCACTTTCCAAGCTGCCTCTGGGTTCTTGGGGTATGTGGTTCTGCAGGGGCAAGGGGAATGGGCTTAATGGAGCACCAGGGCAAGCTGGCGACAATGGCTCTCCCCAAGCATCACAGCCCCAAATCGTAGAATCATAGAATGTATTGGGTTGGAAGGGACCTCCAAAAGTCACCTAGTCCAACCTCCCTACAGTAAGCAGGGACATCTCTAGCTAGGGCAGGTTGCTCAGAGCCCCATCAAGCCTGACCTTGAATGTCTCCAGGGATGGGGCCTCCACCACCTCTCTGGACAACCTGTTCCAGTGATCAACCACCCTCATATTAAAGAACTTTTTCCTAATGTCCAACCTAAATCTACCCTTTTCTAGCTTAAAAACATTACCCCTCATCCTATTTCTGTAATCCCTTGTGAACAGATCATCCTCCCCCTTTCAGGTATCGGAAGGTTGCTGTAAGGTCCCCCTGGAGCCTTCTCCTAGGGGCTGAAGGACTCTTGTCCCCCAGCACCCATCCATAAACTGACCCTTGTTTTGTTTCCCAGCTCTGCCATGTCCTGCTTACCACTGCCTATGCATATGTAAAAACCTCTCTGGTTTCTAGCTGGTTTAATTTCTTTTTCCTGATGTTTGCACCTAAACTAGGACAGTTGTTTTATCCCTGAGTTGGCTGGTTGCTCTTTATGTAGGCTAATAAGGTTTTCCTTCATTATTTAGACAAGGGTTTGTTTGTTTGTTTGGACTTCTCTAAGAAATTTGACATTGTAAAACACTAACAGGAGCAAAGAAAAGAGTAATTTTGTAAATCTTCAGTTTCTTAGGGAAAACAAAACAAAACAAAACCAAAAACAAACCACACCATAGGAAAATGATGTTCCCAAGTAAAACAGCTAAGGCAGAATTAAGCCCTTGGGGAGCCCTTGGCCACTCAGAACAGCAAAAGTAAGGTTTGATGTTTTTCAAAATATTCTCCAAGATTTGAAAGCCAGTAAATTTGAACACTTCACTACCTTTTGTTTCAATGTATAAACCCCTGATCAATGATAAACCCCTGCATGCTGGCCCGAACACTGCAAAACCCCTTCCCTAAGGCTGGGGGATCAAAAGCAACCTGTAACACTAATAATCGTAAGTGATATTATTACTAACACTCACTATCAAAGAGAAGGGAGCTGAGGTTAACTATGCGCAGATATTCAGAGTTTGGCCATAGCTAAGGAAGGCTAAAGATGGTTATCAGACAGCAGTAGCTGTCAGGCTAACAAGAAAAATCCAAGAAAGATTAACAAATGCATCAGGACCTAAAATAGGTCTGGCAATCAACTGAATCCTTCAGCTGACAGCGGTGATGGGAGCAGCAATGATGGAGTAAAACAACTACAAGTATTAAAGGAGCGCTGTGTTTGGAGAGATGATGGAAGAGGCTGTCAGGGTCTGAGCTGCTCGGTCCCACCGCAGCTGGGGGTGACGTTCAACAGCAGCAGATAAAGGGAATACATTTAATCCTGGAGACCCAGGTGACCTGCACCATGAGCTTATAAGACCTGACTAAGGTGGCCTTTGCATGGCCGATGTTCATTTTAATGATCTGGTGTTAATTTTAATGAACTCTTGGCAGAGAGGAGGTGCTCCAGGAGATGGACTTCTCCAGCAGTATTGGTGGGGTGACCTCGGGGGGGGGAATGGCATGACCCTGGTTGCAAGCAAAATAATGGGACTGTTGTTTGCTCACCAGCAACATGGTAATAAAATAAGACCCCCTAGTTCATTTTACAGCAACATTAATCCATGCTAGTTTAGATTGTGCAGCTTGAAGGCGCTATGTGGGCACCCAGGAGCAAACTCTGCCCCTCTTTGCTGGTGGTGGGGAGGAGGATGGGGAAATCCAGGATGGCTGCACCAGGATACAGACTTTGGGTCTCCACAGGCAGCCTCAGACTTTCTCTTAATCCCTTGCCTTCAAATTATTAATATTCATGATCAAAATCATGGCTTTTCTTCTCAGGAAATGGAAAGCTCAAATAAAATTTATTAATGCATCCATTTTCCTGCAAATATATCAGAACCTGATTTCCCAGACATTTATCTGAGGCACATCCTCTGCCACAGAGCTTTCAGTGCTGAAGGAGCTGGTGAGAAGCAGCTTCTGCCTGGAAAAGTGAGACCTCCACGGGTGTCATTCCACATTCTCAGTCCTCTGCTACTGCCACCTGCAGACTGTTTTGGCAAGGGATGTAGAATGGGGAAAATCTCCTGGAAAACCATGAAGTCTAGGTGCCGGGGTTGAGGGTGGCATGTGGTTGCCACTGACATCTCAGCAGCAGATGCTCTGGGAGGAGGGTGATGGTCAGGTCATCAGAGGTGGGAGCTGCACTAGGTAATGGCCTCCTTGTGTGATAGACAGTGTGCTTCAAACAGATCCACAGCCAGGAGAGGAACTATTAAAAATGTTGTCTCATTTCTCCAAACACCACATTCTGGTCTAGACAGGTTGTTAGTCCCAAGTCAAACTGAGTCATGAGAACACAGAGATGGGAGTCCTCCCACCAGGAAGGACATCTACTGAAGGGCTATTTTTCTTAACACTCATCTAATCACAGTGTCCAAAGTGTGGAAACTGGACATACTGACCTGAATAGCAATTTATTCTGGGTCAAAGTCACCCAGAGCAATGAGACCAAGTGATCTGGGATCCACTGCATGCTACAGTAAACAAACCAAACCACCTGTGAATGCTGCTTTCTCCCAGCCTCCATCTGCTCTGTCTATGCTCCAGTGTCTCACTTTCCCTGTGTTTCCCACCACTCCAAGCATGGCAGAGCCAACATGCAATTACATTACTCCCATCTCCACCCTGCCAGCCTTCAATATCCTCTGGTTTCATCTTCAGACAAGTACAGACATGATTTCTCAGAAGGGTGAAGTTTGCTGCAGAAACCCCAGACCTCCTTGCTATCTGCTGGAGAGTTATTCACAAACAGGGGGAAGGGCTGAATGAAGCAAACGTGTTATTCCTGACAAATAATTTGGCCAACTCTAATAGGTAACTATGGAAAAGCTGTAGAGAAGTGATGCCCTTATTTGCACAGGAGCTTGAATGTTCTTTGCCTTGTTAAGACTTGATGTAACCACTTTTATATCTGAAGTAAAAGATTATGAGGGTACTAATCATCTACTTCTTAATGCTTCCCATTGAGATTTCATAAGTATTTTGGTGAGAATGGTTAATGGTGTCTATAAGTAATGTTCAGGATGTACAGGGATGGCTTCAGTGTGACCATGGTGCTAAGTGGTACAGCCATAGAATCACAGAATGGTTTGGGTTGGGAGGGACCTCAAAGATCATCTAGTTTCAGCCCCCCTGTCATGGCAGGGACACCTCCCACTAGACCAGGTTGCTCAAGGCCCCATCAACCTGGCCTTGAACACCTCCAGGGATGGAGCATCCACAACCTCCCTGGGCAACCTGGGCCAGGGTCTCACCACCCTCATAATGAAAAACTTCTTCCTTACATCTAATCTAAGTCTTCCTTCTTCTGGTTTGAACCCATCACCTCTCATCCTGTCACTACAAGCCCTTGTAAAAAGTCCCTCCCCAGCTTTCTTTAAGGTCCCCTTCAGATCCTGGAAGGCTGCAATAAGGTCTTCCTAGAGCCTTCTCTTCTCCAAGTTCAACAGCCTGTCCTCACAGCAGAGGGGTTCCAGCTCACTGATCATCATTGTAGCCCTTCTCTGGTCCTGCTCCAGCAAGTTGTTGTGCCAGTTCAGCCATCATTTCTGCTGCCATCAGTCCCCGCTCACACAGGCCAACACTGAACTCACCAACAGCCCCTCAGAAGGCTTCTTTCAAACCATCCTGCCATAGGTTCCTGGGGGCCCAGCTCCTCCACTGCCCACTGTGGTGCCATCATCACCTGCTGGACACAACAGACAGAGTTGGCTCCTCAGGGGCCCTTCACATGGAAGGACACCACCAAAAGAGCTCAGCAAGATACAACCAGCCCCAACAGAAGCCACACCCAACAGGGAACTCCTCCAACTCCTGGTTGATATAGTCCTGGCCTCACCCATCACCCCAGCCACGACTGCCTGGGTGAGGGCAGAGCCCCAGAGCCACAGGTGGGGCAGGTTCTGCCTCTGGCATCTGAAGCCAGTGGTGGAAACAAAACATTCTGCTGGGTTGTGACTGATCCACAGGTCAACTCCAGCTCGGGGCCCACAACTCAGGCCCCAGCACTTCACAGGTCCACATCCCTCTTGTACTGGGGGCTCCAGGATTGGACACAGTGCTCCACGTGGGGTCTCATGAGAGCAGAGCAGAATAGAGGAGGAGGCCATGTTAAAAGTCACAAAGATGGAAAGGTGATTGCAACTCCTGTAACTTTCTACGTATTTGAAAGAGTATTTTCTTACACATTCTTGACTGTAACTATGGGTATTTGTCATGGCTGGCTGTACCGATGTGTCCCTCACAAGGACTTGTGTAACAAGTGACAATATTTTGTGCATTTCTTTTTGTTGCAAGTGAGATTGTGCAGAACTTTTGCCCCTGAGGACTCTTTACTTATAGGTGCAGCTTTTTCTCTGGAGAAGGTGTTTTCATGAATGTGGGATTAAAAAATCCATGAAGCCAGGATCTATGCTTACAAAATCAAAGATGGGAGCTCGTGATTGGCTCTTCTCTCATATAAAGGATTGACTGGGGATGTGGGAGGTGACAAGGTAATTGCTTGACTTTCCTCATGCTGTTGGCAGGTTGAGGTGAAGAGAGGATGAGCAATTTGTTCCTGAAGTTCCAGGTCCATCATGGAGGCAAGTAATAGAAAGAAAAGGGTTGTTTGGGGTTTTTTGGTTGTGGTGTAAGTACATGGAATTTACCAGAATGTGAATTCCTTGTGGTGTAAGCACATGGAATGTACCAGTATGTGAATTCCTCTGATTCAAAGTTAACTCCCACTGGAGGTGAGGTCCCACTTGGATTACCTCTCCTCTAGGAAAAGCAGCTTTTTCAGCATCAGTGTTTTCCTGTGTTCCTGTTGGAAGCTGCTCCCTATGCCCCACAGGGTGCCAGAAGCAGGCCCTGCAGCCCCCTGCCACACCATGGAGAAGGTGTTGTGGTTCCCTTATACTTCAAACTTCCCTGAGTGGGGAATAGGGAGACCTGGACCATTTCTTGCCTGTCAGCTTTCCAGTGGACCAGCCCTCTCCAAGAGGCATCTTTCAAGGATATTTTCCTACATAGTCTTTCGACACAGCAATGTCACACAAAGTGTCACAGGAACCTAACCTGGCAGGTTCCCAGCACTGGGTATTAGGTCAGGTTCTTGCTTTGGCTGCAATTCCAATCCCTGCTGTACCACTGCTCTCCAGCACTGTTGGACCTACTGCACCAGGCTTCCTCCCAGTGCACTGAGCTGAGAGAGGTGATGGGTAAGCGGCATTACCCTACTCACTCCCTTCCAACCCTCTTCAGCCCTTCCTTGTTTGTTGTCACTTGATGCTGCTTGGATCCCAAGCAGTCCAAGTGGTGTTGGGTCACTATATCAGTCCCAAGCCCTACTGCAGGTCACTTGGGGCTGTCCCCCATGAAAGGTTAGAGAGCACACCGTCCTGCAGCCTGGAGGTTGGGCATCATGGCTTTATGAGCCAGGTTTTGTGCAGACCTTCTGCTCTGCTTCCATATGCAGCACCTCAATGAGATGCCGTTGTGCCTGGAGCTGCATGGGCTTGATGAAGAACCCTTCGCACAGGAGGTAGAGGCAGCAGCTGCCAAATTCAGCTGGAAGCCAGTGGTTGAATCACAGAATCACAGAATGTCAGCGATTGGAAGGGACCTTGAAAGATCATCTAGTCCAATCCCCCCGCCGGAGCAGGATCACCTAGACCAAGTTGCACAGAACATGTCCAGGTGGGCTTTAGATGTCTCCAGAGAAGGAGACTCCACAACCTCCCTGGGCAACCTGTTCCAGTGTCTGTCACCCTCACTGGGAAGAAGTTTCTTCTCATATTTATATGGAACCTCCTATGTTCCAGCTTATACCCGTTGCCCCTTGTCCTATCATTGGATGCTGCTGAGAAGAACCTGGCTCCATCCTCCTGACACTCTCCCTTAACATATTTATAAACATTAATGAGATCACCCCTCAGTCTCCTTTTTTCCAAGCTAAAGAGACCCAGTTCCCTCAGCCTTTCCTCAGGAGGCAGATGTTCCACTCCCTTCATCATCTTTGTGGCTCTGTGCTGGACTATCTCCAGCAGTTCCGTGTCCTTCTTGAACTGAGGGGCCTGGAACTGGATGCAATATTCCAGCTGTGGTCTCACCAGGGCAGAGTAGAGGGGGAGGAGAATCTCTCTCGACCTACTAACCACACCCCTTCTGATCCACCCCAGGATGCCATTGGCCTTCTTGGCCACAAGGGCACATTGCTGGCTCATGGCCATCCTGCTGTCCACCAGGACCCCCAGGTCTCTTTCTCCTACACTGGTCTCCAACAGCTCAGTCCCCAACCTATACTGATACTTGGGGTTGTTGAGCTCTACCTCCAGCCTCAGTAAAATCACAGGAACTTTCGGGCAGGGTTATGTGCAGGTGGCTATGGTATTAGAACACAGGCTGGAGAGCACCAGAGGAGCAGGTTGTCCCTGGATGCCAGTCACTTGATTGCTGACTGCTCAGCCCTGCAAATCCTCCCCAGCCAGCCAAGCCACATTAGGCTGGACTCTGTACAGAAGCGAGGTGCTGTTTCACTGATGGAAAAAGGCAAGAAGATACCAAATTATGAACACTGGAATGCACTTAATCTTTGGCCCATGGGCCTCCCTGTGCTTCTGATGATCGGAGAGAGTGTGTGTAATTCCCTGAGCAAGCTGGGATGTGCAGCACATAACCACCAAGTTCACAGCTTCACAGGCAGCACTTCCACCACTTTCAGCTCTTAAAGCAATTGACTGGAAAGATCATTAAGAACTTTTCCCTTTCATTCAGTCAGAGCCAGGAAGCAGTGAGCAGTGGGGACAGCTCTGGGGTACTGGGGAGAGTGGGAGAGCAGATACTCTGGCTGAGGTACCAAAGGCATTCACAGCTGAGCTAGGCTCATATGTAAGCACAGGAACAGCTTAGGACTTACACATAACTCAAATCTTGAGAGAAAAGTGAAAGTTGGGCAGAAGAACTGGAAAAGATACAAAACCAGGAGCTAAGACACAGTAAATGTCAGAATATGGGTGCAAGGGCCATTTAGTTCAGGTGAGGCAGGTTATGGACTTGCAAAGCTTTAGCAGCACTGTGGTTTCAACCCCAACGTCCAAACATAAGGCATGGATAATGCGGTGCTCTTTCAATGAAAGAAACATTTTTGACACAAACTAAGTTTGTGTAGGTGGTTAGGATGCAGGAGTTGGAGTCTTCCTGCCAGCTCTTCCCTTTGGGTGATAAACTACCATTTTTAGCGCTCACCTACCATTCTTCTACTGAATCTACTGAATTTTGGACATGTAATATGCCCGTGGCTTCCACACCCAGCCGGAAGAGTTGGTAGGTGCTGACATGCTGTGAACTCATATTTCAGCTCATGGCACCTGGTGGTGACATGCTCACAAATAATGTGGGCAGCAGGGGAAATAAGAACCAGAAGACTTGGTCAGATGGAGACGCTCAAGCCAGCTCTAACTGAGCAGAGCCTTCCAAGTGAGCTGATCTGTGAGATAACAGCATAAGTTAGAATTACTTGAGTGGGATGCTCCAGTTTGGGCTAAGCAGGGCCATGACAAGTCTGTACAGCTTTCAGTTCTGGGTTTATTGCATTGTGCCCCAAACGTTCTGAGATTTAACCCTTTTTCATGAGGCATTTAGCTGTCTATCTGGTCTGTGGAGGCACTGCAGGTCTGTAGATCTTGGCTGAGAACTGATGGAGAGAAGTGTCTGGAGGACGTATGGAGCACTACTCAAAGCACTGCCTACCTGGAGTTAGGTGGTTCTCTGTCACAGGTGTAAGAGAGGGTCTTAATCCTTCATAGATCCAACACCAGCTCTGATCAAGCCAGCACAGGAGAGGTCAGGTGGTGCCACAAGGAGATAAGGCAACATTATTCATGAGCCAAAGGGGAAATGTTGGTTCTTGCAGCTTGGCTGGGAGCAGGGCCAAGTGTACCCATGTGTTCACCCTTAAAAGGGACAGGTTGGACTGTTTGGTAAAACTGAGAAAACCAGAGACAAACCAGGAAAGACCAGAGAAAGTGACATGTGGAAGGTCGGGAGTGAGCCAGGGGAGGTAGAATTGAAAGGGGAGAGGACTTGCATTAGAGGAGAAAAGGGACAAGAACTGAAAGGCTGTTAGAGGGCTTTACAGCTCTATTTTTGCCAGTGATTAACACCTCTCCCCCAGCTGCCTGCAGCCACTCCAGTCCAACACACACAGCCCACGGCAAAGGCGCTGCAATTTCCCTCTTGCTCAGAGCCATTAGCTCCCCAGCTCAAAGGCTGGAGAGTCTGACATCCCTCCTGTCCCTCTCCTCCAAAACCACTTACCAGTGGTCCTAAGGAACCACTTTCCCCACAGATCTCAGGGCATGAGGATTGTTCCCCTGCCTTCTGATGCTGAGATGACATTGGGCTAATGGAGAGGAGGGGCAGGGGAGGGAACCTGCTTCTGATGATGCAAAACAGGAGAATTCAGGGGTTACCAGCAAAGGAAAAATACTGAAATATTGTTCTGAGCTCACCCAGAGTCTTTCGTTCAAACAAAAAGAGAATCTTCTCTCTTTTCTATTCAGGCTTTAAAATAAAAGGGTTCACTAACAGGGAAAATTTTGGTCAATTTTAAACAACAAAGAACCTGTCATTTAGAGAGAAAGAAGCCTGAGCACTGTCACATGGGGAATATCAAAACGAAGCATTTTCTCATTTCCAAACCAAAACATTTCCTTCTAGAAAATGTGAAAATGAGGTGTTTTGACATGTTCAAAAAAATTCTCTTTTACTACCTTCTTGGCTGAAAGCATTTGGCAAACTCAGTCGGCATCAATGTATAAAAGTTTCTGAAACTTCCAGCTTGTAGATAATTGTGTTCAGCACAGAGCAGGGCTCAGCTTCAGCAGCCTGCTGAGCATCAGAGGGACATCCATCTACTGAACCATCCATCTCTCCTCCTGCTTGAAAAACCCCATTTTGCTCCTCATGCCAAGGTGCCTGTGAGTCCTTGAGTCTGTGCAGCCAGCAGGTCCAGGGAGGTGATTCTCCCCCTCTACTCCACTCTTGTGAGACCCCACCTAGAGCGCTGTGTCCAGCTCTGGAGCCCCCAGCACAAGAAGGACATGGACCTGTTGGAGTGGAGCCAGAGAAGGGCTATGAAGATGATGCAAGAGCTGGAACACCTCTCCTATGAGGTCATGCTGAGAGAGTTGGGGTTGTTTCAGTCTAGAGAAGAGAAGTCTCTGGGGAGACCTTATTGCTGCCTTCCAGTATCTGAAGGGGGCTACAAGAAAGCTGGGGAGAGACTTTTTACAAGGGCTTGTAGTGGCAAGACAAAGGGTAATGGGTTCAAACCAGAAGAGGGGAGATTTAGATCAGTTGTAAGGAAGAAGCTCTTCACTGTGAGGGTGGTGAGAGGTTCCCAAGGAAGCTGTGGATGCTCCATCACTGGATGTTCAAGACGAGGTTTAATGGGGCTTGGAGCAACCTGGTCTAGTGGGAGGTGTCCCTGGCATGTCAGGGGGGTTTTAACTAGATCTTCGAGGTCCCTTCCAACCCAAACCATTCTATGATTCTATAACCAGGGGGAGAAGCCAAAGAGAGGTGTAGGTGCCTCCACTGACAGCAGAGATACCTTACATCCATCTTCAGGCTCTCTCTGCCCAGTGAGGAGGACGGAGGGTCCTGCCCTCTGCTTAGAGCCAAGCCCACACCTTGCAGCTGACATCAGTTCCCTTATTAGTACTACATTAAATCTCAATTGTTTCTTTATTCTTTTGAAATAGGATAACAGGGCAGTTAATTAGCACACAGCAAAACATGCAGTTCTGAGGAGGAAGTTCTGGTTAACATACTAACTACCAAATGTCAAGATGCATTTTTAGCACTGAATGGAATTAATTTGCTAGTGTTCCCTTGCTAAATGTCAGGTCCTTATAACTTGTATACATTAAACAATTCAGGAATTGGAAAGCACTTGTGTAATCAAGTTAAGCATGAGGCAGGCAGATTCCTTTCACCTAAACAAACCTGAAACTTTCCTTTTCCAATTAATATTTCATTTTATAACAGCCACCACATTAATTCTTAATTAAATGCTTATTTGAGACACTCTACTGATTAGTGTGAACTAATGAGGAACAATATGAATTGTTTATCCAGCTTCTAGATATTTTCCTTCATAAAAGGAATGGTGTTTGGATGACTTTTTTTCATGTCTTGCTCTGCCCTAAAATGACTTCCTCAAAGAAGAACTTTTATAGAAACAGCCCTGACTTCAAACACAAGACTCTTCAATACTCTTTTCATTGATTACTTAGTTTAACCCCCAGCACATGGACTCCAGGACTGTCTGCAGAAAACATCTTTTGGGTGAAGATGAAGATAAGTCCCAGGAAGCGATCCTGCTTTCCTGACAGTGAGCCTTGCTTCCAGAAAGCCTAAGAGGGTCAAAACCACTAATATGACCTCATGTGAAAGTAAAAGGACTCAACACCACCCACATTTCCAATGATCTAAATTTAGTGACAGTGATGATGGGCGGAGCTTCACTAGTCATGAGTACATGTGATCATAAATGTGTAGGCAGATGACCAGGTGAGGCTGTTATGATCATCTGAAGTGCTGGGGCCTGGGCTGTGGGTCCCAAGTTGGAGTTGACCTATGGATGAGTCACAACCCAGCAGTGTGTCTTGTTCCCCAAGTGGTTTCAGGCCCCAGAGGCAGAACCTATCCCACCTGTGTGAGGCCCCAACTGCCCCCAGGTGATCATGGTTGGGGTGGTGGGTGAGGCCAGAGCTCTATCAACCAGGAACCGACCAGTTTGGGAGAAGCAACAAGGAGCTGATCAGTTGGAAGAGAGTTCCTGTTGGGGGCAGCTTGCTGAGCTCTCTCTCAGTGCTGTGTTCCCCCTTGGCTGATTTGAGATGGAGAAGAGCAAACAGATGAAGAACAAAAGCTGAAGGTATGCTGAGGGGATGTTGCTGAGTTTGGTGTTGTCCTGAGGAAGAAGAGAGCTAGTAGCACATTATCTTGTCTGATCTGCTTTGACCCAGCAACCATAGGCTATAGGCTTCTTGAACTAAAGTTACTTTATCTTCCTAGCTGTCTTCCATCAAAAAATCTCCAGCAGGAACTTGTCTATAAGTCTGTTCAGCCCAAAACCAGTGATGATGTCAGACGCCCAGTGCCTGTGCTCTCCCACCAGAGGCTGTCACCCCTCTCATCCCTTTCTGATCCTCTCCCACATCTGCTGCATCTTCTTCGAGGCAGAGGGAGCACAGCAACACAACACATCAGCTTGGGACCTGCCATGGAGTTAGATGGTGGCATGATGCAGTTGTCCCTTTCCTAATAAATCTGAGAGCGTCTCTGCTGGCTTTGGCATTGCTGAGCAGGCGTTTTTCATGGCACTTTCTCCACTCTGAAGCTCTATTTCATTCACACACTGGTATTATGTGTGTATAGTCAGGGCTGTTTTCATCTACATTTATGACTCAGCCTTTATTGACCATGAACTTATTCTGGCATTTTATCACCTAATCACTCAGAACTGTGAGATCTTCCCTCAGCTTTTCACCAGCAGCTTTAGATCTGACTGTCCTAGAGGCTTTGTTGTTGTTGTTGTTCATCCACAGCAAATTTGGGGAGCTTGAGAACCAGTTATTACGAAAACATCCAAAACTCCCTTGGGAAGAAGTGAGGAGGCCCAGGGTTGAGGACAGATTCTTGTGAAACTCTACTGACATTTTTCCCTTCCTCCTGGAAGCTCATCCTCTCTTTTTCTCTTCCTCCTGAAAGCTCATCCTCTCAGCCATTCACTAACTCACAAGAGACATCTCACCTCCCCCAGGACAGCTCAGTCTCCTCACGGGTTTTAATGAAGGGACCTTACCAAAGATTTTTGGAAAGACAAATACATCAGCTGGGTTTATCACCTATGCACCTATTAATTCCTTCAAAGATGTCTCCTGGTTTTGAAGCAAGGCTTCACTTTACTGCCATATAAATATTCTTTTTGATGAGTTTTGCCAGTGTGTGATCAAGCTGTATCTCTCCAGATGCTTCTGAGTTTTCTTTAAAAGCTGGTTCCTCATTTGTTGTCTTTCATTGCTATAATATTGGGATTGATTTAAGCGATACTTTGCACAACACAACGAGTAGTTCAGCAATTTCATATCTGAATTCCTTTAAGCCTCTTGGGTGAATGCCATCTGTTCCTGCTCATTTCCTACCATTCATTTCATCATTTCTTTCAAAGCTGCCTCCTTTAGTTCTGACAGTTGGTCAGACTCACCCCTGTAGAAAAAGACTTCCCAAAGCATTCCATAGCAAGCACCAAAGCAAAGAAATAACCTTTCCTCTCTTCTGGGACCCTTATCTTCCTGGAGATCTCCTTTTAAGCCTCAATCACTTAGCAATTTTCTGGTAGGCCTCCTTATAATGTATTTGAAAAAAAAAAAAAGTCTTTTCTTTCAAGCTTTAGTTCTTCAGCAGGTAGTTTCTCAGAAGCTTGTTCGACTCACAATTACAGTTTCATATGTAAGTCACAAGAGCTCTTCTCCACTTTAATCTGTTTGGAAATGACTTGCTCTTTAAAAATAATTCCTGTTTATCTCTAATAGTTCCCTTTACCCTGTTGTTTAACCGGTGCTGTTTTAGGACTGTTTATGTCTTTTTCAGTGGATGATGTGCCATTACCACACACTTCTGATACTGTAGCTCTTAATAGGTTTATGTCTCCCCAAAATACTTCACCATTTCTGCTGCTCCTTTTGCTTTCTCTTAGCAAGATTTCTCATTTTTATGTCATTACTTCTTCATGCCCTTTTAAAGCAAGACTTTATTAAAGAGGATTTTCACCTGTGGCTTTCTCACTCCCACAAAGCTGTACAAATACAAGTGTATAATAATCATCATTACAGAGTCACTCTTTGATGACTGCATCTGGAACAATATTGTTTCAACACTCAGGATTAAATGAAGAATTTCTTCTTTCCTAATGGGATCTCTGAGCATTTTCTCCAAGAAGTTCTCATTTGGAGTGTCTAAAAATTAGTTTCTATACCTCATCTCATTGCAATGCAGTGAAAGGCTCCCATCACATTGTGTTTATTCCTCCCCTGTCTTTACTCTCCCTACATTTTAGTGAACTTCAGTCTATGCAGAAATATAAGAAATTCAGACTGGCTGTGACTAACCTTCCTCGCAATTCCAGGGGATGTGCAGCGTTTCTACATCCTCTCTGCTACTTACAGCTCCTTAGACCTTCTGAGCCTTACAAAGCTTCCCCTGCAGTGACTTTTCTTCCTGATCATCAACAAAGCCATTAAACATTGCCTGGCCAAAATTCACTACCTGCAGATGTCCATGGGAATTTCCCCCCATGTGGAAATGTGCTTGAATAATGTAACAAAACCATAAACAGCAATACCAAACAAAAAAGGATCAAGACCAGAAGTTATGTCCCCAAAATAGCATTTGTGAGTTATTGAGTTGTTCTCACTTCTCTTCCCCAGCTGTGAAACCAGAGGCTCTTTCCTCAAAAAAGCTTCATCAGGAAAACCTACCATGTTTCTTCTGATGAGACCTGATCTCTGCAGTGAAGACATGCCTAGTGAATATGCTATATGTTAATCCAGCAGCAGCATACTGCTGAGACATCTTTTAGACTCTGGTTGAAATCCTGGTCCCACCAAATTTCATGTTCAAGTCCCTTCATATTGCACTGAGGCTACGATTTCTCCCCCATTTCTCTTTTGTTAAGGGTGGGCAAGCCTGGTTCTGGCCTGGCACCCACAGTGTGCCTCCAAGGGGACAGGCAGATGCCACATTTGGAGCTTGTCAGGAAACTTGGATTATTATTTTTCCATCCTTCCTCAGATTTCTCAACTCTCCTGCCTGTGGATGGTGTCTCTTGCCACCCACTTCATTTCTATAATCAGGGGAGATGCAGTAGTTAGTGAAAAAAGCTCAAATTGGGTAAATCTCCTTCTCTGAGAGCTTAAGAAAGCATCTGTAGCTCTATCCCAATTACCAGTTTTACATAGTTAGCTCTGGTCTGGGGGCCTAAGCTGCAGGCAGGACTGCACAGAGGTATGAAAAACTCCACACACACCCCCCTGCAGCCTTCCCAGTGTAGGCAGCAGGTCCTGGAGAACAACAGGTAGAGTCAACTGGCAGCATCCAAAACGAGCTGGGCAGTGAGATCAATGAGCAGTCCAAGCTGATGCTTATGCACCGTGACATATCTTGGTTATAAGAGAACAACAAATAAGAGAGAGAGTGTGTGGGAAAAATATGGAAAACTGGGATTTCATGCCATCTGGTTTTGCCAGTCCTCCCCACCAGTCTCAGAGGCCTCCAGGTCCTCCTGCAAGGCCAGTTGACTTTCTGGAGGACACAACCCTTGCAGGGAGGGCTCAGAGGTCAGAAGCAGCAGGAGCAATCAGCTCTTTCTCAAATAGAAATCATTGTGGTCTCTGACCTGATTGAAGCTCCTGCAGATCCACCCCCGGAGAACAAACTTAGCAGCTGAGACAGAAATTTTGCTTCAAGGCAGATATTCAACTAGGATTTTCACAGAAAAAGAAATTTCTTCCCCCCCAGCCCCTCCAATTTCAGTGATCTTTTTCTCAGGATCTCTTTTTAAATCCCAGCATGTTCAATTTGGGGGTTTTAGGGATTTACATTTTTTTAAAGACCATCCAGAGGCTTTTGAAAAATATTTAGTAAACCTGAAAGCTTTTGTTCTTTCTTTTTGAGATTTTCATGGAAAGAAGAAGCAGTTGCCAAGCATGTCTTTCCAGGCACAGTAACAATCCTGTACAGGTGCAGGTCAAAAAAACGCATTGTCCTTTGCAGCTCATCTTGACTGTCTCTGAAGGTCTAGGAGTCCCTCTCCAACTCAGCAATGGATTCCGGCTCAGAACATTATTTATGATAATGCCAAGAGTGAAAGCAGACATAGCTTTATTCTGCTTCCACAGGTACCTGGCAACTTACTCTTGAAAATCTCAGAAACAGCTTCCTTAGTACTTTCTCCTGGGTGTAAGAAGTGAGCAGGCGCAATTATGGGCTGGCTCAACTTGTGGCATATAGAATTTCCTACTATTCAGAACCAGAATTAATATGTTT
Organism: Brachypteracias leptosomus; assembly: GCA_013401335.1. Taxonomy (NCBI): domain Eukaryota; kingdom Metazoa; phylum Chordata; class Aves; order Coraciiformes; family Brachypteraciidae; genus Brachypteracias; species Brachypteracias leptosomus. The sequence continues at coordinate 25,228 of VYZX01031823.1, forward strand.
TGAGGATCAGTTCTGCTCCCTGTCTGTCATCAGCAACCCAGGGCCAAGCCTGGGCAGCTTCAGAAGTACTGTGTGAGTTGGCCTTGGCCTTGCTCCCAGCTGCAGTGCAACAGACCCTTTCTTGAGGGACAGGAGAAGCCATTTGCCCTCCACTCGTGTAAATCCACACTCATGTCAGCAAAGTGCCTCAGCTGAAAGGGACACATAGATACTGTGTCAGTTCTTAGCTGGTCTTTCACTCTCCTGAAGATATTTATCATGGGTATGAGTTAGCAAGTCCTATATTCCCTTTAGGTTCTGCTCAACTTAAGCAAATACTTAATAAGAACTGGGATTAGGGTGAGATGGGTTGATTCTTGATGTTCTCACAGTGAAGCAGGGATTTTGCAAGGCCCATCCCTTCCTGCATAGACAGGATTGTGCAGATGGGGGCACTCTGGGTAAATTCATTCTACTGCTGGTGCAGGACACAAGGTGAAGGCTAATTCCTGATGTGCATTTCTGAGCTGACCATAGTGCCTGCCAGTATCAGAAAGGGAAGCACCCAGGCCAGCCAGATTGTTCTATTAGTGGAGCAGTGGAAAAATAACAACCCAACCCAATGAATATTGATTCGTCCCTAATCAGAACCAGGATGTGTCACATGGCGATGCCTGTGCAAGGCATGTGAGCCCAGCCACTGCAGCTGGTATTGGCCACTAAAGCATGTCATCCATGCCCTGAGTGCATCAGGGCAGCTTGGAAGGGAGACTACTGACAGGAGAGGGGCTTACATTGGATACCTGACCCTCAGGGAAGGTTTGGCTCTTACCAAGCTGAAGCAAGAGTTTGAATAAAATACTGGAGCAGAGGATTTTATCCAGGCTTGTGTGTACATATCAGTTACCCTGTCCTTATATATCCTCATCCTCACCTTCAGGAGCACCATCCAAGGGGCATCTTAGCAAAGATATCTCCAAAATGTCATGTGGAACTGAGTTCAGGAGGAGAAGCTGCCCCATATGCTGCCCAGCACAGCTGGCCCTGATGCTTCCACCCATTTCTGCCCTAGTAAAGCGCAAACTCAGCTCTGTTTTGTTCAGAGGTAGGCTTTCAATTTAATTTGGACCTCTCTTCCTCCTCAGGGTCATGTATCCTTCATCCTCACTCTTTTCCAGTGGCTGGTCAAAAGCTAGTGCTGCCCTGCTCCCCTCTGAAATGCCACTGGTACTTTTAGATCTAACCCTAGATCAGGGCTTCCACCACACTAGGACTTTGTCCCCTTCACCAGGAGATGCTTCCCTCAGCTCTTCACATCTGTTTCCGAGAGGAATTCATGCCAGTGACAAAATGCAGCGCTAAACCTCTCAGTTCAGGAACTAGCCCTGGAAAAATCAGGTTCATGACAGGTGCTAATTTTCTGTTATTAATTTAGATTGTAAATTTATCATAACTATGGGTTCTGATGTTATTACAGCTATAATCCTACTAACAAGATGAGCTGCCCAGCTGGTATTTAATGTGTCTGAAACTTTGAATTATACTGCTGGAAAAACAAGCTGTGTGGAACAGGAGCAGAGGCTGGCTAACAAAGTTTGAATCCAGGGCATGGATCTCTGAGGAGAAAGTGGGACACTGATGGACCAGCAGAGAGAGGGGAGAGTCAGGTTCAAGGGGTCATATGTATCTAAGTGTAATGAATGGATAATTTTATTCCATGATATAAAGACAAGAGGGATTTTCAAGCTACCTAACTTCTTCCAGACGAATGGGGAGAAAAAAGTCAGCAAAAAAAACGCAGAGGGAAGCTCAACTCTGGAAAGATCACAGAATCATAGAATCATTTAGGTCAGAAAAGACCTCTAGGATCATCAAGTCCAACCTTTGTCCAACATCTCCCTGATCCCTAGACCATGTCTCTAAGCACCACATCTACTCCCTTCTTCAACATCTCCGGGGATGGTGACTCCACCACCTCCCTGGGCAGCCTGTTCTAGTGCATGACCACTCCTGCAATAAAGAACTTCTTCCTAATGTCCAACCTGAACCTCCCCTGGCACAAGTTGAGGTCATCACCTTTTGTCCTGTCATTAGTTACTTGAGAGAAGAGACCAACACCAGCCTCACTACAACGTCACCATATAAAATCAACCCTTCCTCTGTTATATCTTCTTGGTCTACCAACTCATGTTTAGCCACGGGACTATCCCCAGATATTATGTTCTTAAATGTTCCCTGCACAGGAATAACTCATTTTTCTCTTCTTTAAGTTAGTCAAGTGAAGCTGCCTCCTGAACGCTCTTTTCTGCTGTGGGAGCCTTCCTGACCACAGATCTTCTTTTCTTGCTCTAGCCTTCAATGTCTCAAATTTTTCAGGCTTTCCAAGCTGAGATCTGAGCCCAAACCCACATTCAGGTCACACACAGTGGCACAGCCCCAGAATTAATGTTCCCAGAATGAGTGGGAAATTTGGAGCATCTCCCTCCTCCCCACTTGTCTTGTGCTGTACACAATTATTATTCCAAACAAAAAAAAAACCCCAAACATCAAAAAAGTATGATTTCTCCAAGGTCAAAGGGCAGAACAACACCAGGATGAAGAGCAAGAAGTCACATCTCTGATCTCCCCATCAACCACTGCACCATTTGGAGCCTTTGGAACGTTATTTTTTCCTACTAGTTGTCCTCATCTTTGGGGACTTTTTGAGGAAGCCCACTGTTGCCTACAACATGTGTTGTTGGTCAGTGTCTGGCTGACTGAGACCTTGCATTTGCCAAGAGAGTAGGGACTGATGCAGCAGGATGTGTGAGTTCTGCACAGTGTGAAATGATTCAGCTAAAAGGGAGAAATGCAAAGATGAGCCAGGGCAGCTGGTTGAGCTGAGGGCTGGAGACAAGGAGAGTCACTTTGTTTGGTCTGTTCTGACAGGTATTATTTCTGAGTAACTGCAACATGTCTTCCCAGAACTTGCAGCCTCAGCCTTCACCCGAACCTTTGAAACTGCCTCACAGTGCAGGGAATGAATAAAGATTATGGATGAATAAAGACGTGCTGGAGCATGTCCAAAAAAGTATAATGAAGCTGGGGAAGGGTCTGGAACAGGAGTGTGGTGAGGAGCAGCTGAGGGACCTGGGGGTATTGAGCCTGGAGAAAGGAGACTCAGAGGAGACCTTCTGGCTCTGCACAACTCCCTGCAAGGAGGTTGGAGCCAGGTGGGGTCGGGCTCTTCTCCCAAGGAACAAGTGACAGGACAAGAAGAAACAGCCTCAAGTTGCTCCAGGGGAAGTTTAGCTTGGACACAAGGAACAATTTCTTCCCCACAAGGGTTGTGGAGGGCTGTGCCAGGCTGCCCAGGGCAGTGGTGGAGTCCCCATCCCTGGAGGGGTTTCCAAGCCATGGAGATGTGGTGCTGAGGGACATGGGTTAGTGGTGCCTGGCAGTGCTGGGGGAATGATTGGACTTGATGATCTTAAAGGTCTCTTCCAACTGGAACAATTTTATGATTCTAAAGATGACCAGAATGAAAATGTCGATCCAGTGGTACAGCAGTTGCAGAGGCTTTTTTCCTAAAGTCCCCATTCTGGACACCTGCATGGCTGCTGGTACACTAGGAGAGCAGAGGGAGAAACTTCCAAATCATAGAATTGTCAGGGTTGGAAGGGACCTTAAAGATCATCTCGTTCCAACCCCCCTGCCATGGGCAGGAACACCTCCCACTAGAGCAGGTTGCTCACACCCCCATCCAGCCTGGCCTTCAAAATGTCCAGGGATGGGGCTTCCACCACCTCTCTGGGCAACCTGTGCCAGTGTCTCCTCACCCTCATGGGGAAGAACTTCTTCCTAACATCTAATCTGAATCTACCCACCTGTAGCTTTGACTCATTCCCCCCAGTCCTACCACTACCCGACATCCTAAAAAGTCCATCCCCAGCTTCAAAATGTCCAGGGATGGTGCTTCCACCACCTCTCTGGGCACCAGTGTCTCCCCTAACGTCTCATCTGAATCTACCCACCTCTAGTTTTGAACCATTCCCCCAATGCCTACCACTACCTGACATCCTAAAAAATCCCTCCCCAGCTTTCTTGTAGCTCCCTTCAGATACCCTGTTTCCCACTAGCTTTGCCAGGGGCCAAGCCCTGGGGTGATTGATATACTGGGGAGGATTGACTCAAGTTTGCTGCTCTGAGCTTTTTCAACACATGGGGTCACACATCTGTGTACACAGAGATTTGCAAAACCAGTCTGTACACACTGTCCAGAGCTGTCTGGATGGGCACATCTCCATGCACTCAGGGCAGAAACCAGCCCAGGTGGCTGTCAGAGCTCCTCAGACCAGGCAGACCTCGCCTGGTGCTAGCACAGGGTGACAGACTGCAGGCAGAGCCCCTTCCATCACTGATAAGGCATCAGCTGGCCTGTTTCCAGCACAAGTGCTCCTCCTTCTTCCCTGTCTAATAGTTCCGGAGGGAATCTATCAGTCTGGAGTTATTTATCTTCATTTAACCAATCCCAACACATTGTGTTGTTTAGTAGTGAAATTTAAGAGTTCATAGGTGGCTATAACTCAAGCTCAGGCTAGGCCTATGAGGACCTCAAGGCAGAAGGCTCTGCTGACAGTTTGCAGGAGACCAGCCCTGGTTGTATAGCAGCAGGAAGAATTCCTGGAGCTCTGCCACCAGTCTCAGGCACCAGCTTTGCAAGTAAGAAAATGGCAGGGGAAAGAGAGGATAAACATTAAATCCAGGCTAGGCTGTTCCCTGGGAACAATCTAGAGCAGATGAGTGCAGACACAGCTGGTCGGCCTCAACTGGATGATCCAGCTTCTGAAACACTGCTCTGGGGATGCTCAGGTTAAACTGGTTTAGGAGTCACATGCAAAGACAGACATCTGGGGAATGAGCAGGAAAGGAAGACCTCCTGAGATCTCAAGGCATCACCCCCTACCCAGTGGCTTCCAGAGAAACCCGTGAACAACCTGCAGATGTCCTGGATGCAGAAGCCCCATGGGGCCATAGTGATCATGGAGGGTGAACTTCATTCAGTCACCAAATCCACCCCACATCTCCAGGATTTCACCCAGTGTGTGGTCAGGGTAGAACACATAGTTTTCACAAAGGCTCTGAATCTTCCTTCAGAGGCTCCAGGCAAACAAGAAATGATTTCTCACTTCATAACCTGATCTCTCTCAGAGTTCCCAGGTAGCACCTTCTTTGTGGTCGGATTTTGTCTGCTTCCAGCATCCGGCTGAATCCTACTCTGTCTTTGTTAGCCAGGCTGAGAGCCCCCAGCTATCAGAAATCTTTTCCCTCTATAGGGACTTGCAGCCTATGATTAGTTTTCCTTTCAGCTTTTCTAAATAGATTAAAGTGTTGCTTCCAGATTTCCTGCGTGCACATTTCTAGAGCAGTTTTTTCCTGCACTGGGGACTGGGATGGGGGATGCTCTGTGTTCATTGCAGGTGATCTGCAGGCATTTCATTGGAGCCCATCTGTGGAGGACCAGCAGCAAACACGGTATCACACAGTTTATGAGCATCTGTGAGATGTAGCCAATGCTATTTNCCAGCAACACTCCATAATGCAAGGTGAGGAACTGGTTCTGAATATTCATGGAGAAGCACAGATTAACTACTCCTCTCCTCTCAACCTCTCTCTTCTTGATTTTATCAGTCCTTCACTTGCTGTGCTTCATCTTGGAGTGATATTCTCTTACAGCAAAGGTGCAGGTAGCTCACTAACAAGCTTTCAGGCTAAAAAGGTTGGTTCGGCATCTGAGGGATGGAAGTCAGGGCAAGAGGTGAAGGCCCTGAAGATAAATTGCTAACCTGGTTCCTTATGAGCTGCCAGATTATGGCTTCATTCACACCAAGGTACATGTGACGTGCAGAAGTGTCTGCAGATTTACAGCAGAGGCAATGGGGTTCAGCACAGGGACAGCAGTTGAATATTTGGCCTTTCTACTGTGTCTCCCAGCCCAGACTCTCTGGATCCAGGTAGGATGAAAATTCAGTCCCTTCCAGGACAGAGGCGGGAGCTGCTGCCCCGTTGGATGATGTGGCCTCCAAAAGCTGTGACATTCCTGCAGCTCACCCCTGACACAGCCACTGCAAAGCCCTGTGTAAGTGCTCCACTGATAATTCTGCCTCTCTTCTCCCTTGTGAGGAGCTGCCCACTGCCCTGCCTGCTCCTCAGGTGCCCATAGTGCTTCAGTACAGGACTATGTCATGGTGCATGGATTCATCTCTGTACAGATCAATGAGAACCACCGCCCTCTAAACTCTATCCATCCCCACCCTGGCAAGCAACATACTGCTGCCTCCTACCCAACATCAGTCTTCCAGAAGTCTCCTGGGAGCCTGACCGGTTCAATGAGTCACCAGTAAGCATTTTAGAAGTTTTTAACACTTCTCCTGCTGTGCAATCATTAACTTGGCTTTTGAGGTCCTGAAATTACTCCTGACCCCCACTTCTCGGGTCCTGCTCTTTGACCTGGTCCTATTGATGGGGTTCCCTGACACTATTGTCTTTGGTGGACCCTAGACTTGCCTGTTAGATCAACACTGGTTGTCTGGGCTTGGGACTCAACGCTGGGCCTTGGGATATTCTGTCTACTTTCTGAAACGTGCTGAGGGCTGTCCTGTTCATTACAATGAGGGTGATGGATGAGTGGAATGGGCTGCCCAGAGAGGTGGTGGAGGCCCCATCCCTGGAGTCATTCAAGGTCGGACTTGATGGGGCTCTGAGCAGCCTGCCCTAGGTAGAGATGTCCCTGCTTGTGTAGGGAGGTTGGACCAGATGACCTCTAGAGGTCCCTTCCAGCCTCAAACATTCTATGATTTTATGATTCTACAATCTCCTGTTCCAGGAGGCCCGATTCTGGCTTCCCATCACTACTTCTAGGTGGTCATGGCCATTGAGCACCGCTAACCACATGGTAGCTGCAGATTTGTGTAGGCACATGTTCACATCTCAGACATGCTTATCTGGCTTCACTTAAAGGCAGAGGCTTCCACCAACACTGAAAATAACCAGTGGCTTTCTCTTCTTCCTGGGGTGGGACATCATGTCTTCCAGTTGCTCTTGTTGCATATGTAGAGGTAGGAGTTAGACCTATTTTCTCCAGCTATTAAGATATTTGTACAACGAATGTTTCCAGAGGTACCTGTTAAAGAAAGATGAAATATTTATAAGCTGAGAGGTGCTTTAAGTCTCTCTTGAAAGTCTGTTCTTCATGGAAAGTGACACTCACAGTGAAGAACTCAGCTAATAAAGAAGGTCCTAACCTAGCTGGATCTGTCCAGCAGGAGACTATATTTCTAGAGCATCTATGTAACCCAGGGCTTCTTTCCTAAGGCTGCTAATTCATCTTGATTAACTACTAAGATGTAAATTTGTGAGAAATCCCAAGAGATATATATATATACTCCGTGGGGTACCTGAGAGTGCAGCTTCCACATGCTGAGCTTTGCCCCAGGTAAAGATGCCTAATGGGGCAGACAATACCTATGGAAATTGGTTTGCCTGAAGAGCAAGGCCCTAATATCTCTCAAGCTGTGAAAATTAACTGTGTTTCTGGATGAAACAGAAAATACATGAAGGAAAAGAGAATATTCTTGTCAAGCAGTGCCTGAGGTGTGTTATTGTGCCTGATACCTCCCTCCAAATCCAGAAATTTGCTTCCTGGCTGCGCGTTGTATTGGAATCAACATTCTATTTCCTTAATGAAAGAATCATAGAATTGTCAGGGTTGGAAGGGACCTTAAAGATCATCTCTTTCCAACCCCCCTGCCCACTAGATTAGGTTACTCAGAGCCCCATCCAGCCTGGCCTTCAAAATGTCCAGGGATGGGGCCTCCACCACCTCTCTGGGCAACCTGTGCCAGTGTCTCCCCACCCTCATGGGGAAGAACTTCTTCCTAACATCTAATCTGAATCTACCCACCTCTAGTTTTGACTCATTCCCCCCAGTCCTACCACTACCCGACATCCTAAAAAGTCCCTCCCCAGCTTTCTTGTAGCCCTCTTCAGATACTGGAAGGTTCACAAGAAGGTCCCTTTGGAGCCTTCTCTTCTCCAGACTGAACAACCCCAACTCTCTGTCTGTCCTTGTAGGAGAGGTGCTCCAGCCTCTGATCATCCTCGTGGGACTTCTTTGGACTCGTTCCAGCATGTTCAGATCTTTCTTGTAATAGGGGCTCCAGAACTGGACACAGTACTCCAGGTGAGGTCTCACGAGGGTGGAGCAGAGGGGGAGAATCACCTCCCTTGACCTGCTGGCCACACTTCTCTTGATGCAGCCCAGGCTACAATAATAGTCCCTGATATGAAGAGTGGTCTCAAATTTTTTGACAGATAGTCATCACCTCATCTCCTAGGCAGTGACAAACCTGCTTCAGGAGCTCTGAGCACTTTAGAGGCATCCAAGAGCCTGGGACACTCATAAAAACCATCACCAGGGCCTGTATGTGGGCAGGCAATACTGGGTGTTCACGTGATGCAGAAAGCAGCTCTTGGGAAGTGTTTGCAGATGGTGAGAAGGCATCACAAGGTTGCCTTGACGTTGCTAGAACATACTTCCATTCAAAAAGCAAAAGGAGAGCCAAGCACCACTACTGGCAAACCTGGCATTGGAAAAATAAAACAAAAAAATCAATGCACAAACTTTTTTTTTTCTGTTATGAAGGGGAAAAAACCCCTGCATATTTTGTCTGAGTTTTTATTGCAAATTAAAATGTTTCCTGAGAATGACTGCTTTATCTGAAGCATGGGAAGGCTTTTTCTTCAAAGGAAAGGCATTTAAAGAAGAGATGGGAGAGGTGAGAACTGAGGTACAGTGGGAAGGATGCATCTGGAGCCAAGAGGATTACAGTGCAGACAAAGTCCTGTCCAAACTGCAGAATGCCTATAAATCATTGAATGTCCATGTTCAGAACCTCTAAATCATAGAATGTCCAAGTTCAGAACATCTATATGTCCAAATTCAGAAGTTTGCTGCCCTTAGTCAAGGTTGTGTGCTATAGAGAAGGCCATCCTGTGGATGCTGGTGTCCCCAGTGTCTGCGTGGCCATCATGCTGTGGTGCTCAGAGGCTGTCCACGGGACCCTGCACTGCTGCAGAAGAGCCTTGCAAGGAGCTGAGCACACATGATGGGATGCAGGAGCCAAGCTGGAAGATTTCCTTTGCCCAACTAATGCATTAAGAAAATGTCTGTACAGTCTTAAGAGCATTTAGTCTTAAGAGCAATTAAATATTGAATGGTTGAAGTGCTGGGGCCTGGGCTGTGGGTCCCAAGTTGGAGTTGACCTGTGGATGAGTCACAATGCAGCAACATGGTTTGTTCCCCAAGTGGTTTCAGGCCCCACAGACAGAACCTGGCCCACCTGTGTGAGGCCCCAACTGCCCCCAGGTGATTGTGGTTGGAGTGGTGGGTGAGGCCAGAGCTCTATCAACCAGGAACCGACCAGTTTGGGAGAAGCAACAAGGAGCTGATCAGTTGGAAGAGAGTTCCTATTGGGGACACTTGCTGAGCTCTCTCTCAGTGCTGTGTTCCTCCTTGGCTGATTTGAGATGGAGAAGAGCAAACAGATGAAGAACAAAAGCTGAAGGTATGCTGAGGGGATGTTGCTGGGTTTGGTGTTGACCTGAGGAAGAAGAGATCTGGCAGCACAAGAGTTTGTTGGTTTGCTCTTGTTTGAAGAGCTCCCCAGCTCTCTGGGAGACCAGAGCCTGTCTGCCACCAGCAAACTTTTCTTAGCATGCCAAAGAAATGGTGTTTGAGGCTGCACAGCACCAATCCTTTCGAGCAGGCATCGATTAGTTTTAAGCTGAATGGGTAGTCTGGGGGACATCAAAAGCAGGATTCAATATGCTCAAAGTGGGTGGCAGTTTATATGCCTTCCAGAGCCATTTTTTTAAAGAGGAAGTGTGAAAAAATACTAGCAGTATTTAATGTGCAGGGGCTGGGTAGTGTTTTCAACTTGGTTTCCACCTCCTAGAAGCAGTCATGCCTGGCAAGGTTCTAGCATTTTTCCTCTACTGAGCACTGCAGAACCAAAGCCCAGGCTCTTGAGGATATTTGGGTGCCCAGCTTTAACTGGAGTGTCAATGTGAGTGATGTCACTTAGCAGGAGATACTGACACGGTCTAGCGGTCATGGTAGTGTTGGGTTGATGGTTGGACTTAATGATCTTAGAGGTCTTCTTCAACCTTTATGATTCATAAGGTACTGCCAAGGCTGAGATGGTGAATCTGTGAGTCAATGCTTGAGAGGTACTTAGTCCCTGAGCATGTCTCTGGACCTTCTCTGCAGGGCTGGCTACTCAAGCTCAGCCTTTTGCTGAGGTGACTCCAGTCGGTCAAGCTGTGGAGACAGCAAAGGTCCCCCTGTGCTATCAGCAGTGGAGCCAGCACTCCAGAAGGGCAGAGCAACAGACCCTGCTCTGTGACAAGGTAACTTTCAGGTGCTGGGCACCAGCCTGGGGAACCTAATGGTGGTGCCTCATCCAGGGTCCCAGCAGGTGGGAGAATTAGTGATTCAGTACCTGAAGGCCAAATTTTAATGCATTCAGTTGGAGGGCACAGAAGTCTACACCCAACCTAACATCCCTCATCAGCATGAGATTATCAGGGGAGGGAATTTAACCCTTCTCTCTCCACATTATGTAAATTGCACATCCTACACCTCTAGAGAATGGGAAATTCATGGAGCCAAGAGGAAAGCAGACAAGCAGAGCTGGGTTCTGCAGCCTCCTGTGTAGGAGCCCAACCAGGAGGAGCATGTCTGTGGTTTAGTCTTTGCTCTCGCATTTAATTCTAGGATTTATTGTTCTTACCTGAAGACCACTTAATACAAGGGTATGTGTTTAAACCTGCAGGCCACACCAGGTTCACATCAGCTCCTGGAAGCATTCACACTGACACAGCCTGGAATGGTGTGGGACCTTATCCAAGTACTGTTATTAATATGACATCATTAATTAAAGCATGTGCTAAATTATGAGCCTCTGCCACCCCCAGTGCTGACTGCAAGTTCCTTCCTGCCATAAGAAATGGCTGGGGCTGTTTCAGAGTATCCACCAGTATATATTCACCAGTAACAGTTAGGGAGTCTTAGCATCCCAGTTTATCAGTACAAATGACAGTAATTACCCAGCTGGCCATCAGTGTCTCTGCAAGGGGAACAACAATTTGTCCACATTAGTCTCAAATCAAAACCTGAGGAAGAAGTCAATGCAATGAAATGAAGTCTGGGCTACAAAAGAGTGTGGGAGCTGACGGGTCACACAATTCAAGGGAAGAGAAAGCATGGCAAGTGGGGAGGAGGTGATGGGTCACAGCAGTTCTGTCTGTCCAGGCTGGGGAAGAGGAAGACATTAGACTTTGTCAGATGAGACGTTAGGAAGAAGTTCTTTCCCATGAGGGTGGGGGGACACTGGCACAGGTTGCCCAGAGAGGTGGTGGAGGCCCCATCCCTGGGAATTTTGAAGGCCAGGCTGGATGGGGCTGTGAGCAACCTGATCTAGTGGGAGGTGTTCCTGCTTATGGCAGGGGGGTTGGAACTAGATGATCTTTAAGCTCCCTTCCAACCCAAAACATTCTATGATATGACAGAAGATCAATTCTTAGGACTCCAGACTGCACAGCTCATAGTCATAGCAAAGGTAGAAAGTTTGCCAGGTCTTTGCAGAGGTTCTTTGCCCAAACCAAGTCGGATCGGGAAGGAGCCATTAATTTTCAACTCAAGTCCTGATGAGCAATTTATTAGACACTGCTCAAAAGTTCAACTCACCACTCCAATAAAATGCCCCAAAAAAGAGAATTTATAGAAACAAGAGAATTGGGGTGGGTTCTCAATGCATGGAGGACCTCAGCACTGCCAGCATTAGGAACTGCACTTAGAGAAGAGTTTAAAAATTAATATTTGGACTAATTTAAACTGTTGTTTCCTCAGATTGAAACATTTTCTCTGGATCAATACTTGCTCCCATAATTTTTTAAAAAAATCTCACTAAAGCCACATTTCTCATGATAATAATGTTTAGTTTTTTGTTGGAAGATTTTCAGCCAGCTCCACCTACTGCTGCTCATGGTGCTGATCTTCTCATCTTCTTCATGACTCACTGCTGCTGCCCTTCCTCCTGATGGAGAATATGAAGCTGCTTCACAGCAGAGGTGGGAGCATCCTCCCTCAAACCAGATCTGTGAGAGGGATCACTAAAAAACAAAAGACCAGGCTTGTCTCTTGCTTTGTGGACAGGACCAGAGGACTGGGCTGACTCCTGGGATTGTTTTTATATGGAAGAGATCAACAATAGTGGGGTTGTTGCTGCCACCACTTCCCAAATCACTTCCTCCTTTGTTATGGTCAACATCTTCTTCACCAGAGCAGCAGCAGGTGAGACCAATTGCATTTTCCATCATAAGAACGTAGAGGAGCAAAGGACAGTGTGGGTCACAGCTGCCCCTCTCACCACTTCAGTGCAGCATGAGCCAACCACTGCCCTTGGACATGCTCTTAACTGTCCACTGGCTCCATACCCCAACCACAGTCCAAACCAGAAGCTGTCCCGCTCAAGCAGTTGCAGATGTTGGCGGGACTACTTCAGTGTCTTTCCCATCAGGGGAGGGTCCTCAGGTCCAGCATACCCTTGGATGATCTCTTGCCGTGTGGTCATTCTCCAGGGACTTTGGCCATGTTTCAGAGGTGATGTATCTGGCTGAGGTTGCACTGGGTCTCTGCATGTGTCCTGTGCCTCCAGCAGCAGGAGAGGCAGGGCTTTATCTTCCTTCATGTTTCCATTTCACTTTCCACCCAAGGAGTATGAAGTACTGGTAATCCAGTACGGAGAACACTGGCACTTGCCTTTCTCCATTCTCTCCTCTGTGTCCATAACTGATATTATTACATCCTGCAGAAGAGTCTCTTCCAAGCTCTCTCTGATCCAACAGAGCACTTCAAAACCTGGATTTTTTTTTTCCAAGGACCATATTCATGCAACAGTCTTGAGGAGGGAATCCTTGTGAGGCTTATCCTGCACAGCCCTAGTGTCTGCAGCAAGTGTCCTCAGTTCCAGAGGTCATTCTGGACAGGCATCATCAGTACTAGACACATCTTCTACTCTCCTCAGTGAAACTGGATGTCCTCCATCATGCTCACCTACCACTGAGGATGGTTCACCTCTTGCCATTTGCTCCAGAAGATGAGGATTACCTTAACTTTCTAGTCTACCTCAGATAGATCATAGAATCATAAAATGTTTGAGGTTGGAAGGGACCGCTAGAGGTCATCTGGTCCAACCTCCCTACACAAGTAGGGACATCTCTACCTAGGGCAGGCTGCTCAGAGCCCCAGCAAGCCTGGCCTTGAATGACTCCAGGGATGGGGCCTCCACCACCTCTCTGGGCAGCCCATTCCATTGATCTATCACCCTCATGTTAAAGAACTTTTTTCTAATATCCAATCTAAATCTCTCCTTTCCTATCTTAAAACCATTACTCCTGGTCCTATCGTTAAAAACCCTTTTGATCCTCCTGTTTAGGCAGTAGCAGCCCAAATGGGCTGTGATGGATGTAACTATGAACAACTGGCCATATTCAGACATGAGGTGAATTCATGGGCAGCCACCTGCACAGATGTTTCCTTTCACTCCATGGTTTTAAAGCAGGAGACTCAAAAGGCTTAAGTGCTGGGTCCAGCTCCTGGCAAAAAAAGAAGGGGCCACAGAGTCATTGATCTGCTCCTTGAGATCATGGGAAAGGGATTCCCCTGTCCCCTTGGGTAGCAAAATTATGCTGATAGCTGGGTACTTTTCTAATTTCTAACTTAAACCTTCTCTGTTGTAAAGCAGGCCAATTACCCTATGAGAAGATGGAGAGTAATTATTCACTCCTTGCTTCAGAGCAACCTAGTACATATTTTACACTGTTTTCACATCCTCATTTGGGCAGCTTTACTCTTCTCTAGGGAAAACAGCCTGGCTGAATTTCTTCAGCATTTTCTCACATAACCTCCTCCCAGCCTCTGTTCATTCTCCTCTTTCCATTTCAGACCTATTTTGTCTCTCTCATTCTTACAGTGCAGTGACCATCTCCTTGACAAGCTCTGAGGATCCACGGCTCCTGCTGCCAAGTTGGGGTCAGTGGCAGAGCTTGTAGTACCAACTTGTAGGACCCACTCTAATGCCCAGATCAGTCTCTGCTGCCTCTTATTTAACCGTATTTCTGTTCATGCATTTATTTTCTCCTTGTGTTGACTTCTCACTTGCCTTGATTGCATTTCATCTTGTTGATTTTGCAAGATCTTTCTAGTTGAATCACAGGTTGGCATCATCACTCCTCACCCCCTGGTTTATCCACAAAGATGAGAGAAGATCTATTCCATTGCCCCACTGTAGTTGTTTAGTGCTTCAGACATGTTGGGTACTCCAGAGAACTTGGTGCATCTGACAGCCATGATGTGGGCTCACTGGAGAGCAGCACCCTGCCAAACTGGCAGCTGGAGGCCAGATGGGATGTCCCGGGGTACCTAAAAGGGAACAGATGTCCATATTTAGCCATTTAGCTGTGTCTGATCAGCTCCATCATCTAAGATGTTAATAAAAAGATTGAAACAAATAGCTGTCTTTTCAAGCCTTGTGAAAATGTGGCAGTATAGAAGGTGGTAAATTGTACAGCTGGAAGAATTTTCGGTGAGGTCAGAGAGCTGGAAAAGAAGTAAAAGATGGAGCAGCATCAGGAAATCTGTTCTTCGCCTACAATGACAACAGATACTTACCAGACAATAAACCTGTGTCCCTATTTTGCAATCTCAATGAGTAATTTTATTATTCATCAAAACTACACTGGGATAATGTATATATATTTAGGTACATGTTTGAATGAGACAGAGCACATATGATTCTTTCTTGTTATGGGGTTTTGTGTATTTTCTATTTGTAAAACAGCATTAACATCAACCCCTCAGAATTCTACTATGTTCTCTGCGTGGGTATTGGCCTGACTTTGTTGGTCTGCTGGAATTATAAGCTCAAAGATTTTTAAATGAACAGGGCCCAGGACAGATACCTGAGAGACTTAAACCACTTTCCCTGCCTCAGAACAGATTCCTGATATTAAATTCAAAGTTCAATGGTTTTTAAATTGTCCCCGTGCTGTATGGTTTGCTTTCAATCCTATTTCCCTACTTGTAGGAGAGTCTCATGTCAGATTGTGTCAAAAGCCTCATGAAAGTCAAGGCATATCATATCTATCACTTTCTGCTATCCATAGGCTAGTGACCCCATTAAAGAAAGAGATTAGATTACTTTGACATGATTTGTTCTTGACAAGCTTGTGTTGGCTGTTTCTCACCTCTTTTTATCCTCTAAGTGCTTCTAAAGTGATTGTTTAATAATTGGACTCCAGTATTTTTTAGAATATCAAAGTCAAACTGACTGGGCTGGCTGGGGCTGTGAGCAACCTGCTCTAGAGGGAGGTGTCCCTGCCCGTGGCACGGGGGTTGGAACTAGATGATCTTTAAGGTCCCTTCCAACCCTGACAATTCTATGATGTTGGAAGCAGGTCGGTGTGAAGCAAACAGCATCTGCTGTTGGGATTGACAGCTCAGCTGGCCCTGTGCCAAGGGAACTGCTGCTTCCCAGCTTTAATTCAGTCCTCATCCCTCACTCAGACATTTCATAACCAAAGTGCCACCCCAGCTGAACCTCCCCGCATGGGTGTTGGACCACGGGGACCACCTGGTGGGATCTCAGCAGGAAAGGGGGGATGCTGAGCAGGCACTTGACTCACTGCACTTGGTCAAGACACTTGCTCTGGCAACAGGACAACATCTATGCTGCTAAATGTGAGGTGTCCCTGAAAAACAGGAGCTGCTGTCAGCCAGAGGCAGGGGCAAGCCCTGCGGTAGAGTGGAATAAAGGGAAGATAAAGACTCATGGGATAAATCAGGTTAGAAGGAAATCACTGGAAGTCACCTACTCAAACCACCCCTCAACTGGAGGGGAGCTGCATTTAGAGTCGCTCATTGAAGGGAATAATGCCGAGAAGGGAAGTTTTCTCTCTCTGTGTGTTAAGAAAATGTCTGTACATTAAGAAAATGTCTTTACAGTCTTAAGAGCATTTAGTCTTA
The DNA here is from genome assembly GCA_013401335.1 of Brachypteracias leptosomus. Classification (NCBI taxonomy): domain Eukaryota; kingdom Metazoa; phylum Chordata; class Aves; order Coraciiformes; family Brachypteraciidae; genus Brachypteracias; species Brachypteracias leptosomus. The sequence continues at coordinate 41,333 of VYZX01031823.1, forward strand.
AGAGCAATTAAATATTGAATGGTTGAAGTGCTGGGGCCTGGGCTGTGGGCCCCAAGTTGGAGTTGACCTGTGAATGAGTCACAACCCAGCAACATGTTTTGTTCCCTAAGTGGTTTCAGACCCCATAGACAGAACCTGGCCCATGTGTGAGGCTCCAACTGCCCCCAGGTGATCATGGTTGGGGTGGTGGGTGAGGCTAGAGATAGATCAACCAGGAACTGACCAGTTTGGGAGAAGTAACAAGGAGCTGATCAGTTGGAAGAGAGTTTCTTCTGGGGGCACTTGCTGGGCTCGCTCTCAGTGGTGTGTTCCCCTTTGGCTGATTTGAGATGGAGAAGAGCAAACAGATGAAGATCAAAAGCTGAAGTTATGCTGAGGGGATGTTGCTGAGTTTGGTGTTGGCCTGAAGAAGAAGAGATCTGGATCTGGAGGACTGGTGGGAGCTCCGCATGGGTGCAGGTATGACATGGGGCCACAAGGATTGGGATTCCTGTCCACGGGAAGCCAGTGGGACCACAGGGGTGGTGAGATACTGGAGGAGCCCCCGTGTCCTTCACTTGAGGGGACAGTGAGTGGTGTTTCAGGGAGGTGTTCAATGTGTCACCCACTCCAGGTGTTCCCACAAACACACAAGCAGAGTCAGGGATGTTTTATGGCCAGAATTTCTCTCAGCTCTTCTTAATAGAGAAAAATAGCAGGTAGGGAGCTTCTGCAGTTGCGGGCAGAGATGGCAACGGATGAACAGATAATGAGGGCTTTATTCTCCATTTGTTTAGCTGCTCAGGAGGGAAAAAAAAATGAGCAAGAGCTTGTAGAGAATCGGTGATGTGCTTTTGGATGTCTGATAAAATAGATGCTATCAAATTCCTCCTCTGAAGTTAATTTGCTGCGGCAGCCAATTGAAACAACAAAGCTCAGAGCACCCTTTTGTAAGTTTTTGAGTATCCAGGAAACACCTTGTGAGCCAAACACAACCCAACCCTTTTAATTGGAGTGCACAGTAAAGCCGATGAGCTACAAAGATGCTTGACTGCTTCTTGCTGTAAACGTTTAGTCACCATTATGCAAAACTAATTAGCAAGTCAGAATCCTTTTTTTGTCATCACTAAACCATTTCTGTATTTAGAAATGAGATCCCCAAGATCTTCCCTCTCCCTGCCCTTTCCTGCTGCTATTCTGGAATTAAAGCTTCTCTTTCCATCACGACAAAGGATGTGGTGAATATAAAAAAAGTCTTCTTCACTCTTTCCTAAAATGTCAGAAACTGAAGAATACTTGGGTTTCTGTCCCAATTATTCTGTTCTTGGAATGCAGAAAAAATTGAGATGTTTTGAGCATTTTCTATGACTTACTCCTGCAATCTTTGGCAAGCAGGGTTTCCAGTTTGCCAGAAATGTTTGCTTAACATTTCTGCTTCCAAAGTGGACTTAAGCAAAGTTGTTTGTTTTCAAATTCCCGTGAGCCAGAAGCAATGTGAAAACATTTTACAAAGTTAAAAAAAAAAAAAAATCCCTTTCAAAATAAGATAGCCTCTCAATTCCTGCTCAGTGTGTGTATCTTTCTTGCTGAGCATAGCAATGGTTCCCCAGATCTGTGGTAGCCCCAGCAGGTCAGTGTCTCACCACCAGGAATCCCAGGATCCCACCCTATCCTGCAAGCTTCTGAAACCTGTAGGGATCATAGAATTGTCAGGGTTGGAAGGGACCTCAAAGATCATCTCGTTCCAACCCCCCTGCCCTGGGCAGGGACATCTCCCACTAGAGCAGGTTGCTCACACCCCCAGCCAGCCTGGCCTTCAAAATGTCCAGGGATGGGGCTTCCATCACCTCTCTGGGCAACCTGTGCCAGTGTCTCCCCACCCTCATGGGGAAGAACTTCTTCCTAATGTCTTATCTGAATCTCCCCACCTCTAGTTTTGATCCATTCCCCCCAGTCCTACCACTACCCAACATCCTAAAAAGTCCCTCCCCAGCTTTCTTGTAGCCTCCTTAAGATAATGGAAGGCCACAAAATTCAGTTTTCTGCTCTGCAACAAAAAGCTGTGAGAGCTCACAGCCTAAGGTTTTCAGGTTCCCTGCTCCATGAGATTGCTGTGCTCCAGGATCCTGAGTTGTGTAGCATGGAATTCCACCAGAGTTTGTTTTATCAGCTAAATTCAATAATTTCCTGGGTCACTAATTCTGGGATAATCTGCCTGGCAAGTGCCTTGCAAAATCTGGAGGGATGGGAACCTCAGCCCCTTGGCATCCAAGCAGTGGATGCCCAGTGTCTGCAGACCCTACAGTCCCGTATCTCTACTGCAGGATAACCCCACTACTGTCCTGCATGGAGCTGAGGGCTTCCCATGGCTGGTGCTGGAGACTATTTTGGTCTAGTGTGCCTTCCCACAGGTCTGTTGGTCCTACCCAATCTCCTCACCTCTTACTTTCCAAGCTACATCAGGATTTGCAAGTTTTCTTCCTGTTAACAGGTATGTTCCTGGTAGCAAAGACCCCACTCCCATGTGGTTCCAAGTCCTGGAAATGGTCACAGTGACCATGGCAGGATGATCCAGGACACTCTGGGATTTCTGCACTAATCAGCCTTGGCATCCACAGGCATTACTGAAAAGGCCCTGTGCTGACACCCCTGGCCAGTCTTTGTCTTTTTTCCATACGTGGGACTCCAGCTGTAGGGTAGGACCAACAGACCTGTGGGAAGGCACACTAGACCAAAATAGTCTCCAGCACCAGCCATGGGAAGCCCTCAGCTCCATGCAGGACAGTAGTGGGGTTGTCCTGCAGTAGAGATACGGGACTGTAGGGTCTGCAGACACTGGGCATCCACTGCTTGGATGCCAAGGGGCTGAGGTTTCCATCCCTCCAGATTTTGCAAGGCACTTGCCAGGCAGATTATCCCAGAATTAGTGACCCAGGAAATTATTGAATTTAGCTGATAAAACAAACTCTGGTGGAATTCCATGCTACACAACTCAGGATCCTGGAGCACAGCAATCTCATGGAGCAGGGAACCTGAAACTGAGCTGAGCTGATGCTAAAAGACAACGTTCCCCCACCAGCTCTGTGACCAAGCCTGAGGGAGGTGCACAGTAATAGTGTCTGCTTGTTTGGTTATAAAAAGGAATCTTATGATTCAGTGTGAAAAGGCTCTGAATACAGATTTATCTATAAATCTGCCCTTATTGCAGCAGTATCCACCAACCCCCAAATGCCGTAAGAACTGCAGCTTGGCCATTTATTTTAAACACTGAGTTTCACAGGTTGCCTATTTCCCAGCATGCCCTGATGTCAAACTTTTGATGTGAGGCATCAAACAGGGAGAAGAATGGCATGTGTGAGATTTGCTTATGGTGCATTTTTTAGGCTGCCATTAAACTGATCTATTGCTGGAACAAACAATAAAGAACTGATTAAAAGTCAGCCCTTCATAAATTAAACATTGTTGTCTCTAGCTGGCAAGTCTGCCACTTGGCAGAAAGCTAGAACAATTGAACTTGGTGCAATGTGTATCTACAGAATGACAGGCTGGGGGGATTTATTCCTCTTCCACACCACATTCCCAAATAAAAATCAGAAAACTCCCGAACCCTGCTGGGCTAATGGCATTTGCAAAATACCTGTCCCAGGTGAGCTACTTTTCAAGCAGCTAAGCTATCAACCTGCCTGCTTGAAGGTTTGGGGCTTTTTATGAATATAGGTATTTTAGTTAGGGTGATTTGTTTGAACTGCAGAGGTTCCACTGAATGAATCTGGTGATAAACTCTTGTGCCTGGTGCATGGTGTCCTCAGAGTCATCTACAGCAGAAGCCTCTGTGCTAACCAGTGTAAGCACAGGACTGAATCAGAGCTCCTGTTCAATGTGGCTTCATTGTAAGGAAGAGCAGGGGTAGGAAGGAGCTGTGAGGAGGTAGGGTGATTTGGTTCCTGTCCTGATGGGAAGAGCATGCTGCAACCCCACTGGGAACATAGAATCATAGAATGTTTGAGGCTGGAAGGGACCTCCAGAGGTCATCTGGTCCAACCTCCCTACACAAGCAGGGACATCTCTACCTAAGGCAGGTCACTCAGAGCCCCATCAAGCCTGACCTTGAAGGACTCCAGGGATGGGGCCTCCACCACCTCTCTGGGCAGCCCATTCCACTGATCTATCACCCTCATGTTAAAGAACTTCTTTCTAATATCCAGTCTAAATCTCTCCTTTCCCAGCTTAAAACCATTACTCCTGGTCCTATCATTACAAACCCTTTTGAATAGACCTTCCCCTGTCTTCCTGTAGCCCCTTCAGGTCCTGGAAGGTCACTATAAGGTTCCCCCAGAGCCTTCTCTTCTCCAGGCTGAACAGCCCCAGCTCTCAGCCTGTCTTATAGGAGCGATGCTCCATTCCCCTGATCATTTTGGTGCCCTCTTCTGGACACGCTCCAATACATCCACATCCTTCTTGTGCTGGGGGCTCCAGAACTGGACACAGTAAAATCACAGCTCCTGCTCTGCATCTGCATGTAGCTGGAGCCTCAGGTAGCATGCAGGACTGAGTTAAGCAGAGCCCTTTCTCTACTGCTGCTGTTCTCTTACTCCCACTCCATCTCCCACTCTGGGAAGCACCAAGAGGAGAATGAAGTATTTTTCAAAGCTGCCTTCTGTGTTTTTTGAGACAGACAGCCCAGTGCTGCTGCAATCCCCACACCACTGCACTCAGTGTTGGTGTTTCTCCCATGGCATGAGGCATTCCTCTGCAGTGCAGGATCCCCAGATCCTCAGCATTACCTTGTGCTTGCCAAGGGATTCCTCCCCAGCTCAGCCTGTGTGCCTGAGTTGGTTTACAACACCCCTTCTTACCCAGTCGTCTTTCTGTAGGTCCTGCCATCAAGATTGTCTGTTAACTCACGTCTCCCCTAAGCTGCTGCTTGCTTCATCCTGTGGATCCTCGTGTATTCATTCAGAATCACGATCACTTCTTCTGCCAGGTGCTTTTGGGGCTTGTAATGCACATAAGAAGATTAAGGTATTGGAGCGGCTGGCAGGTGTTGCTGATGTGGTCAGCTGTGAGTAGATTAATCACTTCACTTGGATCTATGCTTTGGACTCAGATATTCACAAAAGTGGAATATGATTTCAGATGCTCTTTCCCTGAACTAGCCTGAGCATGGATTGTCCAGATCTACTTTTCATGCAGTTGAGGGAGGACAGTTAATCTGGTGCTCACCGGCTCAGTCCCTCTATTCATCCCTCTCTTTCTGTACTTTGGACTCTACTGATGCCCTATGTCAAAGCTCCTGAACATCCCCCCACAAACTAAGAATAAATTAACATGGGTTTTGTTCACCATGAGGCTCCTCTCCATTTTCAGGATACAGAAAACTGCTTTCATTTTGAGTGTGGTGAGAAGAATAGTGGTTTTAAGGACTGCAGATCTGGTGGTGACATGCAAGGAGAAGCTTCTGAGTAGTTTCCACAATGCTCTGCTTTTGAATTGATGTGATCCTTTCTGACCAATAGACTGCTTTGTCTGGATGCTTGTGAAGAATTGATCCTGGAAAATAAAATTAAAAGAAAGTCCAGCCACATGACAGAAAAAGAGGTACCTTAAAGGTATTTGGAACCAAATTCCTCTGCACCATTGAAGAACAGAAGTGTAGGAATAACCATCAGTGGGGAATGGACATGGGGTTGCTGGGCTTGTTGTCTCAATGGTAAACAGGCTTCAAACCCAGAAATGTTCATTATCACCATCTCCACCCGTTTTTCCAAGTTAAAGCATCTTAAGCAGCAATTGCTCCACGTTTTTTCACTCTAGTGAGGCATCTTTAGACAGACACACTCCATGTAGAAAAGAACCTGCTCCCCAGTGCCACTTTGTCCCCAGGCCATTTTGCTACAAGATCCAATATCTGGAAACTGGAACCAGTTATAAGCTGGATGTGCTTTTAGTGGAAACTATGATAGACACCATAGCCAACTTTTCCAACCAAATGGCACTTCCCAGGTAGAATAACAATAAATATTGCCATCTCACTTTGAAAATCTGAATCTTATTTGTGTTTAAAAGTTTTATGTGTTATTTTCCAGAAGATCTTATGGGTCTTTTTCCTGCCTAGCATGAAGCTACAGACTCCTCTTTCACCTACCTCCAGTCAGCTTGTGGGTAAACAACCAACTTCTCAGGTCCCAGGCAGTAAGGACAAAGTCTTTAATGTCTAATCCACCTGCCTATGTGCACATCAATGGGGCAGAGTGGAGGAATCACAGAATGTTTGAGGTTGGAAGGGACCTCTAGAGGTCATCTGGTCCAACCTCCCTACACAAGCAGGGACATCTCTACCTAGGTCAGGCTGCTCAGAGCCCCAGCAAGCCTGACCTCGAATAACTCCAGGGATGGGGCCTCCACCACCTTTCTGGGCAGCCCATTCCACTGATCTATCACCCTCATGTTAAAGAACCTTTTTCTAATATCCAGCCTAAATCTCTCCTTTCCCAGCTTAAAACCATTACTCCTGGTCCTATCATTACAAATCCTTTTGAATAGACCTTCCCCCACCTTTACATAGGCCCTCTTCAGATACTGGAAGGTCACTATAATAGTTCCACAGTGAACTCACCTTCCTCAAGCACCACCCTACACAGCACTAACCTTGGAAGCAGCATTGGTGCATCTGCTAGACCTTTCCTCTCCTGAGTTGTGACCTCCTCTCTGCTGCTTCTCCAGGTGCAATATCTGTAGAGTAAAAAGCATGTTGGACCTAAAAGAAGTCTATTTTTTGTTGCATCCAGAAAGCCCAGAATGCCAGACTCAGCTCAGTGGAGCCACTCTAATGGGAACAGTGGGAGAAGCCAGAAAGTAAGGGACTATAAGGAGCAGTATCTATTCTCCAGCCAATATTCAAGGAGAAAAATTATGCCTGGTTTAAAACACCTACCTTTGCGATGGCTGCCAGCACAGTGAACATTAAGGGCTAAAGGAATTCCTGGCACCTCTTTATCTGTCTCTGGCCTCCTCTGCTGTGCTGAAACTGGATTGCAAATCTATCAGCTTCTGAGTAACCTGCTGTAGTGGGAGGTGTCCCTGCCCATGGCAGGGGGGCTGGAATGAGATGATCTTTAAGGTCCCTTCCAACCCTGACAATTCTATGATTCAAATGAAAGCAAAGGTTTCCAGGCTGGTCTTGACAGAGGCTCTAGTGAGATGATCCTGCATGATGGGACTAATGGCAGAGCTGAGGTGCCCAAGCATGAAGAGTGAAATGTTCTGTGTATGGTTAACCAACACATTGTCCTTATGATCCATGGACACAGCTGGTTCTGACCACACAGACACATTGAAGCTGTCTCCTCACAGTGCTGGCACTGACAGGCTGTTGGGTACATCTGCCAGGTGGGCAGTGCCTTGCAACTTGTGAGAGCTGCTCGGGACACATGGACAAAGTCTGTCTGTCCAGGAAAGGGGAGCCCTGTCCCTTGGCTTCCCACTGGCTCCCCTTCACACAGAGTCAGGCTCCACATCGGGGGCTGTGAAGTGCTGGGGCCTGAGCTGTGGGCCCCAGGTTGGAGTCAACCTATGGATGAGTCACAACCCAGCAACATGTTTTGTTCCCCAAGTGGTTCCCCAAGGAACCAGAGGCAGAACCTGGCCCACCTGTGTGAGTCCCCAAGGGATCATGGTGGGGGTGGTGGGTGAGGCTAGAGATAGATCAACCAGAACTGACCAGTTTGGGAGAAGCAACAAGGAGCTGATCAGTTTGAAGAGAGGTCCTGAGGAAGAGAGCTCCTGTTGGGGTCACTTGCTGAGTTCTCTCTCAGTGGTGTGTTTTCCCTTGGCTGATTTGAGATGGAGAAGAGCAAACAGATGAAGAATAAAAGATGAAGATACTTTTCTTATTTGAGATGGAGAAGAGCAAGCAGATGATGAAGGTGGGCTGAGGGGATGTTGCTGAGTTTGGTGTTGGCCTGAGGAAGAAGAGAGCTAGCAACACAGGCTGTTAGAAGTTCCTCCTCTTGCCTGCAGTTGCTCCATCTGAGGCAGAAATTGCCCTCCCCATGACATTGCTTATGTAGAGCACCAGCAGAGATCTGGCTGTGGTCATTTGCTCAGCCACGGTATAAAGTTACATCTGTGCTAATAAAGAGGCCCTAAAATTCATGTCCTTGTGTGTTTTCCTTGCTTCTCTGCAATTTCTTTTCCAGCCCTGATGCTATCTGGCCGCAGTTAAATAGCTCCAGTCTAAAGGACACCTCCCCAGTATTGATTCTGACTGCTTAAACTTTGTTATTTCACTCAATCTTTTGCTCAATACTGTGCCACACATGGACACCCTGGGCTGAATATTTAGTCTTCAGCTGTTATTGGTTTGGCATTAAATGGTCTGTTTCAACATAACACATACACAAGATTCATCTTCATTTTTAGAAGAAATATATAAGTAGATGATATTTTGATCAATTAAGCTGGCTCCTCTTTCTTGCCTAAATTAGCTTTCTACAAAGGGCTTCAGCAGCAAAGTGATGGTGTCTAGGAGGAGAGGGGAGGAACTTGGAATAGAAACCATGTCACTGAGCTGCAGGCAGCCCCTGGCTGGCCTGGAACGTCAGTAAGTGGCTTGTACGTGGAGCAGGATGGACCTCAGCTGCTTCTGAGCACACAGGCACTCTCCTCACAGGAGCAGCTGGTCTCTGAAGCCTCAGGTAGGCACAATTTTGCTGTGATTTTGATAGAGGGAATTGGGAAGGGTTTATAGAGAAAGCTGTTCACTGGGTCACCAGTGCATTTTTAGGTGGAGCTGGTGAAAAAGCAATAGTGAAAGGGGCAGAAGTGCTGCAGAGGGGTGACTGCCACCACTTTGTTCCATGCTCTGGGTCTAGCAGCAGTGAAGCTCTGGTGAAAAGGACAGATCATAGAATCATGGACTGGTTTGGGTTGGAAAGGACTTCCAAAGGTTATCTAGTCCAATCCCCTACAAGAAGCAGGGACATCTCGAACTAGGGCAGGTTGCTCAGAGCCCCATCAAGCCTGACCTTGAACATCTCCAGGGATGGGGCCTCTACTACCTCCCTGAGCAACCTGTTCCACTGATCAACCACTCTCATATTAAAGAACTTTTCCTAATGTCCAACTTAAATCTACCCTTTTCTAGCTTAAAACCATTACCCCTCATCCTGTCACTACAAACCCTTGTGAACAGATCATCCCCTGCCTTCCTATAGGCCCCCTTCAGGTATTGGAAGGTCAAAGATCTCCTAATGCCCAGATCTCAGGGTGCCTGGAAATGCTGTGCTGTGGTGCCAGGCTCTTCCTCTGGTTATTACCCAAATTGGGCCAGGATGGCACCACCTCACACTCTCCAGCACCTCCTGTGCTCACCTCTAAGGGCAGTGATGGTGGGCCCTGCCTCCAAGCACCACTCCACTGGGTGTGCAGCATCACAGCCATTCATGCCCAGGGCAGCTGGGAGATGGATTCTGAAGCCAGGTAGATATTTGCATGGAAACATCTCATTTTGATTGGGAGCATCGAGGCCTTGCCCAATGTCAAACATGGAAGAAGTGGGGAAAACAACAACACCTGTAAGCCTTTTTCCTTCCATTAGAAAATCAAAATTCTTACTAAAGGTGTGTTTTGAACTGGCTGGTTTTATCACATTATGCTTTTTTGTTGTCTCCTCTCCAGTCACTAGGGCAGAACAGGGCTTGGCCAAACTGGTCCATCCAACATGTGGCTGTCCCTGCTCTCCTGTGGCTGCTGTCTTGCAGCCCTGCTCCTCATTAACTGCCCTCCCCTGTTCTGAGACAGGTGAACATGTTAATCACCCAGTGCAAGCCTCTCTGTCTTAGCCTTACCGTGCTGGCCGCGCTCTCCTTCAGAAGAGAAGGCCATCAGCTGATCCAACTTTTAAACACCAATAAATCTCTCTGAATCACAGCCTTGACCAACCCCTGGTCAATCAGGAAGAAAAAGAAATGCTCAAACTGCTTGAAAAAACCTGCTTGAAAAGCCTTTCTGCAGTTTTGCAAAGACTCTTGTCTCTGCTCCTCCTCTCTCAGCTCCTGCTGGTGATGTCAAATGCCCCAACCTTGCCACGCTCAAGCCCCGTGCATGAAGGGTATGAGATGTGCCTACACCATGGACCAAGGCTTTGGGAACATTTTGCTTCTAGAAAGGCCCCTACAAGACACACTCAGGGAATAGAAATAAGCATTATTTGGAGGATCTTTCACCCCATCCCAGGGCTGATGTGATGTGATGTGGTCAGGCACCGGAACAGGCTGCCCAGGGAGGTGGTGGAATCACCACCCCTGGAGGGGTTCAACAAACTAGTAGATGTAGCACTTGAGGCTATGGTCTAGTGGTTAAGGAGATGTTGGGATGAAGGTTGGACTTGATGATCCTGGAGGTCCTTTCCAACCATAATGATTCTATGATTCTCTCCCCACTGACTAAAGATGTGATGATGAGTGCAGACAGTGTGTCTAAGGCTGCTGAGATGTACTTCACCCTCACAGACATGGCTATGCTCCAGTGGCCCTAGTTTCAGGCTGTTTCTACAATATCATGCAGGAGTGTCAAGGGATGAGGTTGAGCCCACCACTAGAGGAATTCCAGATGCTCTCTGTTAACCCTCTGCCTTCCCAAAGGAGCAGAGAAAGGGAATAAGGGAGAGAGACTAAAATAGCTTTAATGAAAATAATAAAAATAAAATGAAATATATACAAATATACACAAAACCACTATCAAAGGCAAGCCCCCTGACAGCAATTACATCACCAGTGATGCTGTGGAGCAGGCACTGGGGAAGTCCCAGACTGGACTCAGCAGCAGAGAGGAACTGGATTCAGGAGCTGGATTTTAGAATTGGATTTGGGATCAAAGGCAGGACAGACAGAGTCCTCCCTGGACACTGGCCATTGGAGAAGAGGCTTGACTCTCGTGACCCCTCAGCTTTACACTGACCATGACATACATGGGATGAATCCCTCATTGGGCAGTTCAGGGTCCCCTGTCCTGGCTGCTCCTCCCCACAGGTGCCACCTCTGACTGACTGCACCCAACATGGGGCACAAGATTGAGCAGTGCCCTTGATCTGCACAGGGGAGAGGATAAGCAAGAACCTTTCTGCTCTTGGTGGCAACTAAACATGGAGCGTGATGACTGCTGGGACCAGAGGCTGTGAAGATCTGCTGTTAACTTCAGAAAGTGCAAGTGCTGAAGAGATGGAGCTGAAAGCAAAACCACTGAACAGAATTAGTCCTGTTCTAGGTCAGACCAGGACAAGGAGTTGCAAACTCTTAGCACATGGTGCAGAGATTGCTGTACCTGCACCACAGGGACATGTCTGCACCTTGTCCATGTTCTGTGCCAGGGGGAGGAGGGTGACAGCATGGGGTCCATACACACCCTCTGATTATTGCATATTTGCTTTCTAGTCAATGCAGAGAAGTGTAGGAAAATGCTTTCTTCATTAAGAAAGAAACACAATCCAGGACCATAATCTTCCTAAGAAAACTATAATAAATTCAGATTTTTTTCCTTGGGTGTTTGGTTAAACAGATTTCAGACTCAGAATGACTTGCTCATGGGTCAGCTGGAAAGTATATTCCTTGTCAGCTGAGAAATAGAATTATTTGGGAGGGGGAAGGTGGTTTATGAACCCATAGCAGATAACAGATTGTAGATGAACCATATGTAATGAGCTATTATGATGAACTTTTAAGCTAATAAAGAATCGTATTAAACTGTGAGATTTTGGATGTCACAAATACCTTCAGCCAGACTCAATAATTATCCAGGAAATCTTTCATTGGTTCAAGTGTATTGAAATAATTTTTGAGAAGTCCTGCAGGTAGATTGCATCGTTTCGAGGAAGAAGAGACGAACATTTACCTTAACACGTGAAAACCTTGATGGTAGTTGGAGAAAGTCAGGGAACTGGGGTGGAGGGGAGGTGCTTCATCCTCATTCCAAGCCCTGAGATTCACCAGGAAGGTGGAGACATGTTGGGAGCAGCACAGCTGGACATGTTGGCTATGGCAGGGAGGACCACAGGAGGTCAGATTTCTACTGGTACGCATCATGGCTTTGCTGCATCCACAGGTCACCATGTGAAAGAGGAACAGCAGTTTTGACTTTAATAGTAGAGGAAACAGCTAGGCATGAGTCTTAGAAAAGCTGTCAGGTACTGCCACTAGCGTGCAAGTACTGCTGGAACAAGAGGGGACCAAATACTGAAGCTCAAACCTGAGATAAAATTTATATGCAAAGAAAAAAGAGGGAATTCTGAATGGGTATTTCAGGCCAAGAAGTCATCTGCCATTGATTGTGACAAAGAACATTTCAAGTTAGAATCATAGAATGTTTTGGGTTGGAAGGGACCTCCAAAGGTCATCTAGTCCGACCCCCTTACAAGAAGCAGGGACACCTCGAACTAGGTCAGTTGTTCAGAGTCCCAGCAAACCTGACCTTGAATGTCTCCAAGGATGGGGCCTCCACCACCTCCCTGGACAACCTGTTCCAGTGATCAACCACCCTCACATTAAAGAACTTTTTCCTAATGTCCAACCTAAATCTACCTTTTTCTAGCTTAAAGCCATTACCCCTCATCCTATTTCTACAATCCCTTGAGAACAGATCCTCCCCTGCCTTCTTTCAGGTATTGGAAGGTCACTGTGAGTTAAATTTTAACTATACAGAGCTGGCAATTTCAGAGCTAAAATTTTAATCATGTCTTAATTCTGTAATTTGTGCTTCTATAACATAAGCTCAAAATGTCAGGCATCAGGACAGACCATGTGCAAACCTAAATTGCATGTATCAAAGCTTTAATCAAAGCTAACTGAAGCAATATGCTGCCTGCACATGTCCTGTGTCTCAGGGCAAAGGCACAGAGCCCCAACACTGACACCTCCATGGGTCCAGAAGAGATCCAGCAAGCTCTCAGAAGAAAAGCCAGTTAGGAAAATAAACAGGTAGGAATTCACTACACCACAAGAGATTTTTCCCTGGGGAACTGTCATTATCTGCCTGCAACCTGCTGTTGGCCATGATTGGTGGTAGGAGGCTCAGGTAAAGCCTGACCAAGTAGAGTCGCTGATACAAACTGAGCTCATCAGCCTGGCTTTCATCGAAACATACACTCATGGAATCATAGAATCATTATGGTTGGAAAGGACCTCTTGAAATCATCAAGTCCAACCTTCATCCCAACATCTCTAACAACTAGACCGTAGCCTCAAGTGTTACATCTACTTGTTTGTTGAACCCCTCCAGGGATGGTGACTCCATCACCTCCCTGGGCAGCCTGTTCCAATACCCTGACCACTCTTGCAGTGAAGAACTTCTTCCTAACATCCAGTCACCATTCCTAGAGTCTGCTCTGCTCGGTGCACTCCCAGGAAGGAGCAATTTCAGTGCAGTGCCCACTGCTGAAATGCAGGGATAAAAATCAGAGTTAACTCCCCTGGAGACAGGAGCTGCCCTGGATTTATACCCAAGGAAGGGGTTAAGGCGAGACACTGCTCAAGCCAGGGCCACATATTTCAATGGATATGAGCAGAGGGAGTAAAGTTTAACAGCTACAAGACGTAGGGACTCCTTACCCTGCGTATTTATTTTGCCCGCGTGAATTCATTACACCCAAATTAAACATCTTGCCTAAATTATTAATAATCTGAAGTGTTTATGAAAAGGCAGAAGGAATAAATATGACAAACACTGTGATGCAGATGCAAGAAAAGATAATGATAATCTTTACATATTTGCATATGGAAAATGAAGAATTTTGAGTTAATGAGATTTATCCTTGGCTCTGGCCATTTTAGTGGAATATTTTTTTAAAATCTATTAAACTCAAGGTTTCTGCATAAAACCAATACAAAATACTACAAGAAAAAGACATTAGAGCCAATCTATTCTTCATGCTAGTCACAAAATCAATTGCATTTATTGTTCAGAAAAATTAAAAACCTTTCTACATTTTATTAAAGTGCACATCTCGACCATGCAGGGAGATAAATAATTGATACACTCCAAATACACCACCTACAAAATATTTATTGGAAAAAAATAACTGCTTTATCACCCATTTCCTTCAATAGCAGCAGTAGGCTGCTTCGACATTTACAACTCTAATGGCCTTTTTTTTGAAGAAGAAAACATGCCAGCTGCTTATTATTTCATTGTGCTTAACATTATTTTATAACAAACTATCAAATTTGCTGCAGATAAAACCCATTATCTGAGGCAAACAGCTGCACACTAACAGGTAGGGCAATTTGGTTCTCTTAGCGTGATAGTCCTTCAGCTTCTCCACACCCAGTAAGGGGTTTTTGCTGGGTTGAAGAGTCTCTTGGGCCTTAAATCACACCTGGGGAGAAGATTTGTGTCAATCCTCCCAAAGGGGAGCCATGGGGCTCAAGGAGCTCCTTGCTGGGAAATGCAAAGGTCACAGAGATGTTCCTTTTGGGCAGCCAGTGGAGGATGCCCTGGGTGTGAGCACGGCTTGGTGAGAGCAGTGAAGCTCCCCTGCCACAAAGGAGGGCCAGATGGGGCTCTGAACAGCCTGACCTAGGTAGACATGTCCCTACTTGCGTAGAGAGGTTGGACCAGATGACCTTTGGAGGTCCCTTTCAGCCTATAACATTCTATGTTCTCAGGTGATTCTATGTTCTCAGGTGTCCAGCAGATGTGGCTTCCTGCCCTCTCCAAACACACACATCAGGAGAGATGAAGGGACAGCCCCACATCGTACCCAGGCAAGGAAATAATGGTAAATTCTGCTAGGAGCCCAAGCAGCACATCTCAGGGACATCCTGAGGTGCTATGTCAGAGCTCTCTATCTGCAGTCCCACATCACTCAGGTCCTTCCAACAGCCAGCCTCATCATAGAATCATAGAATGGTTTGGGTTGGAAGAGGTGTCTAAAGGTCATCTAGTCCACCCCCCCTACAAGAAGCAGCATCTCAAACTAGGTCAGGTTGCTCAGAGACCCATCGAGCTTAATCTTTATTTTCCTTTATCTTGCTCCACTTAACCAGCCTGTAACTCCTCTGCCGGGCAGGAATGCCAGCTCTCCTGCAATCAGTAGCAAAACTACCCATACTTTATCCCTGTAGAGTGCCCATGGAGTTTGCTACGTGATCTTCACTCAGGCTCCTTCCTCCTCCTGCTGCTTTCTCTGTGGTTGCAAGGGGAAGCTGATGTGACAGACTTAACAGCTTTTCCTAGCACATCTATACCACCACACTGCACTGCCTCATAGACATCAATCCTCCACCAGCTCGTGGCCTAAGGCACTGTGGTTGCCCACAGCTGAACACGGGAGAGCAAACCACAGAGAAATCATGACATCCAGAAGAGCACAGACCTGAACTGGCTTATTGGCTGAATGGTTGCACTCAAAGAGTCATGATCAACACCTCAGTGTTCAAGTGGAGACCAGTAACAAATGGTGTTCCTCAGAGTTCAGTACTGGGACCAGTCCTGTTTAACATCTTTGTCAGTGACATGGACAGTGGGATTGAGGCACCCTCAGCAAGTTTGTGGACAACACCAAGCTGTGTGGTGTGGTCAACACACTGGAGGGAAGGGATGCCATCCAGAGGGACCTTGACAGGCTGCAGAGATGGGCCCATGCCAACCTCATGAAGTTCAACAAGACCAAGTGCAAGGTCCCGCATCTGGGTCATGGTCATCCTCTTGTCCACCATGACTCCTAGATTTTTTTCACCAGAGCTACTCTCCAACAGATCAGTCCCCAACCTGTACTGATACATGGGGTTGTTCTTCCCCAGACTCAGTACTTTATACTCGCCCTTGTTGAACCTCATTAAATTTCTCCCC
>VYZX01031823.1:57264-110506 GCA_013401335.1 Brachypteracias leptosomus
CTGCAGTGATAGGATGAGGGATAGTGGGTTCAAACTAGAAGAGAGGAGGTTTAGATTAGAAATTAGAAGGAAATCTTTACTCCGAGGGTGGTGAGACACTGGCACTGGTTGCCCAGGGAAGTTGTGGATGCTCCATCCCTGGAGGTGTTCAAGGGCAGGCTGGACGAGGTCCTGGGTGGCCTGGTCTAGCGGGAGGTGTCCCTGCTGTGGCAGGGGGGTTGGAACTGGATGATCTTGGAAGGTCCCTTCCACCTAAACCATTCTATGATTCTATGAACGATCTGGCCAGGTCACAGCTTAATCTAAGGTCTTCCAAGTACCCTGTGAATGTGATAATATTTCCTTGGTAATATTCTTTGTATCATCTTGTTAATACTTAGTTTCTTAAGAGAACAGAGGGACTGGGAGAGATTCCCAGGCCCTGGCTTCTGGAAAGCTGCCACTACTCTTCCGGTTAGGAACTTTTTGTTTGCTAAACTACCCATATTCATGACCAATTGGTCCACAATTGCTTTTATGTTGGGTTTTTTTTGTGTTTAAAATTTCCAGCATTAAAGGATATGTTTGAGAAAGAAAAAATGAAATTATAATTTGCTGTGTCTCTGAAGGGTTTAATAACAGCAGAGTTTAGACTCTTGGATGTGCTTATTAAAGAGCTAAATCTTAGCTCGTGAGGAGCTATGGCATGTTTATGGAATGCAACATCCAATTAATAAGTAATTAATAGTTCAGCAAAGTTTAGCATATTGAAGTGGATTTTGAGGGTAATCATTTCCTGGCATCAGGAAATGCAGGAATGCGATGAAAATCACCAAGTGTCACTCAGGGTTGGACATTACAAAGGGTACAAAGGGCAAAGAGGGAAAGTTTCTCCTGCCATTCAAATAAAATGAGAACAGGGGAATCATAGAATCATAGAATGTTTTAGGCTGGAAGGGCCCTCTAGAGGTCATCTGGTCCAACCTCCCTACACAAGTAGGGACATCTCTACCTCGGGCAGCTTGCTCAGAGCCCCAGCAAGCCTGACCTTGAAGGACTCCAGGGATGGGGTCTCCACCCCCTCCTTGGGCAGCCCATTCCACTGATCTATCACCCTCAGATTAAAGAACTTTTTTCTAATATCCAATCTAAATCTATTCTTTCCCAGCTTAAAACCATTACTCTTGGTTCTATTGTTACAAACCTTTTTGAATAGACCTTCCCCCGCCCCAAGGATCTGTAGCTGTGATAATGGAGAGGGGGGGATGAGAATAAGGGCAGGTTCAGGCAACATGCAAAATAAAACAAGAACTTGGTGTTCAAATGATGTAGTAATTACTCACCCTGGGTTGGCCAAAGGGAACAAAGCCATGGGTGTTAGAAGAGGTCACGAGGAAAGTGAGAGCAAACATCAGAATAACTGAGATGATAATAACTCTGGAGAAGGGGAGCCAGAAACCTCCATCCAGAGTTTGGAATGACTTATCATGCTGAGCCACACTGCTTGGAGGAAATGCATTCAGAAGAGTTCTCAGGTTTGGGGTTCCTGGGTATGAGTGCAGAGTAACAAGTGTAGAGCCTGTATTTGGAATAGAAAAAAAAAGTGCTTCTTGCTTGTTATTGTAACCTGAGTGTTAACAAAAGCTGTATGATAAAGGTTGAATGAAAAAATATCAAAACCAGCTAAGTGAATGGCAAATGAAATTACATATATCATGGTCTGCCACCGTTAAATTGTGTCAGAATAATTCAGTGTAGTTCTGTGATAAGAAAACTGCTTCCCTGGGTGAAAGAATTAAGAATGCCTCCCCAGAGATATTCCTGGGAGTGGAAGGGAACTATCTTATGCAGCAGCAAGATGTGGCACATCCACCTTCCTAATTCAAAGCAGAGCTTCTATTTCACATCTTCATGGCTCCAAATAAAGGCAGACTGAGACCCCATTTGGAGCTTTATAGATTAAACACCTTCAGGTTCAGAAGAGCCACATTGGTTCTTTGCAGCAAGAACATTTGCTTGGCATTCCCAGAAAAACAAGCAAACAATTAAAACAGATTCTTCTATTCAGGTAATTGCTTGGTACACAAAAAGCTCTTGACTTCCTAAATCATACAAATCCTTACCAGCAGTGGGCATCTCCCTTTGGGCTCTGCTTTGATGTGGTGCACATTTGCCAAGAATAGTAAAAAACTATTTATGCCAGCTTTAGCCATATGATTAATTATTTGTAGCCCTTATTATTTGGCTAGTATAAAACAAGCTGCAGTACAAGCATAAAACAAGCTCTCCATTTCCCAGGGCAATGGGCAATCAGGATGTCTCAGATAGTGAAGTGCAAGGGTGACACCAGCATGCTGAGGACTTGGTGCAGAGCTACTCAGACATGAAACCCACAGTGCAGAGTCAAATCAGTGTATCTGCATGTTCCTCACAGCCTATGGCTCCCAGGGCACTGGTGAGGCCATACGTCAAATCCTGGGGGTCAGTTTTGGGTCCCTCACTCCAAGAAGGACCTTGAAGTGCTGGAGCAGGTCCAAAGAAGGGCAATGAAGCTGGGGAAGGGTCTAGAGCAGGAGTGTGGTGAGGAGCAGCTGAGGGAGCTGGGGGTGTTGAGCCTGGAGCAAAGGAGGCTCAGGGGAGACTTTCTGGCTCTGCACAACTCCCTGAAAGGAGGTTGGAGCCAGGTGGGGTCGGGCTTTTCTCCCAAGGAACAAGTGACAGGACAAGAGGAAACAGCCTCAAGTTGTGCCAGGGGAGGTTTGCGCTGGACATGAGGAACAATTTCTTTCCTGGAAGGGTGGTCAAGGCCTGGCCCAGGCTGCCCAGGGAAGTGGTTGAATCACCATCCCTGGACATGTTTAAAAGTCATGGAGATTGGTGCTGGGGGACATGGTTTAGCAGTGGCCTTGGTAGAGTAGGTTTATGGACAGACTAGATGATCTTAAATGTCTTTTCCAAACTAAATGATTCTATGATTGCCTGAACCACAGTATCTCTGTGTTTGCATCCACATCTGTACCAGCAACCCTTCTCAGAGACAAGGGGACAACACTTCAGAAATACCAGCCACTGATTTTTCTTCTTGGTCCTGGGGAAACTCCTGTTTCCTTCCTGGTCTTCCTTGGCTCTGTCTGAGACACGATACTGGGTCAGACACT
This sequence comes from Brachypteracias leptosomus, assembly GCA_013401335.1. Lineage (NCBI taxonomy): Eukaryota > Metazoa > Chordata > Aves > Coraciiformes > Brachypteraciidae > Brachypteracias > Brachypteracias leptosomus. The sequence goes on from VYZX01031823.1 coordinate 60,402, forward strand.
GTGCAGAGAAACCCCAGCTCTCCTGGATGAAGATGGGACGTCTCTGTGAGGGAGGGAAACAGAATGAACTGGAAGAGAGCTGTGCCTGGAAGCACTGTGGACAACCTAATGCCACCACCAGAGCTAATATATAACATTGATAATCTGCCTATGGATAAGAGAGTTGATATATATAAAGTAAGCTTTAAAAACGCAGCCAAAACAAAACGTTTAGGTTGTGTTAAAATGAAATATTTAGGGGATTTTTCTAACCTGCTTTGTAACTCATTTTAGAGTAAAATATAGACTGGGAATGTTGAAATTTCCCAAAGGATAGCAATTGCAGCTTTAGACCAGGTTTTAGCACAGTTTCCACCCTGTGTTTTGTATCCCAACTTGGGGGTGATTTAGAGCAGACCTTTAGAAAGGAGACACACAATTGAAGTTTAAAGACTCCCACTGATCCACCACATGCTTCATTGAGTTAATGTTGAAGATGCATCCCTTACCCCTAACCACTCCATCTTGGCCTCTATTAAAGGGCAATCCATGCTCAGAGAGACAGAGAAGGTCTGTGTGTGTCAAAGGAAATGAATTTTGCTATGAAATAATAAGATCTAGGAAAGCAACTTTTGCTTCAAGTGGTTTTTGGTACACTATTAACTTCCAAAAATTCCTTTTGGCTGAATCATCATTGACAGTGCCATTAATCCTGATTATTGTTAGTTATTGAATGTTATTTCTAATGAAAATTTTCATTGCCTTTGAAGCTGCAGTTTGCTCCTTCCTCACACCCAGATAATCACATAAGGCCTTAGAGTTCAGAGCAATGGTATGTCATCCTATATAGCTCTTGGATATCATTAACAAGTTATTTGATAATTACTTCCTAATACATTTTGAATCTTTTGTTAAAAGCATTCATTTAAAGTTCATAAAACTGTCATACAAACCATGTTCTTTAATGTCTTTAAGTTCCATTTTCATGAATAAAACATATATGCATTTAAAAGCTCTCAAGTCTATACTTTAAAACAATTAGAAATCCAACAAGTTCATTAAAAGTATGAGCTGAGTAACTGTTCAATCAAAGTAAGTTTGCTGCTACTGTTCTCCTGGATTTCTTCTTTGATGTTTTCATGCAATGCAGCTCTCAAATTCCATGAGCTCAAGATGTCCTACAACTTGGAATGATGATAGAGAACGGCAGCTTCTTTTTCACTGGATCATTGTGAGGGGTAAGGAAAGTCGAAAACATCAGACACAACATTTAAATAATAAAAAACCCTCTTTCCCTCCCCCCATTTGTTTCTACTGTCCCCTTAAAGTCATCTTATTAAGAGAAAGAATGTTGTCTTAACGGAAACACTTCAAATCAGTCAAAAAATGGCTTTTGACCCAATCTAAAGGTGGTGAACAGGTTTCTAAGGGCTGACATGGCTTCACATCAGTTTCTCTACTGATGTCCCACTTCATGGCCATCAGAGTAGGTAGGCTCAGAGCCAAAGCCCCTATTGAGATACCAGTGGCTGAAAGATAAAGCTCCATGTATTCAAACAAACTGGACATAGTTTCCTGGACATGGTTAACCAGAAGAAGATCTTAATCACTCAGATATCTTTCTGAAACAGACTTTCCTGTACACTGTGCCTTAGTACATGTGGGCATTGTTTCCAACAACATTCCTGCTCTTCTCAGCAGACCCAGAGGACATGTGTTTGTTTCATGGAAAGGAGAATACCAGGGGTTTTTGCCTTAGCATTGGAGTGTGAGGTTGCAAGACGGTTGTAACCCATCCACATGGGATTGGTTGAGTCAATGCAGCAGTGTGTATGGCATGGCAGGATGGTTGGTTCTAAGGTTCATGGTGAGTCTGTTCATTGGTTCCCTGCTCCAAACAGTCTGGGTACTAAACTAACTGATCCTCAAACCCATGAAACTTGGACTGCATATGAAAAAGAAACAGTGCCCTGGTAGAAAGGTTTCACTAATGCAAGTTCAAGAGACAAGGAGCTACTGAAGAGAGTCCAAGGAGGCTACAAAGATGATTAGGAGTCTGAAGCATCTCTCTTATGAGGAAAGGCTGAGAGTCATGAGGCTGTTGAGCTGGAGAAGAGAAGCCTCAGAGGGCATCTGATCAATACTCATCAATAGCTAAAGGGTGGGGGCAAGAGGATGGTGCCAGACTCTTGTCAGTGGGCCCAGCAACAGGACAAGGGGCAATAGGTACAAACTCAGGAGGTTCCACATGAGCAGGAGGAGAAACTTCTTTGGTGTGAGGGTGTTGGAGTCTGGCCCAGGATGCCCAGAGAGGTTGTGGAGTCTCCTTCTCTGGAGAGATTCCAAAGATTCCTGGACACGATGCTGGGCCCCCTGCTCTGGGTGACTTGCTGGAGCAGGGGGGTTGGATGAGATAGTCCCCAGAGGTCCCTTCCAACCCCTACCATTCTGTGATTCTGTGATCATTATCATGATCCACCTAAAAGGCTGACCCAGCTGGGAGCTGGCTATAAGCATGGGGAAAACCCAGGTCCCTCCATATTCCTCAGAGTCCTTTGTATCCCCAGGATCTGCATCGTTTCTTCTCTGACCTCTCCTGTGAAGCAGATCTCACCTGTTCATGTGACCATATTGTGGATTAGTCTCCTCTCAACCGTGACACAAGGAGAGCAAACAAAGCTGCTCTATCCCTGCCTCATGCAGATGGTGCAGGTGTCAGCCCCCCAGTCTGCAGAGCCCTACACTGGAAAACTCCGTAACATGACTGCTGAGCACTGCCACCAGCAACCATCTGGGAGGCTGCAGCACTTGGAGAGTCTGAAGCCACATCAGATAAAAACCTTTGTGCCTGGAAGGTGTGTTTGCCTGTGGGTTCCTCTGGCTGGAGGCTGGTGATGTTTCACTTGACTGCCAGCTTGAGCAGCTCTCCATGTTCAATGCATCCCACGCTCTGTTTTATTACACTTCAAACCCACTTTGTTTGCAAAGGAGGAAAAGCTGTCAGAGGCCATTAATCCAAACAGAATTTAATCTCTAAAACAGCATTTACTCAGACAGAGCTGCTAAATCTATATATTAAGAAACTGTTGACAATTAATTAAAATGCTTCTCTGCTAAAGTGTGAATGGGGCTGCTCTGCAGGGCATTGTCATGTGGATCAACATCCTCTCCCTGGGACACACACCTCTGCTTGGATTAGAGGCAAAGCAGCTGCTTTCTCTCCAGGCATTTCTGGACTGGCAGCTCTGCTGCATGCTGGCAACATGATGACTGAAAGGACGGTCATGGGAAGAGAAAACTGTGGATGATGAAGATGATGGAGAGCATCATAACCATTAATCTGCGATGCTGCAGCTTGGAAAAGGTGAGAAGGCCAGAAGGCCAATTTCATCCTGGGCTGCATCAAAAGAAGTGTGGCCAGCAGATCAAGAGAGGTGATTCTGTCCCTCTGCTCTGCCCTGGGGAGACCTCACCTGGAGCACTGTGTCCAGTTCTGGAGCCCCCAGCACAAGAAGGGTGTGGACATACTGGAGCGTGTCCAGAGGAGGGCCACCAAAATGATCAGGGGAATGGAGCATCTCTCATATGGAGACAGGCTGAGAGAGTTGGGGCTGTTCAGCCTGGAGAAGAGAAGGCTCTGGGGAGACCTTATGGTGACCTTCCAGGACCTGAAGGGGCTACAGGAAGTCAGGGGAAGGTCTATTCAAAAGGGTTTGTAATGATAGGACAAGGAGTAATGGTTTTAAGCTAGGAAAGGAGAGATTTAGATTGGATATTAGAAAAAAGTTCTTTAACATGAGGGTGATAGATCAGTGGAATGGGCTGCCCAGAGAAGTGGTGGAGGCCCCATTCCTGGAGTTATTCAAGGTCAGGCTTGATGGGGCTCTGAGCGGCCTGCCCTAGGTAGAGATGTCCCTGCTTGTGTAGGGAGGTTGGACCAGATGACCTCTAGAGGTCCCTTCCAGCCTCAAACATTCTATGATTCTATATACAAATGAGATGGGAGCTCAGAAGCTTATTGGTCAGGCCTGAACAAGGCTTAGAGGTCTTGGAGGTGTTGCCCAGTTGGAGATGAGAGCACATAGTCCTAGTGTAGTTCTTAAGACAAGACAATGAGTTGGAGGATGGATTTGAGGAAGCCACCAAGAAAGGGAAAAGCAGCCTGCATGGTGCATGCAAGACAGCCCTGAGTGTGTGAGAACATGAAGTAGAGGGAAGATGACATTTCCAACTGGCAAAGGTCCATCTGCATGACTGCCCAGTTGTCATCACAAGGATCAATTTTCCCACATTGGCCTTAGGTATATGACATTTCTTTTAAGACCAGGTCAGAAATATTTTAGTTTTACAGGACAGAAGCAGCTATGGAATGATTATTGCCTATGCTGCTGATGATGACAAAACGCTGTCTAAAAGTCCAAAGCCACAGAGATCAAAAACCTCCAAGAATTGAGGCTGCAACATGTGGCAGAGGAGGGCAAGAGTGCAGGCAGGGAGGACACAAAATCATAGCATAATTTGGGTTGGAAGGAAACTTTAATGGCCATCTAGTCCAACCCCCCTGAAGGGAGCAGGGACATCTGCAACTAGAGCAGGTTGCTCAGAGCCCCAGCCAACATGAACTTTAATTAAGAAAAAGTCTGAGTTGGGCATTTTCACACCTACATGAGCTCTGGTTAAGGGACAAAAACCCGAGCCCCACAGGGTGCTGGCATTGATGGTTTTGTTGGGCATGGGTTACACATTGACCTATGTCAAAATCCACCAGAGCATAAATGCATCACCGCCAGGCATGGAGGTACCACACATCATGGTCCACCCAGCTCAAGGAAACATCAAATCTCATCTCAGAGGACATGCTCTACTCATTCCAACTGCAAAATTGAAACTCTTTAACTTACTGCAAAGCCTTCAAATACCCATCTTACACCCACCTCACTGCACGCAGCCTTTGAAGGGTGAGGAGTCCCTGATGGAGAAAACCTGACTAGAGACAGCAACAAACCACACAGCCGGGAACAGAAAAGATGGAGGGGTGATCAATGAAGCATTTTCCCTGGAGGCTGGCTACCTCCCTGGCTGGCTGCTGTGGAGCACAGCCTACATGGCAGAGAGAGCCACCTGCTCTCTCCATCTCTCCAAGCACTATCTTCAGGCTAGAGAATTAATACCTACTCCTGTTCCAGTTGGTAGCACCAGCAGCAATGCTTCAAATACTGCTCCTTGACTTGGTTTCTTTGATAGCAGGAGAGACCTAAAACATCTGGGGCAGGATTGTACCATCACTGCCTGGAGATGTTGCATGTTGACTGACCTGTTGGAGAGCAGTGTAGGGGAAAGGGACCTTGGGGTTCTGGTAGACAGCAGGATGGCCATGAGCCAGCAATGTGCCCTGGTGGCCAAGAGGGCCAATGGCATCCTGGGGTGGATCAGAAGGGGTGTAGTTAGTAGGTTGAGAGAGGTTCTCCTCTCCCTCTACTCTGCCCCAGTGAGACCACAGCTGCAATATTGTGTCCAGTTCCAGGCCCCTCAGGTAAAGAACATGGATCTGCTGGAGAGAGTCCAGCACAGAGCCGCTAAGATGATGAAGGGAGTGGAACATCTCCCTTCTGAGGAAAGGCTGAGGGAGCTGGGTCTCTTTAGCTTGGAAAAAAGGAGACTGAGGAGTGAACTTATTAATGTTTATAAATATGTAAAGGGAGAGTGTCAGGAGGATGGAGCCAGGCTCTTTTCGATGGCATCCAATGACAGGACAAGGGGCAACAGGTGTAAGCTGGAACATCGGATGTTCCACCTAAATATGAGAAGAAACCTCTTCCCAGTGAGGGTGACAGACACTGGCACAGGCTGTCCAGGGAGGTTGTGGAGTCTCCTTCTCTGGAGCCGTTTATAACCCACCTGGATGTGTTCCTGTGTGACCTGATCTAGGTGATCCTGCTCTGGTGGGGGGATTGGACTAGATGATCTTTGGAGGTCCCTTCCAATCCCTGACATTCTGTGATTCTCTGTGTGGACAGGCATTGCCTGACTTCTCCACTATCAGCTCTCCCCACCACGCTTCCCTTCCAGCTGCCTCTGTGGACAAATAATGCTGGGATGACACACAACCCAGCGTGCATCAGACTGTTCTGGTGTGTAATCCTGTGGCCTTCAGAGCTAATACAGTGACACAGCCTGTGCTGTGATGGAGAAGTCTGGCCCAGAGCTTCTCAAAGAGGAAAACAAAGGGGACTTTATGCTCCTTTGAGCCCCATATCTACTAAACAGAATCCTAGGTCTCACAGTAAATACTTCTGTATCTGCTGTAACGCATTTCCCCTCCCTTCATCCTCAGAGGCTCTTTTCTGTGGAGTATCTCCTACTTTTAAAGACTCTGAGGAAGGAGATGGCCACCGAGGATGACTCAGAACAGTTAATGTCCCAATTACCCCCACCTGGGCTTCTCTTCTCAGCTGACATCAGCAGCTGCATCATCTTGCTGGCCGTAATTGCTCTATAATATCAAACATTGAGCCATCAGTAATGATCACAGGTGAGGATCTCAGCTGATCTCTGAGGAAAAGATCTCCCACTCCTGCTGAGAGCAGGATGATGAGTAAGGTAGATTCATGAATCCATTTCCCACTAGGAACTGTAGTAGGAAATGCTTTAGATAAATGGGAGGCCACAAAGCTGTTGTGTCTGAGCCTGTCCAGTATCTCCTTGCAAAGCAATGTCCTTCACATCTGTTATGGAAAGCTGTTCAGATTTCCAGAGGATATTTGCTGCCTTAGGAAAGCTGTAAAAAGCAACAGGCCTGCATTTCTTCCCTTCTCCTTTGTTTGCAGAACCTTTGCTTCTTCCTTTTTGGAAGTTTGCTCTTCAGCTGGCAAATCGAGACTGATTTTTGTTGCTGGGGGTTGCAGGAAGTCGAAATGAAAACAGCTAATTTTGATATTAGCAACAATTTCAGCTCATTAACACCTTTTCCTGCCAAAACATCTGTGCTGCTGTATGCCAGCCCAGCACTGTGGTTTGCAAGAGCAGTTGGAGGAAAGAGCAGTTGGAGTTTTATTGCAGCAACACAACTAGCAGTGTGGATGTGAAAGCTTTTGTGGTGGCAAACCCCAGTGGCACCATGTTTCCATTTGGGGAATATAATGGATGCCCCATCATGATACCGTAAAAGTCAGCCTGAGTAGAAAAAAAAAATTCCAGAGACTAAGTTTTAAGTTTCTGAAAGTAGCATTCCTTTATTGGCGCCAGGAGAGCAGGGGATCGCTCCTCCGAAAAAAAACCGCTCTCCCCGAGTACCATTCTCAGCCCCAATTTAAACCCTCAGATCCCTCCCATTCCCCAGTTAATTAACATGAAAAGTGGTATCTTTTGGAACTCATTAAAATACTAAAATGTCCCTTGCGCTTGCGTAGTGATGGTTGTTACTTCATCCTCCATCTCGTGATTCTTTGTCCTTGTACCTGGCACTTGTTTGTGAAAGATGTTTCACTGCTTGCAGGGCTGACATAAATAGGGATGATCTTGTTATGTCAGGTTCTTCCAAGACGACCTCGTCCCCCTTATCCTGGAATGTCTTAACAATTAACGGTTCTCAAAATTTACAGTTTGAAGCAATTACTTTCCCAACTAGGTCAAAGCAACAGTTTCCCTTATCTACTGCCCAATGACAGCTGCAGCTGTGAGCCTGAGAAATGAACAAACTGCAAATCAGGCCTCACTTATACTTAAGAGTTTAAATCTAACTTATATTGAGAATTAAAAGAAAAGTTATAGCCTAACTATATTTATTTAAAAGGTCAGGTGAGCTATCAATCCCTGGAAATTAGCCCCATCCCTGGAAATTTTTCAGGCCTGGATGGGGCTCTGAGTAACCTGCTCTAGTGGGAGGTGTCCCTGCACATGGCAGGGGGGTTGGAACGAGATGATCTTTAAGGTCCCTTCCAACCCTGACAATTCTATGATTCTATGAATCATGGGTCTTAAAAATCTCCCCAAACTTCATCTTTACGGTCTAAAATATTTTCCTCATCATATTAAAGTGTTCAAAACACAAATAGATGTGGTGCTTCAGGACATGGTCTAGGGGTCAGGGAGATGTTGGGATGAAGGTTGGACTTGATGATCCTAGAGGTCTTTTCCAACCTAAAGGATTCTATGATCCTATAAGCTTCTTCTGACTGTGTCTGCACAAGTGACTTAATCTCCATTCTAATATAAAAAAGCCTTTTTCTGGTTGGAAATCTGAGCGTGCACCTAAGAGTCGTATCCAGCATGTCAGGCAGGACTGCTTCATTTTGAGGGATTTGTTTTCAAATGGGTGATCAGGGGACTGGAAGATCTGCCCTATGAAGAAAGGCTGAGAAAACTGAGATGGTTCAGTCTTGAGAAACGAAGGCTTAAGGGAGACCTTATCACCATGTATCAGTACATAAAGGGTGGCCATCAAGAGGATGGAGACTCCCTTTTTACAAGGAGTCATATGGAAAAAACAAGGGGGGATCGTTGCAAGTTGCTCCTGGGGAGATTCCCATTGAAGTCCAGAAGAAAATTCTTTACAATGAGGACAAGTACACATTGGAATAATCTCCCAAGGGAAGTGGTGGATTCCCCGGCATGGGACAGTTTGAAGACTCAGCTTGACAGGGTGCTGGGCCAGCTCATTTAAACTGTATTTTTCTATCTTGAAAGGTTGGACTAGGTGATCCTTGAGGTCCCTTCCAACCTGGCATTCTAGGATTCTATGATTCACTTTGGTTATTATTGAATAATGTAACACAGAGAGTGATCTGTGAGTGGGCCCTTTGCTATCCTGCTGACATTGACTCTAAACTCTGCACAGGAAAAAAAAAAAAAAAGAAGAAAAAGGAGAAATAGGTGATATGTTTCTGCAAAATCTCATTATCAACTCCAGCTCAAACTTTTTATGAGGATGGGCAACTCTCAGGAGTCTTCCTCCAAAAGTGCTGAATCCAGACCCACATTCCCTTCCTTAGCTCTGAGTGTTGTTTCAGGGACACAATTAAGCTCATTGACAGTTTCTTCCTTAAAAAGATGAAGAAATTCCCTCTGCCTTGGCTGATTCAAGCAGGCACTGACAACCTATCCCCTAAACAGGCTTTATAAAACCCTGTGGTTGGCTGTGCGAGTAATGGGAGCATGTGGTGACAATGGTGCTCACCTGCCCAGCATGGTTGGGTGGGCTTTGGGCAGGCACCAGGCTAGGGCAGGGGCCATGTCCTTGCCTGCCAAGGCTACTTGAGAAGCTGTGTCACCACATTGAGAAGATGCAGGAGGAGGTGAGCAGACTGCAGGGTGTCAGGAAAGGTGATTTATGGGCTCTTTGCAGAGGCATTGCAGAGAGGAGAGGCTGTGGTGTTTCAGGAAGCACTCAGAGCCAAGTCCTTGAAGCTTTCACTGGGCAGCACTGTGCAACTTGAGCCTTGCACCATCTAACCACCATTTCCAGTTTGTTCCTTGGATGGGGCTCTCTCACCAGATGTACCATTAACAGCTACAAGCTGACATTAGCACAGCTCAACACTGTCAAACACTGTCCATCAGCACTGAGACCCCTTGCCCACTATCACACAGCCTTGTGAGATCCCCTTTCCCATCTGCTTGTGACTTCTGATGTTTAATTGTAATTGCTCAATGTAATTCTTCTTAGTCAGTGCCTGCCTGAGACCTTCTCAAGCAGCACAGATGAATCCATGTCCTCACTGCGGCCCAAAAAGCGAACCGTGTCCTGGGATGCAGCAGCAGAATTGTGACCAGCAGGTTGAGAGAGGAGATTCTCCTCCTCTACTCTGCTCTGGTGAGGCCCCACCCGGAGCACTGTGTCCAGTTCTGGAGTCCCTAGTACCAAATGACATGGATCTGCTGGAGTGGGTCCAGAGGAGGGCCACGAAGATGATTAGAAGGCTGGAGAACCTCTGCTATGAGGACAGGCTGAGGGAGCTGGGGTTATTCAGCTTGGAGAAGGGAAGGCTTCGGGGTGACCTAATAGCAGCCTTCCAATACATGAAAGGGGCCTACAGGAAAGCTGGAAAAGGGCTTTTGACAAGGGCCTGCAGTGATAGGACAAGGGGCAATGGCCTGAAACTGCAAGAGGGTAGATTTAGATTATATATAAGGAAGAAATTCTTCACTGTGAGGGAGGTGAGACACTGGAACAGGTTGCTCAGAGAGGCTGTGGACACCCCATCCCTGAAAGTGTTCGAGGCCAGGTTGGATGGGGCTTTGAGCAACCTGGTCTAGTGGGAGGTGTCCCTGCCCACAGCACGGGGGTTGGAACTAGATGACCTTCAAGGTCCCTTCCAACCTTAACCATTCTATGATTTTATGATCATCACAGAATCACAGAATAGTATGGGGTTAGATGAAACCTCTGGAGATAACTTGTCCAAACCCCTGTTCCAGCAGGTCACTCAGAGCATCTTGAGTGTGTCCGCGACCTCATGTACATGAGGGGCTTCTGGAAGATCACTGGTAGCTGCACTGCTCTGCCCACAGCACCATTTGGGCAGTGAGTGTTCCCAGGACTGCAGATCATTTCATAGTTTTCAATCAATCAACCCCTCCATGCACCTGCAAGGCCTCAGTGGAGCAGATACCAGATTCCAGCCTTGTAGCTGCTGTGATTGCAGTTTTCTGTTGAGTTAGATGTGGGATGAGTGGGTGTTAATGTCTGATCTAAGCTGTTACTGGGTTAGGTGGGCAATTGTAGGAATAAATGGTTTCATCTCTGTGTCTCCACTGATTGCAGAGGGAGCTTGAGGGCCAAGATACCTGACTTCTCCAGGGCAAAGTAGATGAGGTGAACCCATTCTGGCTGGCAACTACTGGTCTCTGAAGCCCCTCTGTAGTTTAACTTCACTGAATACAGATCGAGGAGACCTTCCAACATTTTTCAGATAGTAGATAACTATTTTTCCACTCTCTCCAGCCAGCCCTTGGACAGTGGGTTGTGCTGATTGAAAGGGGAAGTTTCAATCCAAGATACACCACAAAGAACCAAAGCCTATGCCCTACGTTGGAGATGGGGGTGGCCTTACAGAGTGGGAGCAGCGGTCTGTCTCCTCATCCTCTGTGAGCTATCATAGCTCAGTCTTGCCATGGTAGAGCTCCAGGTCACCGCTCATCCCTGACCCAGGGCAGACCTGTGCCTGTCCTTCAAGCATTGCTAGCCAGACCACGCACATTAATAATCTTGTGATACCTCGTCATTCCATCTCCAATTGCACCTCAGAAATATGGATATTCATGTCCTACTTGCTTTACCTCCACATCTCTTGGAGATCATTCACTCCTAACTTGCAATAAGTTCCACAGCTTCATGTCATCTTCTAGTCTGGACTTCAGTCTCTGAAGGCTTCAGCCTTCTTCACCCTTGTTCCTTTAATCTTCCTAGACTTTTGCATTCCTAGAGACATTTTCTTATTTTCTTCTCAAAAGGTCCATGGTCTTGATCACTAGCTCATTTTTGTCACTGTTAAGCAAGCTGGTGGTGTTCAGAAGAGACCATCTAACATCAGATGATGCAGGGCCCAGGACTTTAATTTGGCTGCTTCTGCTCAAAGGCTACTTCAGAGCCTCTTCTGCAGCTCTGCCAAGAGCAAACATTAGAGGCAGAAAGCTGTAAAGGGGCCAAGCCATGCTGAGTCCTTGTGGTGCACCACTCCGTTCCTATTCCTGGAAGAGGAAACCCCGAGAATAGTGTGATGGAGTTCTTCAGGGGGTTCCAGTAACAACTGATCATATTTCCCATCTAAATACAAGCCCTGAAAGGAAATACTGGAAACCCCAAGGTATGAGATGATATTTGTTACCTTCATATTTCTGTAAACAAAATTGTACTGAAGCACCTTTATGGAGAGAACTCCTGCATGCTTAAGGGTTGGTTACTCTTATGTGTCTTGGTACCTACAACCATTCCTGACAGAGATTTTTGGGCACTGACAGCAGGAAACGTGGTGAATGATTAGTCTGTAGAAGGTTAACAAGGTGAGAATGTTGACTTCTTTTTTTTTCTTCTGCTTTGTAAAGAAGTTACAAACTCAGACCAAAGATGGAGTTTTTCAGCTGTCCAGAGCTTCCTCAAGGACCCTCTTGGCTGCTCCAAGAGATGGTTCCATATTCCTCAGGGTACCAGCCTGGAATTTTCACTGTTGTTAGCTGAGGGCAGCATTCCCACTATGCCCACCCTTTAGTATACCAGAGATTCAGCACAACATAGACACTGATTCTCTCAGCAACACTCTAGTCTGAGGTATTTCTCCTAAAACAGGTAAGTCACAGAAACATAAATTGTTTTGGTTGGAAGAGACCTTTAAGTCTAACTGTTCCCCCAGCACTGCCAGGGCACCACTAACCCATGTCCATCAGCACCACATCTCCACAGCTTGGAAACCCTTCCAGGGATGGGGACTCCACCACTTGGAGCATGAGCAATCTCTTGTCAGCAAACTGAACCTGATATGAGCAGGTACATTTCCTCATTCTAGCTCTGACATTAGCTTGTGGCAATATTAGAAGGGTATCTCCAAATCTGTCTGCCACCCAGGAACTCAACTACTCTGACCACCTGGTTGCCCTTCCTGACACACCTTTTCTGATGTCCCCTGGTAGACATGACCTTCTCAGTGAGGCATCCAGCCTATGGCCCCTAAGGGAGCCTGAGGAGGTAATGTCAGAAGGCTGGGAGATGTGGAGGCAGGAGAGGGATCCAGGGAAGGAGATGATGAGCTATCTGTGGCAGCCTGAGGAGGCTGGAGCAGCGACTAGGACTGGGAGATATGAGGAGGGGGTAGTCCAGGTCTAAAAGGGTAAGAAAAGGCAAGGAAGCAGCAGTAGAGATGAGGATTCAAGATGCTGGCAATCTGAGAAAAGGGTAAAAAAAAAACAACACAGAAGTGGCACAGAGCACATTCTTTAGAGCCACTGTTCTGGAAGCAATTTAAAGGTGGAGTTTTCCTCACTCTAAAATCAGTGCCAGACCTCTGGATAAAGGTGGAGAGGCTAGAGCAACACACACGACTGAGCTGCTAGGAGGCATATGATCAAGCAGGGCAGCAGAAGAGCTGCTGGCAGGGGAGCTCTGACCTGAGACAGCATGGCTGCAGTCTGGGGAGAACCAGTATAATCAATTAAAACGGATCTTCTGGGAAGCTAAGTCCTGTATTGTACATGATACATTGAAAGGCCATTGGATAAGATGCAAAAAGAGTCAGGAGCACAACCCAGGAGCATCCCACTTCCTAGAGGCTTCCCATCAGCCAGGTCTGTTTATCCATTATTTCTCCAGCACAAGAACTCATTATATTTTTCTAGACCAAGGCTTGACTTCAATCTGGTAGCACCTGCATCTTCTTTGGATCCCACCAGGTCAAAGAGAGAGTAAACTCATGTGTCTGCTTATGCAGCCTTAGGTCCTTTTGCAGAATGTATTTGGCCCCTTCCCTGCCTTCCTTCACTCATCAACCAATAAATGCAGCACTCAGAGTGGTTTCAGAGCACATCTGCCAAGGGGAAGCCACCACTACGTTACCAAGTTGCCTAATTTGTAAGTCCTAAATAGCTGGGAGGTGGAGACAGATGCTGAGCACTCCCTGTGGCTGCAGTGAGAGCCTGTTACTTTTTTTACCCCCAGACTCGAGGCACCTGTGTAATTTATCCAGCCCCACAGCACTGCTGAATAATTTTCCTTGGATTGACCTCACTCCTATTAGTTGTACACAGAATTATCCTTTCTGCCTTTAAGGCTGCTGCTGCTGCTGCAAAGTCTTTCCCGGGGCCTTTCTAAGGCTGAAACATCAGCAGAGGTGCCTTTTCAAGGACCACTAACTCCTGTCAGAGCTGGCACGAGGCAGCCTCATTTCCCAGCCACGTGATGGTTGCAAGAAAGCAATGAACCTCCTAAACCTTAACTGCTGCTCAGGAGTCTCTGGGAAGGTGTCGTTAATTAGGAATGGTGCTGATTACACCTTGCTCTTTCAAGGCCACAGGCAGAGCTGATCAAAGAATTTAAAACTAGGCATTCAATTCATTCATTCATTCCAGCAGAGATTGTGCTGTCCAAGCAGTGAAGAATCACAGAATCATTTAGGTTGGAAAAGATCTCCAGGATCATCAAGTCCAACCTTCATCCCAACATCCCCCTGACCCCCAGCCCACGTCACAAAGCACCACATCTACTCGTTTGTTGAACCCCTCCAGAGATGGTGACTCCACCACCTCCCTGGGCAGCCTGGTCCAGTGCCTGACCACTCTTGCAGTAAAGAACTTCTTCCTAATGTCCAATCTAAAACTCCCCTGGCACAACTTGAGGCCACCACCTGTCCTGTCATTAGTTACTTGGGAGAAGAGCCCTACATGAGCTCAGATTGATCCCACAGCCAAAATTATGCACTTTTAAGTGGTCTTGTGCTACCATAACTTTATTATGGAAGGCAAAAATCTAGACCTTACATGTTTTTGGGACTGGTTACACAGCTGTGACCCTAGTGGAATTGAAAGACATAATTCTTAGAACACCAGCAAGAAAGACTGACACAATTTAATTATGTTTATGGCACGTGTTTAAGATTTTCACCTAGAGAAGTGATTTTCTGGGAAGCATCCTGGCAGTGAACTCTAATGTTCAGAAGTTTATAACATGAGAAGTCTAAAAGATGGGGACAGGACAGTGAAAATTCCTAAAACTTGCTCTTTCCAGAAATCTTCCCAAAGCTGCTTTTCTAAATACCTCTGTCTGGGCCTGTGTATACATGTTGCTATGTAAGAGAGTCTTGCACTTCACATCTACTGCAAAATATACTCCACAAAACCAGAGCTTTATCTAAATCTAATTATCTAAATCTTTATCTAAATCAGTGTTTTGGCTTTTTACCTTCTGGGATTCATTTATTTCTTCTCTGTTCAATCTCCAAATTAATGCATTTTTTTTTCTTGCCTTTTCAAGATCCAAACTAAAACACAAACATACTTAGAAAATTATTCTAAATTATATTTTTTTATTTCCACCTTTCCAGTTTAGGACAATTTATCATCTGATTACCTCTGGATTTGTGACCCACATCCCCCTCTCTCTTCCATGTGGAATTCTCCTGGATTCCTGTTATTTTCCTGTATTTACAGCCCTCCATTTGCCTCTTTTGTCTGCCTGGACCAACCCACAGACTGTGGCTGGGTATTTTAAGCAGGCTGCTCCTTGTGGGAACAAGTAAGGCTGAATTTTGACTGTTTATAGAAAAAAAACCCACTCTGGCTTTTCCTTGAGCTGTTTGTCATTGAAACCTCTTCTTCAATTTGCTCACCTGCCTCCTGCATTCTCCAATAATCAGGGAAAGGAGCTGAGAGACAGGGAAGTGAACAGACATCCCACTCACACAGAACTCGTCTCCTCACAAAACAAGGCTAAAAGGGGAGGCTTTGCTCACTAGAAAGAAACCCCCAGAGGTCCCTATCAAAGCAAACGTTCACTGGCTTCACCTCTGAATGCATTTCCTGATCACGGGATGTATTGGAGGGATTCTCTCACTGTGCTTTCAAACACTAAGTGCCATCTTCACATGGGTGAAGATTTTCCAGCTTCTCAACACCCATTCCACTTTATCCATGACCCAAGTGTGGAAACATCTACAGTCAACCTGCCCACAGCAAGGCTCAGCTCTTTGTACTGTGCCATGGAAGTAGCACTGACTCCGGTTAAATAGCTTTGGAAATCTGAATTTACACTCTCAGTTTTATTAATTTTCCTCCTAAATGGGTTCTTCTGATCAGCACAACCTGTTTGGGTACTATCCAGCAATGCATTAAGCAGCATGACTAATAGTCATGTGTTGTTTATTCTCTCACCTATGCAGAGGGAGATGTGTATACTTTGGAGTATATTATTTTTCAGAGAGTCCTGCTTTAGTCAATAATATGCATGCTTGGTGGGACCTTTAGTCTTCCAAAGCCTTGAAATGGAAATTCCCTATATTCTCGTTAAAGCCAGAAGACCAAAAATACCAAAAAGGCTTCCAGTCTCTAATGCCATTTTTTATTCAAACACAAACTCCAAGGTAACTTTTGAAATGGAGAACATTCAGGTCCACTGTGCCAGGCAGAATTTTAATAAAGAGACTTGAAAACAAATCTGTTCTTGTGTCATGCTGATAACCTGGGAAATCGGATCCCACCCCTGACTGGGAGGTAGAGACCCCATCAAGCTCCTTATTGACAGGCTTGTGACAGGGAAGAAGCTACTCAAACTTTGGAGGCACCTCCGGGAACTGGTGTTCTCTAGCTTTGTTGCATGACTGCAGATGCTGGGGAAGAATAAGAGGAGCATCACGGGGAGATATAAATAAAAAGGAAACCATAAAACTGAAGAGAGCTTAAAATATGCTGGAACAGAGGGACAGGCAAGCACTTGGCAGGGGCCTGTGGACAGGAAAGCTAATGTCACTATGTGACTGCAATGGTGCTCAGGGGATAAGAAGCATATTCCTGTGATCAGCTTTCCAAATAATATTAAATTCCCTAATTTATTTCCCCAGAAGGGGTAGGACCGAGGCGCAGGAGCCACTGAGCTCTCCAAGGAGAGTCCAGAGCTATTACACCCTTAGACAATTAGCACATACACTTTTGCTGGGACCAGCACTGCTGCACTTAGGAAAAGCAGGAAGAACAAGGAGCTGATTTAAGGCAAACCTCAAAGTCCAACTGGCACCTGAGCACTGAATGCTTGATTTTTCTTTTTTTTTCCCTGAATCTCTTCAGGCACGACTGCTTGAAAGCACAGAAGGATATCTTGTTCTTGCTGAGGATGTCTTCTGATAGATCCCAGAGTCAACTGCTTCTTCCCATGACAAGGATCCATCTGTGGGTCACAGCCAGCCCATCACGCGTTGCTTTGGGAGGTCATCTTGCTCAATGGGCATGTCTCCTAGTCCTTCCTCTCCAATATTAAAGGTTTGGGGCAA
Organism: Brachypteracias leptosomus; assembly: GCA_013401335.1. Classification (NCBI taxonomy): domain Eukaryota; kingdom Metazoa; phylum Chordata; class Aves; order Coraciiformes; family Brachypteraciidae; genus Brachypteracias; species Brachypteracias leptosomus. The sequence continues at coordinate 77,345 of VYZX01031823.1, forward strand.
TTCAGAAGTGCCTCTATCAAAATACCAATTCTAATGAAGTGTCTCAGACACAGTCCTCATGGACCAAGATTTCTCAAGCTGATGGTCCCTCCCTGCACGCTACCTGGTCTTGCCAAAACAGCCTTTTCCCCTCAGTCCCATGGCTCTGGACCTTGGTTTTGCTCAGCTCAGCAGCTTCTCCTTGCAATGCTCTGGAGGGTTGGGGCATGGAAGTTGTTCATCTGCTCTGGTGGGAGGGTGCCACGTAAATCAGAATAAACTGGGTGGTCTGGGACAGATGGCAGAGAGTGTTTCTGGGAAAAGGGAAAGTAAAGGAGAAACATAAACAATTGGGTAATTTATGTACCTCACAGCCAAGACAGGAGAAAGAGCTAAGGGCTGGGTCTGAAATTCATGAGCAACACTTTGCAAAACATCCTTTTCATGCAGGACTAATTCTTCAACCCTTGCTCCATCTGAGTTTTGTTTAATTATGATTAGCTCCAATGAATCCATGTGCTCCCCATCACAGACATGCTGCTTTTGCAGTAACTTTGATTTTAAGCCCTAGGGAATCAGGACTGGCCTTGGCCCCACAGTTCTGCCTGTGCTAATTGTTGAAACTTTCAGTCAAAAAATTTGAGAATAACAAATAGCCAATACCAAACAGTTACAATTCTTTCCCCAAATCCTCTTGGATACAGGTGAATATGGACACTAAGCTGAAACAAGCTCACTCCCTGAGAGCTCAAGTAAAACAGCTCCAAACTTCCTGGGACTATAAGGAGGGGGGAAAAAAATAATTTTATAAATATGGTAAAACTAAAGAATCTTTCAAAATTCACATGACCGAGATCTCTGGGCAAGGTTTAATCAATTCTTGGTTCTGCAAAATCAAATGTTTTGAGAAGAAACTCCAGATTGACAACCTTCCTGGGCCACTTCACCCATCACATGAAGGGCCCATTAAAGAATGAGGAATCCTGAAGGTTTATAACGATTGTAATTCCTAGTTCTTAACTTACTGTGCTCAAAAAGTCAGAAGGAAAGTTGTGCCATGGAAGCTACTGAAGCATTTCATCTTAGAAGGACAGTGGAGGTCATCCTGGGGAACACTTTGTCACTGTTAGAACAATTTCATTTTTTCTCTCTAGGAGTTTGGGTTAGTTCATCTATGCATTTAAGGCCTGGTAGTAATTCTTTTTTCCTTGTGTTTTTGGAGGATACATGATAAAATCATAGAAAATGGAGGGACTCTTCACAAGGGCTTATAGTGATAAGACAAGGGGCAATGGCTTAAAACTGGAAGAGAGGAGACTAAGATTAGAGGTAAGGAAGTTTTTCACTCAGAGGGTGGTGAGACACTGGCCCAGGTTCCAGAGGGAGGTTGTAGATGCCCCAACACTGGATGTGTTCAAGACCAGGTTGGATGGGGCCTTGAGCAGCCTGGTCTAGCGGGAGGTGTCCCTGCCATGGCAGGGGGGTTGGAACTGGATGATCTCTAAGGTCCCTTCCAACCCAAATCATTCTACGATTCTATGAAAATCAGTATATCAAAAAAAGACAACACATAAACCAGCATTCCACACACAATAAAAACAGGTAAAATTCAATATACAGCACTTCCAAGTAATCTCAGCAGCAATTCCAAATTTATTGCCCTGCTTGTTTATTCAATTGATGTCAATAAACATCACCATTCCCTTTTGCTGATGAAACCATCTTCTAAGCAAGGTTATGATTCTCTTCTCTGGAGACTTGCAGGGTCTCCAGAGGCCTGGTGGCACGTTACCAACTTCAGTATTTAGCAGTGCAGGAGCTGCCACACATTTATTTCCACCAGCAGATCCAGAGATGCGCTAGATGTGGATCAATATGCAAGGTAAAGCCCAGCACAATGTCAAGATTCAGCACAGTGACTCTGACAGATGGGCAGGGACCCGTGCCCAAGCATTTGGTCAGATTCAGGCCAGATACCTGCAGTTAGAAAATAAAACATTCAGCTCCCTTCCCTTCAAATGCAAAGAGACCTCAGGGAAGGGTTGTTGTGGGAAGGGGAGTTGCTCTGTTGTGAAAGGTAGGCTTGGCAGTCTCATTGCAAAGGAGTCACGGCTGTTGGATTATCTGATGTTTGTATGAACATCACCATGGTAGGCAAGTCTCCTGGCTCCTCCAGGGTCTCCCAGACTTCACTGGGCCAGCTGACCAGACACCAAGGGGTAACGGGCAGCATTAAGGCTTAAGCATTAAGACATGAACAGGCCCAGTCTCATCCCTTTGGTGAATGCTGCCCAATATTCCCTTGGGGCACATCCCAATGAGAGTCCTCCTGAAAAGGTTTCCTCCAAGATTTGATGAAGGGAATGCTGGAAAAAGGCTGAACAGAATCTGGCAGCGGCTGGTCCTGAAATAAATGTAGTAGTTCCCTATCCCTCAGCTTCTGAGAAGGGTCCACATTAACCCAAGCGGCCAGAACCTCTTGCTGCAAGACCTCACTTCATTTAGCATAGGTCCTGAAAGAGCTCGTTCAGATTAGATCTTAAAAACGTGGAAATACACTTTTTTTTTGAGTGAGAGGAATCCATAAAGATAATCATTGTGCATTACAAAGGAGGCTGGGGTAAGAGGCAGCAGGACTGCTCTTGCATGCTCTGTGAATACCCAGGCTGGAGGGACAAATGTAATAAACTGCCTCTTTCTCTCCCACAGCACTGAGCCTTCAGACAGTAATTATGGGTACCCCAGAGCCTCCAGTTCCAGCCCAGGAACACTTACATTTGCATCCTCCTAGAGAAAAACATGGTAACTCAGCAGCTGATTCAGCTATAAAGCCTTTCCCAATAAGTTATGAAAAGAGGACTGGGGACCTCCATTTTTCTCATTTCTACCCTTTTCATATTTATTTTTTTTTCTTTTGAATAAAACCGTGTTTATGATGGTGGATAAAACATTTCTGTCATCCTTACTGAAAGCTTTTACTACCAATCAAGAATGAGTGGTGAATAGGTAAATTGTATATCAAAGCCCGGCGTGGAAACTGGGCGTTTTAGCAAAGCAGCATTTATGAGAGCTGCTGATGATAGGAAATTACATTTTATAAAAGAACATATTTAAATTTAGGTGGAATTAACCCTACAGCTCCTGTTTAGAATCTTCCAAAGGCATCGAGATGATCTGAGAGGCATCTGAGCAAAGAAAGTTGCCATCAGTGAAAGGGAGATAAAAAAAAAATAACTGAAGGGGGCAAATTTTACCTGAATGTTTCCTATGGAAACAAGCTGCAAGAATTTTGAGTGGATTAGAATTAGGAGCTGATTTTTTTCCTGTTATTTCTTGGTCTCTGGAAGGTGAACTTACAGTGTTTCAGGTATCACACAAGCTGCTTCTTGCTGTAATGAAAACAATTTGTGGAAGCATTTCTGTAGATGGCATGAGAATATCTTTCTGAATCTTGACATCTGGACACAGCCAGGAGCTGAAAACGGTGCAAAACAGTTGGTTACACTCAGCCTGCAGAAAGTTACATGAGCTCTAATGTGAAAGGAACTGATGGGGGTTTCCATCATGAGCTTGCAAAATATTCCTGTAAAGCCAGACAAAGTTTGAACGCCCACTGGCTCTGACACCCAGAAACAACTGGGTAATTTACGTACCTCACAGCCAAGACAGGAGAAAGAGCTAAGGGCTGGGTCTGAAATTCATGAGCAACACTTTGCAAAACATCCTTTTCATGCAGGACTAATTCTTCAACCCTTGCTCCATCTGAGTTTTGTTTAATTATGATTAGCTCCAATGAATCCATGTGCTCCCCATCACCCCTCATACCACTGCATGGTGGGCCAGGCATGCCCTTGGAAATCATAGAATCCTAGAATGTTTTAGGCTGGAAGGGACCTCTAGAGGTGATCTGGTCCAATCTCCCTACACAAGTAGGGACTTCTCTACATAGGGCAGGCTGCTCAGAGCCCCAGCAAGCCTGACCTTGAAGGACTCCAGGGATGGGGCCTCCACAACCTCTCTGGGCAGCCCATCCCACTGATCTATCACCCTCATGTTAAAGAACTTCTTTCTAATATCCAATCTAAATCTATCCTTTTCTAGCTTAAAACCATTACTCCTTGTCCTATCATTACAAACCCTTTTGAATAGACCTTCCCCTGCCTTCCTGTAGCCCCTTCAGATACTGGAAGGTCACTCTAAGGTCCCCCCAGAGCCTTCTCTTCTCCAGGTTGAACTGCCCCAACTCTCTCAGCCTGTCTTCATAGGAGAGATGCTCCATTCCGCTGATCATTTTGGTGTCCCTCCTCTGGACACGCTCCAGTATGTCCACACTCTTCATGTGCTGGGGGCTCCAGAACTGGATGCAGAGCTCCAGGTGAGGTCTTCAGGGACATATCCAGAAGAGGGGTCCTCCTCGTTCTGGGGTGTCAGACCCAGTCCATGAGTCATCCGCAGAGGACACTGCGTCTGAAATGATTTGTGGCTCATTGGTTTTACTGATTACTCACCAATCATCTCTCCTTCCTCCAGGTCAATAATCTTTTTAAGCCCTGATTGCTGTTTGGGGAGCACCTGGAGGCAAAGTTCATTTCTCATCACCAGCCCTGGCATTTCAGGAAAATGTCTGATTTCACTGGCAAAGCGCAGAGACCCGGACGAGACCCTGGCAGGCTGAGCTCAGCTGAGAGGAACCACAAGATTAACCTCATCCCCCTTTAATGACTCTAGGATTGTGTGGCTGGTAATTAAGCCCCGAACTGGCTCCTGCCTCTGCAGCGGTGGCGTGAGAGCAGCAGCTCCTCTGCACACCCCTTTGATGTGCTGGAGCTGCAGCAGGAAAGGCAGAGTGTGAGTCAGAGGGGCCACCTCCCCCCTCCTTCATTACACCACAGCCCGCATCAATAATTCATCCCCCTGCTCCCATCCGAGCCCAGGCGAGTCTATTTGTAACTCAATAGTGCCCCAGTCAATAAGCACCTGTGGTTATGTATTATTCTCCTTGCAAGGATGTACAAGCCTGTAGCTACAGAAGTGAAACCTTGGAAGGAGACAAAACACAGACAAAAAAATTGCCTCCTCTGGAGGCAGCGAGTGGGTGCAGAGGAGACTTCATAGAATCACAGAATTGTCAGGGTTGGAAGGGACCTTAAAGATCATCCAGTTCCAACCCCCCTGCCATGGGCAGGGACACCTCTCTCACCACAAGATCAGATTACTCAAGAGCCCCATCTAACCTGGCCTTAAAAATTTCTAGGGATGGGGCTTCCACCACCTCTCTCATCCACTCCTCTGACTTTGGACCAGCCAGAAATGAGCATCCCTGAGGGAAGGGACAGAAAGGGCCATCCTCTCTGAGCCCTTCACATCCTGTGAAACCCAAAGACTTTCAGTATGCTAAATATTTCGCTCCTCAGGCATTATTCTGTATGTCATCAGTGAAGAGCAGAGGGGTTCAAATCCAGTGCCACCCTTCAAGCAGCTGATTAGACGCAGAGAAAGTGAAACCCACTGTCAGACAAATTCCAGTGACACTGATTTCAGCTGCTCACAGAAATAAGGGTTGAAAGATCAAGCACCTGCTGGAGTTTAAGTTTTGCATCTTGAACAGGAGCAATTTAAATAATGCTAAGAAGGGAGAAGAGGGGTAAAGATAATTAAGTGCTACTGTTGTGATCCATTTGACATGCAGAGAATAAGAAACCAAAGTTATTTTTTAATAAAAATAGAACTCCTTCTGGATTTGATCTTGCTGCCTTCAAGACCTTAAGACAAATATTGTTGGCACTAAATTAAGCTATAAAGTCTTTCATTAAGCACCACCCATGGGAATGGAAAGATGTTCTTGGAGAGCTGAAGGAAGCAGCCTTGCTCTACGAACACAAGAGAACCAGTAATGAAAATATGGAGAAATATACCCGAGATACATAATCCATAAAACAACAAAGCCACTCTCAGCGGGTCTGCAAAGCAATCACAGACACAGCACCACAAAACAAATCTGGGGTTACAACATCATGATGTAATAACAGCGATTGTCTTCATTAAGTGAAATGTATCTGCAGGTAAGGAAAGAACAACCCACCGTAAACAGTGAGGTCTGGTGCAGCAGCAGGTGTGGGGAACTTTGGGAAACAACTCCAGCCTAACTCAGCACTGTCCAGACAACCACCCCAACCATCAGAAAGCATCTGCTGCCAGGGTTCCCTTTGCCACCACAGCTTTCAGGAAATTCCCCCAAATATCTGAAATATGCAAAAGGAAACTACCAGTCATAAGACATCTGCAAAATGGGGAAGAAAACATAGTGGCTGGAGAATGAGATTTTGTGCCTGGCTGTAAGTCAGAGATTCATGCCTGGTCTCTGTAGTGAGAATAATACCCACAGAAATGCCACAGAACTGGTGGCAACTTGTGGCATGGAACGTCCACCTCCATCCTACTCGATGCCTTATTAGGACATGACACCATCCAGATTCTCCTGGGGAAAGTCTCGAGGCTTATTGCTCTCTACAAATACCTAAAAGGTTGTAATGAGGCTGGTGTTGGTCTCTTCTCTCAAGTAACTAATGACAGGACAAGAGGAATGGCCTCAAGTTGTGCCAGGGGAGGCTTAGATTGAATGTTAGGAAGAAGTTCTTTCCTGCAAGAGGGGGCAGGCACTGGACCAGGCTGCCCAGGGAGGTGGTGGAGTCCCCATCCCTGGAGGGGTTCAACAAACGAGTAGATGTGACACTTGAGGCTATGGTCTAGTGGTTAGAGAGATGTTGGGATGAAGGTTGGACTTGATGACCCTAGAGGTCCTTTCCAACCATAATGATTCTATAAAGCAAGAAAGCTTCTTCATTCTTCTGTCAGAGGAGAAGGAGGGAAAAGTGAGTTTTGCTGCATGCATTTCTGGAAAGAGATGGAGTGGCATTTCTGAAAAGTGCCCTGTTCAATGAACCCAAATGCACAGAACAGGAATGCTCCTGTTTCATCACAAAACTAGAACTGAGTGTCTTTTGCTTTCCCTGCTGGTGATGGGGCTTGCTCCATTGCAGGGCAGTTCCCAGACAATGGAAGCTAATTTTTCTATTACAGACAACCCCAAAACCTCTTATTTCCGTGTGGCTCCAGAAGAAGGCACTGGTGCTGCTCTCAGTATTAGATTCCTCAGCCTTTACAAGCCCCATGTAGTATTTCTGACACAGCACATTACAGAGAAAGCAGATGCAGCCTCAACTGAACTGAGGTTGACAGGGCAATTTTCACTCCTTTTCTTGTAATGTTGCTTTCTAATTATAGTCCCTGCTGTGTGTGTTTTTCTTCTTGATGCTGAGAACTAGGAGGATCTCCAGGAGAGGAATTGGGGCTTTTTTTTTTTTTTTACTGTCTGGAATATTTTGTTTCTTGAGATTAAAATCAGCCTGATCTCTGACCTGTGCTGCAGCTGGGAGTGGTGGCATCTTAAGGGCTTTCAAAGCTTTGTCTTGGGCCACGTGTAACACAATGAAGACACTTGTTCTACCTGTAGGCTTCTCCTACTCATGACTTGAGGTATTGCAACTAGACAGAGGGTCTGATCTCCTCCATTCTTTAAAGAAGGAAAGTTAACGAACATTTTAATTTTAGCTAGGTTTGGGTTTTTAAATACATGGTTATGGGAGTGTATATGGGAATTACATAGCTATGGGAGCTATATTCAAGTTGCAGCAAATAAGGCCAGAGAGTTTATTACTTAACACTGGAAATGGATAACTTGGCTGGCCCAAGAAGCAAAGGTCAACAGGCACTCCTGACCTAAGGAACTGGCCAGAACCATCCCAACAGGACCCTGGACTGGGACCAGTTGTGCCTGTGGATTAAGGTGCTTTCCAATACTGCTCAGACCCTTTCCCCTCCTCTCCTACTCCCCTCCAGAAAGGCCACCAAAAAGGCAAAAGTGCTTGCAAATAACACGACTCCAGATCAGCTGAGTCCACATTTAGTGTCAAATGCTGATGTTTCCTAAGGGCTTGTTATTTTACAATGCAGCATAAGCATTTGTACATATTTGATCTCTTCCTCATTTAAAAGACTATCAGGAACTCTTAGCAGCAATTACAGTGGAGACAGAAGCAGGAGGGCTGCTAACACTCAGATATCATCTGCCTGAATAGTCTCGGTGTGGAGTAGGATGCAATTTCTGGATGCAAATCTGAGGGGGGTGATCCCATCACAGCATGGAAGGAGCCATTGGGAAACACAACCCTAGCTCAGGGTGTGCCAGTTCTGGGCCAAACTCAGCTCTGTTAACACAGGACAGAGCTCTTTATCCTGGATCCTCACCCACAGTGCCTCCCTGCTCTGTCTGACATTGCTCTGGGTGGAAAGAAATGGGGTTGTCCAGAGGCAACCTCAACCTTTGCTTCGTCTTAAAAACTCCCTGCAGATGAAGACAACAGACAGCAGAGGGGAAGGCTGAGCAGGGGAAATGTTGCAGAGAAGGGCCTCAAACATGGAAACCTGACAAAGCCAAGATCCTCAGGGGGGGTGGAAAGGGGTTATCAAGATTGTGGTTACTTTTGAGACCCAGCAACTACATGGTCCATTGGTCTGGTTGCACAGGGCTGACATTGTATTTGTGACTCCTTATCTGATGAGCTGCTCCTTTTGCAGCCTGTCCACAGCCATCCCTGCATCCATGCTTTTTCTCATTAGTGGCTAGTTTTAAGAAGCATCAATGAGTCCCCAAGGAGTCTACTTATGATGTAAATATGTCATGGTAGTGCTGGAAGAGGACTCAGGACTGACTAGGTCATGGTGTGGAGGACGGTCCAGTGATATAAATACATTACAGGCTGTCCCCAGCTCCTGGGAATAGAGCTTCATATTTTCTAGGTAGAAAGGGAGCCCATAGGTGGAAAAGAGCAATCTCTGGCAGTGCAACAAAACATGTTAGACTCAGTGGGAAGGATCTTTCCTTACAATAAAGGGTGTGGGGAAGCTCAGCTTAGAGGAGCCGCAGTCCAAGTAGCATGGGGTGGGATAAGGATGGATGTGACCCATGTAGCTCTGGAGATAAGAGACCTGTAGGTGGTCAAGGGGAGACTGACACAGGGGTCTGAGCTCTGACCAAAGCTTCTCTGCAGTCAGGCTGTCTACATTGAGCCTTCCATTTGCCTGCCCAGCACCAGAGCTACCATCAAATGCCTGTAAAAGAACACGGCACCTGGGAATTGCTCTGTCCCACACTGGGGTGGGCATTGGACAGAGAAGGAGAACAAGCTCCTAGTTTTAATGCACAGGAGGAGACCTGGTGCAGACTGTCAGAGCTACAAGGACTCCTAGGTGAGTTAACCCAAAGGATGGTCCAGGTGCTGGGACAAAGGAGGTGTTATCCATGAAATGGGGCTGACAACAGCCTGAGAGCACCTGGACCCATCCAGATCAGACCTAGGCTTATTTATTAAAAATTAACTAACAACCCTGTTGGGATTGTTCTTGTTGATGTTTCCCTGCTGGTCCTAGAGAAGCCAGCCTGTCCCCAGGGATGCCCATACCCTCTGAACCTGCCCCTCGACCCCCAGCAGCACTCACAGCTCCTCTGCATCGTAGTGCACACCACCAAGGAGAGGAAGCCAAACATTAGCAGCCTCCATTCTCATCTTCAGCATTCCACATGATGCACAGGCTGCTCTGATCCACCTGCCATCACTCGCCTGATAAATATCAAAAAAACATTTCATCCAAGAAATATGAAATGATAACTCTGTTTCCATTTTGCAGGGCTCAAAACAGCCCTCATTGCTGTTCTCATCACATCTGCCACTTTATTTTTACATCAATCTTATCATGATTATTGCACCAAATTGTGAAAAATCCCATTTTCTGCTTGAAAGTAAGATGTGTATAGGCAAAAAATTGTTTTGTTACAAGACAGCAAGCTGGAATAAAAAGGACTGATAAAATTCTAAAAATATACAATTTGGATAGTGGTTAAAATTCCCTCAAAAATATTTTCAGGAAATGATTTTTACCAGAAAGCTTTTCTCTGCAACACTTCAGTAGTCTCTGCTGGAAAAAAAAGAAAATATTGGGGGTTGACCACTGCCTCTTTCTGCAGATTTGAATGGGATGTTCCAAGACTTGAAGTCCATCTGAGCTCCTCAGTACAAAGGAGAAAAGGGTGTGATCCAGCAGCTAAGAAAGCCAGAGCACTGCTTTTGAGGTGCTAAAGAAGTTCACATTTAGAGGCTGACATTCACACCCAGGATCAAGCCACTGATTTGGCATCAGCTTCCAACACTCCCTAAGGAGGGAGGGCCTAATACCATTTCTCCAATAGAGCAGCACAGAGGGATGAACTTTGGATCTCTTGTTTGACCAGCAGCTGCTGCTGGCACCAAGCAGGCTGGCTTTGAAACTTGTTTGTTCATCCTCTGCTGCAAGCAGATGCCTCTGCAATTAGCAGAGATGTAAGCAATCAGAAGGGAAATGAGAATGGAGAGAGATGTCCAATGCTTTTTAGACTGTCGGGTAGTGGTAGGACTGGGGGGAATGGCTCAAAACTAGAGGTGGGGAGATTGAGATGAGAGGTTAGGAAGAAGTTCTTCCCCAAGAGGGTGGGGAGACACTGGCACAGGTTGCCCAGAGAGGTGGTGGAAGCCCCATCCCTGGACATTTTGAAGGCCAGTCTGGCTGGGGCTGTGAGCAACCTGCTCTAGTGGGAGGTGTCCCTGCCCATGGCAGGGGGGGTGGAACGAGATGATCTTTAAGGTCCCTTCCAACCCTGACAATTCTATGATTCTATGCTGTGGGTCGGGTTGAGCTGTATGGATGGTCCTTTTGCCCTGGTGGGTGAACAGGAAAGGAATGATTTTCTGAGCTGGACTCCCAGGCTGGCTGCCTTGATTAGCTTGCACCTCCTCGAGCAGGCATCAACAGCACTTCTGTGTGCGCTCCTCTATTTTCAGGGTGCTTTTGTAGATCTTTGTGCCCAACTCCACAGAAGCAAGTTGGTAATCTTATGAAAAATGCAGCAAGGCTTCTGCAGCAGGACACCCTGCTGGATGACCTGCTTTCTGCTTTTCACAAAACCACAGAATAATTCATGTTGGAAGGGGCCTCTGGAGGTTGCCTGGTGCAACCCTCCCCTCAGATCAGGGTCATCCTCACAGTTACTTTAGGTTGCTCGGGGTCTTACCCAGTTAATGTTGAAATATCTTCAAGGATGGAGTTTCCCATAGCTCCTCTGGGCCCCTGCTCCAGTGTTTAACCACCTCCATCTCACTTCCTTTTGCATTAGATGCAGGGTCTGTCATTGCATAGCCATTCACAACTCAGAAGAGTAGATGGCAGATTTAAAGGGACTGGCCATAATGTTCCTCTGCTCACCAGCATCCCCACAGGTCAGCACTGTGCTCAATCCAATCTGTGTATCAGCTGCAGGAAGGCTCAGAGTTATCATAATGTCCATCTGTCCAGGCTTGAGCAATCCAGAGTGCTGTAACTCTTTATCTTGGTGAACAACATGCTTTGGGAGAGCTCTCCTCGTCCAAAATGAGCATCAGCTTCCATCCTGAGCTTTTTTGGTGAGATCAAGTGTTATGTCTGCAAGACAGGTATTTTCTGGATGCTCACACAAGTTCTTGGAGCTCAGAAAATTGTTAAAAAAACCCCACTTCTGTCACTCAGGAAGTTCCAAACTCTGCTAGGCAGTTTTCTGGGTTACAGAAGCTTCTGAGGTTATAGAGACATCATCATATATCTGCTTCTCTAGGCATCTACATCCCTTTGAAATTCTTCAACAGATGGAGGATGAAGCCTTGAATCAGTTAGCCCCAAGACAGCTAATTTCACAAGGTTCATCTGAAATTTGCAAGTCTTGTTATTTGCAATAAAAAGCCCTGGGATATTTGAGTTCTCGGTCAACCCCTCCCTTGACTTTTTCTGAGGAAATTGCCAGAATAGGACCTAATGATATTATTCCATGCATCATTCTGATGCGTGTTCAGTGTGGAATATAATGGCTAAAAGTCCCCTTGCTCAAGGGCAAATTTATTTCCTGGCTAACATCTGGCTACAGACTAATCTTTCCTGCAATTTGCCAGTTGCTGGCATGAGTGAAAAAGAATTATTGAGCTCTTTACCTGCTTGTATCCAATTAGGCAAAGAAAAGTTGCTGAAGGTAAAAGTGATGCAGCAATGAAAAATGCAAATGGCTTCCCCTCTGCCAGCTCCTTTTTGGCAGAGTTGAGGGCACTTGTTGGCACTCAGAGGAGTGGCAGGTAACTACTGAGATGACCTAAGGTCACCCACTCCAGAACCTCATTTGCTTAAGCAAGCACTTAAAGTACAAAAAGCAGAAGTAGGGATCATAGTCACCTGTGATACCCTCCATAGTCACCTGTGGTACCCTCCCTGCTTCTGGTAATCAGTCTATGGGGATTTTCTGAACCAGAAGCTGCTTTAGACATCAAAGACTCTTCCTTCAAGAAAGTAGGGGACCCAAAGTGATTCTATGGATCCACTGAAAAGCAAGAAACCTCTTCACGTTGTGCATAAGATGTCCCTGCTGACTGCAGAAGCAGTTGGACTAGATGACCTTGGAAGGTCCTTTCCAGCCCAAACCATTCTATGATTCTGTGCTTCTACGATCATGGGACAAGTGTGTATTGACCTCATACAACTGAGCAGAGGTAAAACCAGTATAGCAACCCAAGAAAGACTGCTCTCTATAAGAAATGACAAAAGGATCCAATCCAAACCATTCTATGATCTTGCAGAGCACAAACCTGATTTTCTTCCCAAAGAAACAGACAGGAGCATCTCTGTCACTCACAGCCAGGCAGAGCCATTCCCACCTGCTCCAGTCTGGCCCACTCAGACCCATGGACCCGTTATCTCTGCCTGCTCATGGACTGGCAAGTCCTGGGTCACTGGGCGTAGCCATGAAGCACCTTATCATAGAATCATTTAGGTTGGAAAAGACCTCCAGGATCATCAAAACCAACCTTCATCCCAACATCTCCCTGACCCCTAGCCAATGTCTAAAAGTGTCACATCTACTCGTTCTTTGAATCCCTCCAGGGATGGTGACTCCACCCCCTCCCTGGGCAGCCTGGTCCAGTGCCTGACCACTCTTGCAGGAAAGAACTTCTGCCTAATGTCCAATCTAAAACGCCCCTGGCACAACTTGAGACCATCCCCTCTTGTCCTGTCACTAGTTACCTGGGAGAAGAGCCCAACCTCAGCCTCACCACAACCTCCTTTTAGGTAGTTGTAGAGAGCAATGAGGTCTCCTCTCAGCCTCCTCTTCTCCAAGCTAAACAATCCCAGTTCCCTCAGCAGCTCCTCACAAGACATGTTCTCCAGACACCTCTCACCAGCTTCACTGCCCTTCTCAACCTTGAAAGACAATGAACAAGTCCTTGGACTTCTAAGTCTTACACGCACTACATTTAAGATCCTTTTCAGTGTCCAATTGTCCACAGGCTCATCAGCAATTTTTACTCCCAAGGGAAGACCATGGGCAAGGAAGGGGCTCAAGGAGCAAACAGCTGGTGCTCTGTAATGCAGGTATATTGCTACACTGTGTGTTTTGTAACTTCCTTCTGAGCCTTGCTCCCCATAATCAGGTTATGAAGCCTTAGAATCAAGTTAATGTAAATAAACAGATCACACAGAGAGCAATAAAAATAAAATATCATAATAAAAAACTTACATAGAGCACATAGTCGGTAAACAGAACACTGTAAACAAACTAATGTGTCTCTCTGCGACAATATTAGGCGAGATATGGAAGAGCCCCAAGAGATGGCATGAAAACACAGCTGTTCTCTCGCTGCGTTAGGTGAGGAGGGACACGACTGCAGCACAGCTCCTGGGGCGACAGGGTCATGGCAGGGGCACACCTGCCCGTGGACTGGTGTGCTGCTAGCTGTCTTCTTCCTCAGACCAACACCCAACTCAGCAACATCCCCTCAGCATACCTTCAGCTTTTATTCTTCATCTGTTTGCTCTTCTCCATCTCAAATCAGCCAAGGGGAACACACCACAGAGAGAGAGCCCAGCAAGCTATCCCAACAGGAACTCTCTTCCAACTGATCAACTCCTTATTGCTTCTCTCAAACTGTTCTGTTCCTGGTTGATATATCTCCAGCCTTACCCACCACCCCAACCATGATCACCTGGGGGCAGTTGGGGCCTCACACAGGTGGGCCAGGTTCTGCCTCTGGGGCCTTGGAGAACAAAACCCCAAGTCTGTTGCTGGGTTGTGACTCATCCATAGGTTAACTCCAACTTGGGGCCCCAGCACCTCAACTGGGAAGGTGATTCCTCCTCGTGTCTCTGCTACAGGTGATGCACTGAGTCCTCTTCCAGGTGACACCTGTGGCAAAATGATCACATGAACAAAACGGAGCCCATCAACCTCCCTGCTGGCCACGGCTTCTCTGCAGAGCTCAGCAGGAAGAGGAGAGAAACGGCTCACAGCAGTTCTGAAGTGTCTCTTCTCCATGAGCCACGCGGCTGAGCCACAGGGCTCAGGGAGGCACCAAGCTTTGTCTCTGCAGCTCTGGGGACATCTGAGTCATCACCCTGGGCCAGGACATGACCAGAGCTGGGTGGGCAGAGCATGAATCATGGCACCTCGTGGAAAAATCATGGGGTTTAAAATGAATCAAAGTAGAATCATCTTTACTACCATCACTGCCTGCTTAATAGCCTGCCAAAGAGGCAGGCATGCCACCAGGTGTGCTCCAGGCCCTAGAGGTTGCCTCTCCCTTTGCTCTCATTTTAAGAAGATCCCATGCCAACAAAAAGCTCAGACAAGGCTTAGTGTTCTGATAAACACCAGCTGGAGAAAGGCCTGAAGTCACAGACTGTTTGGGGCAATACATTTACCAGCAAAGATCCACACAGATTCCAGGCAGTTTCCCATTTCACTGACCATTCTCTTGTGCTGTGGCCCTCCCAAGTCCTGTTTTGTCTCCTTCCTCAGTGAAAATGCTCTCTCTGCCAGTGGTGACTAGCAACATCATCATTATTTTAGAAACACAAACCTTCTTCCTGAAGATGATTGCTTGGTCTGCATTTCCTGGATGCTCTTGAAAGGGAGACTCTGGGTGTCTGGGAGCACACCTTGTTCTTCCAGACAAGTGCTGTCCCTAGACTGTCCCCATTTGGATCAACAGAGATCAGACCAATTGGAGACTCGTCCAGGTTTAATGCCTCCCAGCATATTGTTTACTCAATGAATTTGCCCCTATAGCTCTTCTCCAATCAGTCCTCCAGGAGCACCATGAATTTTACAAAGGTGTTGGTGATCCAGAATTGTTTGTCAGTTCAGTTTTGCTTCACAATGTTCAGCCTTAAGGATGCACGCTGATTTCCCAGCCTATTAGTCTAATCACTCACTGAAAGCTCATTCATTATCTGTGTCACTTCTCACCACATTTCTGCTAGGAGGCAGTCCTCCAAGTCACTATCATGGTGTCACCTCCAGATCTCCATCCAGCCCTGACTGCTGTGAAGAATCCATGGTTGCAAACGCGATATAAACACTTGTGTTGGGGTCATCAAGCTGAAGGTGAAACCATGGGACGTGCTTTGCGCACACATCTTTGCTGCTTGCTAGAGAGCCCAGCCACAGCAGCCACTCCTGGGTCAATCTCCTGCCACCAATGAAGCACACGGGGTCTCTGCTACCCTAACACACTCACTGATTGCTGACCATTTTCACTTCCCTTGAAGCACCAGTCTAGGGAAACACAAAGGGAACAGAAAAGGTCCCTCAGTCATCCTGCTGCCCCATGTTCTGCTTAAGTGATTTCTGACCAATGGTTGTCCAAGCTGTACCTTAAAAACATCGGTGACAAAAATATCATCTCCCCAGTCAGGTTATTAAAGTCTTGGTAGGGTATAGAAAGCTTTTTCTAACAATAAAGTTGTTCCTTCTTTCACAGAGATATGAATTACACTTTGTTTCCTAACATTACTGTATTTGAAGACCATCATAAAGTCCAACGTCAAGCTTTCTTTTAGGACTAGATGACTCCATCTCTTCAGTCTTCCCTTGCAAGTTGTGTTCCCTTGACCTTCGATCATTCCTGATGGTTTCCTTGATTTGCTCTGATTCATATCCCCACAATATGATGCTGAGCGCTCAGACTAACAACGGGACCTGATGCAAAACTCACTGGCCTCAGCATGTCTTTCTGGTGAGACTGAATCATGTGTTTGCAGATTTGTATGAATGTCTAAATATTTTATTTCAGATTTTTTTTTTCCTGTACAAATCTGTAATTTTTATATGGAACAAGGGATTTCTGTGATCACTGGACTCCTACATCCTCATGCAGGGGATCTTCTTTAGACTGTACATTAGGAAAAAATATTTTCACTGAAAGGGTTGTCAGGCACTGGCCCAGGGTATGGGGGTTTTAAATCCCTGGAGGGGTTTAAAAGCTGTGGAGATGTGGTGCTGAGGGACATGGTTTAGCAGAGGACTTGGTAGAGTAGGGTCATGGTTGGACTCGATGATCTCAAAGGTCTTTTACAACCTAAATGATTCTATGATACTGCAGATAAGAGGATGAAATGCTGCTAAACATCCTGGGAATGCCTTTTCTGCACAGGGGCAAAGAAGAGCAAAATATATACATCATCTCCCCAAAAGGAGAAGAGGTGGATGCAGGCAACTAGACACTTCAACCATCTTGACTCTGCAAGGACAGAAGAGGTCGAGAACCTGGAAGATGGTACAGACTCACTGTCATGCCAGGGAGCCTTCTGCATCACCCACTGCTTGTAACCAGTTAAGCCTTGACATTTGAAATGAAATGGCCTCAGGTTGTGCCAGGGGAGTATTAAGAAAAATTTCTTTACTGCAAGAGTGGTCAGGCACTGGACCAGGCTGCCCAGGGAGGGGGTGGAGTCACCATCCCTGGAGGGTTTCAGAAAACAAGTAGATGTGGTGCTTGGAGACATGGTCTAGAGGTCATGGCAGTGTTGGGTTGACAGTTGGACTCAATGATCTTAGAGGTCTTTTCCAACTCTAATGATTCCATGATTCTGTGATTCTATGATTTAGGGCAGAGGAAGCCATCCACTTCCAGGGCTTTTGACTGGCACTTTCAAAGACAGTATTGTTACAGATGAGCCTCTACCAAAGCTGTGATTGTGGGTCAGTTATTTGGAGCCTCTCTACAAGCTGAGTTCTGCTCTAAAAATGATCCCTTTTCCTAGCCTGCTCTTAAACTTGTCTTGCAAAGCCACTTCCCACCCCTCAGAAGGGCTTTGTGTGCCTTAGCAGTCAGTGCAACCAACAAATTGCACGTGAGCTGGGTTCTAGGCTGGCATAACCAGGCACCTGAAGGACGTCAGGGAAATTCTTATTCCTGTGCCTGATGTGCTGGGGTCTGTGGCTCCATCTGAGAACTGTCTGCACTGCATTTCTGCTCCTGTTACACTAAAGAAGACTTAGGAAAATTCGAGTTGAAAGCTTCATTTTAGAGCCAACAATTCTCTGTAAATTCTAGCAAGATCAGAGAAAAAGGAGAAGGTAAATCAGCAATGCTGAGAGGAGCTGGTCTTGGGTGCAGTGAGAAGCAAGTCTGCATGACAAACAGAGCAGAGGAGACTGGAGAGAAGATGCTCAGCACCTCAGTCTGTGCTGCTCCCACTGTGCTGAGCTGACCCACGGGGCCCAACTGCACCTTCCAAGAACACACTGCAAAGAGAGGGTGTTTGTGTGGCAGAGCTTTTCCTGCGAGCCCTCAAATATGTGTCAAGCTGATGATGTGGGCTTGGCTCTGTGAAGATCTTTGGGGCCGTGTACAAGGCACGGGGAGGAGACTCAGCCCTATCCTGAACTTTGAATCAAGAGACTCCAACTATGCAGCAAGGGCTTGGGGCTCTGTGGAAAGTGCAATCTAAAGACAGCTTGGATGGTGCATGGTAAAGTCCTCCCACACAGGCAGGACATGTCTGTTTTCAAGAAGGATTGGGGAGCTCCAGCCATGAGTTGTGTGCTAAAGATCATTCTGAATATAATTATTCAAAGCTTAACATGACCATGTAAAATGTATGTGCCACAGGTCAGTAAAGATGCAAAAAAGAGGCTGGTAGAAAAGCTTACCTGAAGCTTTGTCACTGGAGTGCTCCACTCAGCCGTCCTCATGGGACATCTGCAACTATCTCAGGTTGCTCAGAGCTCCGTCCAACCTGGCCTTGAATGCTTCTAGGGATGGGGCATCTACAATCTCCCTGGGCGACCTCACACAGGCTCTCACCACCCTCAGTGGCAACAATTTCTTCCTTCTCTCTACTCTAAATCTCCCTCTTTTAGTTTCAAACTATCACCCCTTGTCCTGTCCCAACAGGCCCTGCTCAAAAGTCTGTCCTCATCTTTCTGATAGTCCTCCTTGAATTACTGAAAGGCCCCAAGAAGGTCTCCCCAGAACCTTCTCTTCTCCAGGCTGAACAAGCCCAACCCTCTCATGCTGAGACTTCTTTTAAAACATTGGAAGGACGTGCAATTTTGTGTTTGGTTTTTTTTTAAGGGAAATCTGAAGATTAGGACTAGAAGGAAATTCTACTTGATTTCCTGTTGGCCTTTGGATCCATTTTACCTCCAGAAACCAAGAACCTACAAACTGGGAATTATCACCTGAAAAACAGAAAAAAGGAATAAAATATTTCTTTTTATGTGTGTGTGTACTTCTCCATTTCAAAATTACAGAAAAAGTGGGGAGATAAAAGAACACAACAGATGGATGAATTGCCTCAGAACTGGTTTTGAACTGGGAAAAGCAGTACTACAGAAAAGAAAACAAAATTAAATATGAAAAAGGTAATTCACTCCCAGTTATAAAACCATCAAAATAAGTAACAATACTAAGGAATTACTAATAAGTAATATCAGCAATTAGTAATTAGCTATTAGTAATTACTATTAAGCAATAATAGTATCAAAATAAGAAATTTCTTACTCTGTGAAGGATGCAGTTTTAATTTTTTTCATTCTTTCTCAGGAAATTGTATCATGTTTAAAACAAATGGTTTTCTGGGAAATTTTTCATGCTGGAGAGGGAACAGATTTGGAACCTTTTCTCCCTGTTCTTCTCTAAGAAGGCTGATAACTGGGAAGGAGGATGAGGAACACTGCGTTTACATCAGCTACCTGCTGGGCTCTCCACACATAGAGAGGCAAAGAGCCTGAACCTGCAGCAAGGGGCTGGATTTCAGGCTGAATCAACAGAATCTGGGGTGGAGGATGAGGTGTCCGACCCCTTCACCCCCTCTTATGCATATCAGGGTCCCTTTGTGGTCAATGGAGACTCATCAGTGGACATGAGGCAGCTTGAACTGATCTCTGGAGGTGCCTGTTTCCTTGCTTTCATGGCATAAGAGGCTGATGGTGACTAGCTCAGCTGTGAATGTTCAGCCATGTGAGCTGCTGGGCTGGAGAAAATCACTTTTACTGTATGCACCCTTGGGTAGATCTCAAATCTCTTCCAGTTGGCTGCTGATGTTCTGCTTAAAACATCCCTCTACTCTGCTCTTGTGAGACCCCACCTGGAGTACTGCACCCAGCTCTGGAGCCCCCAGCATAAGAAGGCCATGGACCTGTTGGAGAGAGTCCAGAGGAGGCTACAAAGATGATCAGAGGGCTGGAACACCTCTCCTACAAAGACAGGCTGAGAGAATTTGGCTTGTTCAGCCTCAAGAGAAGGCTCCAAGGAGACCTTGTTGCAGCCTTCCAGTATCTGAAGGGGGCTACAAGAAAGCTGGAGAGGGACTTTTCACAAAGGCTTGTAGTGATAGGATGAGGGGTAATGGGTTCAAACCGGGAGATTGAGATTTAGATTAGAAATTAGAAGGAAATTCTTTACTCTGAGGGTGGTGAGACACTGGCACAGGTTGCCCAGGGAAGTTGTGGATGCTTCATCCCTGGAGGTGTTCAAGACCAGGCTGGATGAGGTCCTGGGCGGCCTGGTCTAGTGGGAGGTGTCCCTGCCATGGTGGGGGTATTGGAACTGGATGATCTTGGAAAGTCCTTTCCAACCCAAACTATTCTATGACTCTCCCATCTTCTTGGGCAGTTCAGGAAAAAGAAGCAAAGGAAGCTTCCCAGCCATAGATCGTGAGAAGGGCCCACCACAGGTACTGTTGACTCTCCAGAGGCTGCCAGGGTAGGGATGATTAGACCATCCCATCATCAGGAGGTGGCTATTGTGCATTTTTTTGTTAGCCATATAACTAAATACGATCTGGTATTGTTGCCATTCTTTCCAGCCATGATGAAAAAGAAAGAGGAAGAAAGAGGCTTATAAAATGGAGGCAGATTTATTCAAAGGGAAGCATTTCAACACCTGCATTGTTGCTGTAGCAGTAGCAACAAATATGGTGGGGTTTTTTTCCTAAACACATGGGTTTTTCCTAATGAGACCAAATTCTGTCTGCTCTACTTCGAGAGAAATGTAAAAATAACTGCAGAGAAAGGAAATATCAATTTGTGGAGTGAGTCTGTATGGTAGTCTAAAGCTTTTAGTATTTCCAAAAGAAGATCAAATTTCTGCTCAAGCAGTTTTTCCAACAATGAAAATAATTTGTTACAAAAATCAACCCCTTCTGAACTCTCACTCAGCTCTGGAGTTGTGTGATGACATGACTCAATGCTAGTTTCAATTATCTCCCTTTGACAATGAAGCACAGCATTGTCCTTTACATCAAGGCTTTGACAAGAGCCTTCCTGCTTTCATGCTGCAGTTGCCATTCAGATGTTTTCTTTTGCTTCTAATTTTTTAATAGACTCTTCCACTGAGCCCGGCTCCAAACGAAATGAATCTAATTTAGATTCAAACGAATCAAAATGAGCCTTTAAAGGCACCTTCTTCTTTTTTTTTTGTCTGAAGAAATAACAGCATCAAGAGAGGTCTTTTAACACAAAGGAATCTCCAGGAAGGAAGATAATTTTGGCAACAGATTGTGCCATGCTCAGAGGACGAGACCTTGGGGATGTGACAATCGACAGCTTCGGTCTCTGCTGATAGATTTTGTGGAAACCTCTGAAGCAAATGGCACTAGTCTGATCTAGGAATTATTTTTTTCTCCAAGAAGGTCCCTGAATGAGGTAGACCAGGAGTTTCTGTCACTGATTCTCAGTTCCAGTTGAGTGAGCCATATGTTGAGTCCTCAGCTAACCTGAGGAGAGGTCATCCTGGGGAGAAACTCAACATACCTCTGGTTTACATTGTATTGTTGTGATTACAGCCTGCAAGTATATGAAAAGGCCCGAAAACTCTGGAAATTAGAAGGAAATTCTTTACCCTGAGGGTGGTGAGACACTGCTGCACAGGTTCTGGATGCTCCATCCATGGAGGTGTTCAAGGCCAGGTTGGATGGGGACTGTTCAGCCTGGAGAAGAGAAGGCTCTGGGGGAACCTTAGAGTGACCTTCCAGTACCTGAAGGGGCTACAGGAAGGCAGGAGAAGGTCTATTCAAAAGGGTTTGTAACAACAGGACAAGGAGTAATAGTTTTAAGCTAGGAAAGGAGAGATTTAGACTGGATATTAGAAAAAAGTTCTGGGTGATAGTTGAGTGGAATGGGCTGCCCAGAGAGGGGGTGGAGGCCCCATCCCTGGAGTCCTTCAAGGTCAGGCTTGATGGGGGTCTGAGCAGCCTGCCCTAGGTAGAGATGTCCCTCCTTGTGTAGGGAGGTTGGACTAGATGATCTTTAGCGGTCCCTTCCAGCCTCAAACATTCTATGATTCTATGACTTGAGCAACCTGGTCTAGTGGGAGGTGTCCTTGCCCATGGCAGGGGGTTGGAACTAGATGATCTTAGAGGCCCCTTCCAACCCAACTCATTCTATGACTCCATGAAGATGGTTCGAGAAAGACCATTGCTGAAGAGATACACCAGTGCAAATCAGCGACCAGCAATGATCTCCAGGAAAACAGCACTCTGTAATTCAAGCACTTTTGTCAGCAGGAAATAAAGGTCCAGGGAGAAACCTGCTCTGACCCTGTGCAAGTAAATGCCTTGTAAATCACACCCATAAATAACCCACATTTGGGCTGTGGATGTGATGTCAAATGCTTCCTGGCACTGAAAAGTGGAGCAGATTGCTCAGGAGAATCCTGGTTGAGGATGTGATGGGGGAACATGAGCTGGTTTACCACCTCTAGTGGACATGAATACACCCCACAAGGGCAGATCCTAAACATGGACCGCTAATTAGGAGCTATTTTTTGCCTCTTTTCCCTTTATTGGGGTAACTTCCTGATACTTTGTAATTATCTCTGGGTTAAAGAGGGTGCATGTGGAAGACTGGAGACTTCCACAGCTATTTCTCCATTGCTTTTTCTGCTGAGCACATGAAAGGCTTGCTTGGCCACCCAGACTGTGCCATGATCCTCTTGTGTTCTTTCCTTGGGCAAATGCTGGCCATGACTCCTCATGTCACTGAGAACTGCCATCAGAAATGGCTTCCAGCTGCTCCACTGCTCATGCATGATGCTGGTGGCACCTTCTTGTGTGATGCATGGTGCTGGTGACACATGCAGTAGATGGCAATGCCATGTCAGCACTTTGCAGCATGTCAGGGCCTGAGACAAACACTGTGGTGAGCAGAGACAAGGAACTCCTGAGGTGCTTTGCAGTACAAAAAAGGTGCTCTGATATGAAATGTGACACCCTGTAGGACTTGGGACTTCTCACCAAAAATGTTAGAATCACAGAATGTTGGGATTGGAAGGGACCTCCAAAGATCATCTAGTCCAATCCCCACTGGAGCAGGATCATCTAAATCAAGTCACACAGGAACATGTCCAGGCAGGCTTTAAATGTCTCCAGAGAAGGAGACTCCACAACCTCCCTGGGCAGCCTGTGCCAGTGTTTGTCACCCTCACTGGGAAGAAGTTTCTTCTCATATTTAGGTGGAACCTCCTCTGTTCCAGCTTACGCCCATTGCCCCTTGTCCTGTCACTGGAAGTCACTGAGAAGAGCCTGGCTCTGTCCTTCTGACACTCTCCCTTAATATATTTATAAACATTAATAAGGTCACTCCTCAGTCTCCTTTTTTCCAAGCTAAAGAGGCCCAGCTCCCTCAGCCTTTCCTCACAAGGGAGATGTTCCACTCCCTTCAGCATCTTAGTGGCTCTGCGCTGGACTCTCTCCAGCAGTTCCCTGTCCTTCTGTAACTGAGGGGCCCAGAACTGGACACAGGATTCCAGCTGTGGTCTCACCAGGGCAGAGTAGAGGAGGAGGAGAACCTCTCTCGACCTACTAACCACACCCCTTCTCATACATCCCAGGATGCCATTGGCCCTCTTGGCCAGGCATCATTGCTGGCTCATGGCTCATGGCCATCCTGCTGTCCACCAGAACCCCCAGGTCCCTTTCTCCAACAGCTCAGTCCCCAACCTGTACTGGTACCTGAGGTTGTTCTTGCCCAGATGCAAGACTCTACACTTGCCCTTGTTATACTTCATTAAATTTCTCACTGCCCAACTCTCCAGCCTGTCCAGGTCTCACTGGATGGCAGCACAGCTCTGGTGTGTCAGCCACTCCTCACAGCTTTGTGTCATCAGCAAACTTGCTGACAGTGCACTCTACTCCCTCATCCAAGTTGTTGATGAATAAATTGAATAGTACTGGTGCCAGTACCGACCCTTGGGGGGCCTCCATTAGATAGAGGCCTCCAACTAGACTCTGCCCCATTGACAACTACTCTCTGGCTTCTATCCTGCAGCCAGTTCACAATCCACCTCACTACCTGATCGTCCAGACCACACTTCCTCAGTTCAGTTTAGTTGGCCAAAGAGGCCTTCTCAGCACTTTCAGCCCTGTGCTCTGTGTGCACAGAGCTTGCCTGAGCCCTCATTCCTCTCCTCACTCACCTCCAGCTTTAGGGCCTCCCCATCTTTTTGAGCTTTTCTATTGCCCTCATGCTTCATACTGTCACCTTAAGATATTGATGGAGAGCAGAGAATTGCATCACTGAGAGCTGACAGCATTTAGTGCCTCCTCACTTGGCAGAACTTCATCACCACAGCAGAAGCAAAGCTGGAATCCTCAGCTAAAGGGCACGCACCCCTGCCTTACACAAGGGAATCATCTCCATTATCCTTTTCAGGAAAACCAGCTCGAAACCTCTTTTTTCCTTGCTTGTTTGTTCTCCTAAGGAGCTTTGTTCTGCAAGGAACCTTAAAATGATCAAGTACTGCCAAAGTTTTCAGCAGAAAAATGTGATTTTTATAATAAAGAACCAGCAATTATGGAAACGGGTTGTTTGCAGAGACAAAGTGCTGATAACAACAAAAATAGTTTTGCCAATAATTATCACATTGAGCTTGCTGCAATAGGATTAAAAACTTCCAAAGGAAAGGACCCGTCAGGTGTGCTGCAATTTGGCCATATAAACAAAAACCCAAAATATTGTCTGTAAAATGGTTACCTGGAAAAGATTTCATGACCCCTGGTTATCTCTTTAGGGTCTGAGATACCCAGTGAAGCTGTTGTTGTCCATTCAGTAAGAAAATCATCACAACATATTAAGAGGGAGGAGAAATAATTGAGGTCTGGAGGGGCTGAATGCAGGGAATGATTAAAAGAAATGCTTATGCAGAACGACTTGAGATGGAACATAATAAGTTTCTTGGAGGGTATATGTAACACAAAGATGAGATTTGTTTAGCGCTGCACACTGGGGCATAATTAGAAGTAATAGGATTAAATTTGTGCATAGAAAAATAATCTGATTATCAGCAGTCATTTGCAGCTGTGGAAAAAGAAGTTTTATCTGCAAAGGGTTAACTGGTGCATCTTCCCTCCGGGCATGATCATGCCTCAGAGGTTCTAGGGATGGGGCACTTCCAGAAGGTTGCTACAGTGGTGTATCCCCTTGGGTAGAGCTGTTCAAGGTTCCTTCTATGCCACTCTAGTTTGAATTAGTCTCTTTTTTAGGAATGTGGCTGTTTCAGTGCAGAGAGGGTGCTGGTTTAATGTTCTTCTTCCTCCACAGCCCTTCAGGGACCATCAGAAGGGGGATGTCCCAGCAATGGGGTTGGGCAAAGGAAGAGGAGAGGCACAGACCTCCCCCAGGAGAACCAGGGGCAGAGGGCAGGTGAAGATGCAGAGTCTGGTGGGAGGGAGAGCACCCAGTGAAATGAATCCCTAACTCAAGGCACATGTCATGTTTCTATTAGGAGGTGGATCAAAGCTGTTTCTCCGACTGAAAGACCTTGTGGAAGAGGGTAAGACAGTTGAAACTAAATGTAATGGTCTCATTAAAGTGCTGAGTGATTTTTATTTACCTAAGAATTATGTTCTTACTGAAAGACATGATTATTTCCAAGACTGCAGGCAATCTCCAGATGAAGAAATGTCTGAATCTATAACAAGACTGAAAGACTTCACTTCCAAGCATAGGTCCAGCCTGACAGCAGAACAATAGCTCTGACTGGAGGTGTGTGCCTGCATGAGCAGCTGCAAACTCAACACATCACCCCATGCAGCCAAAAGGAGAGAGGAGTGGCCCTTTTGTGCAAGCAGGAAAACAGTGGGACCCTCTTAGTTTTATACATTAGGTCTTAAGGTTGTATCCACACTGAGTAGTCAAGAGAGCATCCTGCAACTCTCCCATGTTGTAGTCTGAATGTCCCAACTGTGACTGCACTAGTGTCTTGTTTGAAGGCAGGCAAGAAAGAGGAGGAGGGATGGTTGACTCCAAAACTCTCATCGTTTTATGGGAATGGGATGTCCCCAGGACACACATAGAATGAATGTACTGGCTTGGAAGGGACCTCCAAAGGTCATCTAGTCCAACCCCCCTACAAGAAGCAGGGACATCTCAAACTAGGTCAGGTTGCTCAGAGCCCCATCAAGCCTGGCCTTGAATGTCTCCAGGGGTGGGGTCTCCACCACCTCTCTGGGCAACCTGTTCCAGTGATCAACCATCCTCATAATAAAGAACTTTTTCCTAATGTCCAACCTAAATCTACCCCTTTCTAGCTTAAAACCATTACCCCTCATCCTGTCAGTACAAGCCCTTGTGAATAGTTCTTTCCCTGCCTTCCTATAGGTCCCTTTCAGGTCTTGGAAGGTCACTATAAGGTCCCCACAGAGCACCTGAACCTGTGCACCTGGAAGGGCTCTGGAGCCCAGCAGTCAGAGATAGGCATGAGGGAGTCCGTTTCTGAGGGGCTGAATCCAAACCACAAGAGGCTCCAGGTGACACTGACCTACCCTTACCCTCTGGGTACACTGACCTTACCCTTACCCAGCCTCCCCTGGGTTCCTGGTGCTTTCATTGCCAGGGGACCTGACTCTCATACTTGGAATCACCAAGACTTTCACTACGTTTGCATCACTCCTGCCATTGTGACCACATCTGAGTGGTGTCCATGAAGTGTCTGCAGCTGTACTCCAGGCTTCATTGCATCAGATGCCTCCTGCTGGGCTTGTGTAGCCCCTGCCAGCAGAGTCCCCACTGTCTATGTACTTGATCTAGCTCTCTTGGTGATGTTTTTTCTTACTAGATGAGGAAAAAACACTACCCAAGGTCTTCCACAATCACATCACCACCCTGTCCTCTTCCTAACGAGCCAAACAGATTGAGCTCTGAAATCACTCTGTGTAAGGCATTTTCTTTAGTCTTCACATCACTGTGTTTCCTACAACCTTCCCTGTCTTTTCACAGCCTTTTAGAAGGTGGGGGATGGAACTGAGGTGCATGGTGAGACCTCAGTGGAAGGGGAGATGCACAAAAGCTGTTATGACACTTGTGTTGCAACAAGAGTGCACTAAGTTAATAGTAGTAGCACTCATGATCTGAATAATTGGAATTATTGTGCATTTTCAGCTCACAGATTTCAACAAGGACAATGTAAAACAAGCTGAGAATGTCCCCTGAAGAACATTTTTCTACTCAGGAACAAGCAGGTACAAGTGTTTGGTGCTCAGAGATGGACATGGTTCCAGCAGGCAGCCCTACTACAATGAACACACAACAATAATAAATATTCTCAAAAGGAAAAAAGTTAAGTTCCTCATGCCAAGAGGATTTCTCACCCTCTGAGAGGCCACCAAGCTCTGCTCCCGCAGAAGCCACATTAGAATTTCTTCATCATAAATGATGCCTGACCAAGAGCCATTCCCTCTTTGCACTCTCTTGCAACCTTTCATGTTTCTCTCTGGTGAGGATGTCCCATATTTTATTGAATCAGTATCCCAGAGTGGGGAGTATAGATTTTGCTGGCTTCCAGCAATAAGAGTCTAGAAGCAATCAGAGGAAAACAAACAGGGGGATTTACCTCCTCCTGTGGGGATTCATTTTTAACTCCTAGCAGTGTGTTGGATACATTCTGTTGAATGTTATGAGTAATATTTTTTTATCTATTGTTTCACCTTCTCCAAGGCATATTTTATTTCAGAACAATCTTCTTTTGATATTTTAGAGGTCCTCCTGGCAGATTTCTGAGATGAATCACATCTTTGTCTAACTATTCCCTTTTGAGACAAAAAAACACAACCCAAACCAAACCAAACTTTCATGGGTGAAGCACCATCATGAGAATTTGGGGCTGCTATTTAATTCATGGGCACACTGGAGAGAAAACCTTCTGTACTATTAGAATTTTCACACTCTAGGATATAAAATTACTCTTCCACTCTCTCTGTCTTTTGGTTTTAACATTGGATGAGTGAGACAATTTTACTCTCCCTTCTAATACAATTAGTCCATTTTTCCAGCAGTGCCACATGTCTCCAAAGTGAGCTCTTGCTGGTCAGCTTTCATGGAGAGATCAGGAATATAAGATTTTAGTTATATCCCAAGTGCCACCATGATATTATTGCATGAACAGAGAAACCCACCCAAAAAAATTCTGGGGCCTACAAGACTACTTCTTCCAGGAATTACACTTCAGCAACCTCCTGAAGAACATCTTCTGAATAGTCCACAAACTCTTCCACCACCCAACACAGCCTCCAACACCAACTGCCTTTAAACCAAACCTACAAGCTGAATTTCAACATAGAGTGTGTCTGTTCAACACTGAACACTTGCTCAGACAGAAAACCAAAATAAACAAAGAAAAAAGAAAGCAGCATGAGGAAGACTCAATGTAAGAGTGCCATCTGGTGACATCTGCCATCACCTTGGATCATTGACAGCTGCTTCTCTGCAGTGCAGAGGGGAAAAATTGAGGGACAAGATCCACCACACTCCAGGAACTTCCCCAAACTGGTCCATTTCCCCTGCAATATTGGCCAACTCATGTAGGTGACTCAAATTTGGTGGCTGAGGACAAAGCCAGCCCCAAATGTGTCAATAGAGGTGCAAGGTGCCTGTGTAATATTCATGACCATGCACGGAAATGGAGAAATTGCCCTTGCAAATGGCTGATTAGGCACATTGGACATGGAGATGGGAGAACTGTGCACGAAAATGAGGCCTGCACTTCTGTGCTGAAGCCAACTGAAAAGCTGTCTCTGGGTTTCTTACCCTCATTTATTTAGATATTAGCATCTTCTATTTATGGCAATGGCTGTCATGCTTCAAAATGCAATCATGAGAATTTGAACATGACCTCGTGTCAGACAATGCTTCTTCTTCTCCAGAAGAGATTCATTTCATAGAATCATAGAATGTTTTAGGCTGGAAGAGACCTCTAGAGGTCATCTGGCCCAATCTCCCTACACAAGCAGGGACATCTCTACCTAGGGCAGGCTGCTCAGAGCCCCAGCAAGCCTGACCTTGAAGGACTCCAGGGATGGGGCCTCCACCCCCTCTCTGGGCAGCCCATTCCACTGATCTATCACCCTCATGTTAAAGAACTTCTTTCTAATATCCAGTCTAAATCTCTCCTTTCCTAGCTTAAAACCATTACTCCTGGTCCTGTCATTACAAACCCTTGAGAACAGATCTCCTGCCTTCCTGTTGCCCCTTCAGGTCCTGGAAGGTTACTCTAAGGTCTCCCCAGAGCCTTCTCTTCTCCAGGCTGAACAGCCCCAACTCTCTCAGCCTGTCTTCATAGGAGAGATGCTCCATTCCTCTGAGCATTTTGGTGCCCTCCTCTGGACATGCTCCAATATGTCCACGTCCTTCTTGTGCTGGGGGCTCCAGAACTGGACGCAATAAATTTCTATCATGGCCCAATTTAATCCAGTTTTCTACTGGGAATCTGCTCTACTGAAGGAAATAGAAGTCCAAGATATATCTCAGGGAGAAGTTGCTTCTGATTGTCTATTTGTGAAAATTTTCACATTGTCCCCACCTTGCAGAGGCTGCACAAGACCAAGAGTCTCATTTAAGGAGGCTCTGAGTGGGGCTTTGGCTCTGCTTGCTGGGCTTGAACTTTGCTTGAGCAGACAAGGTTTGAGAGGCCTAGTAACCATTCTAACCATAAGGACCAGCCTCACATTTTAGGGGTAAATAATAAACCCCTGCAAGAAATCTAGGATGTGTAAAGCAGTGAACTATTTTGGGGATGATAGGTCTTGTGCTTTGCATGTTCCTGCTCTTTAAGAAGGATGGTATAGAGCATACAGAGTGATGGTCCCTGGCATGGTTTTGAGGTGGGCCAAATCACATTGGTCTGAACCAATTGCAGGCATGGTCTGGGAGTAGGAATGGTCCAGGTACCATTCCCAAGAGGCTTTTGGCACACAGTCACACTGCTCAGGAGGCCAGGAGACTTTGTTAACAAAGGCACAAGTCTTCTACACCAGCTCAGAGACTGGGTACCTGCTGGGACACCTGCAATGTCCAGGACATCTAGACCCACAGCAGATGAGGTGCTTTGCTGGGAATCTGGTTCAGGTTGTTGCCTTCTTGCTAAACTGGTCTGGAGCTTTGGGCAAGTTCTTCAAGGTATCACAACCCCTGAAGTACATGGGGGGTTAAAGGTGCCAAGGGAACATCTTACAGCCCCTAGACAGGCAATAAGTAAAAGGAGAACCTGAATCAAATGGCAAGCTGAGGAGCAACCTCCCATGACCCACAAGTACCCACCAGTCATGGGTGTGCATCTGAGCTGCCATACTGGAGCTCCTCTACCCAAATCAGGGATAACATGTGGCAGCAGTCCCGATGCAGGAGACAATGCTCACCTCCAGGAATGTGGTGCATCCATTGCAAAATACAACTCATGGACAAGGAGCTGGTTCAGCAAGGCTCAGCAGACCTCCCTGACCCTGCACACCCAATCCAGTAGACACATTGTGCCTCCTCCTTGCTGACCTGTCATATTCAGCACTGCACACATAGAGAAGCATGATACAAGATACAACCCATTTCATCTCTGTCCTGCTTGAGTTTTAGGCAACTCAGATACTCTGGGAATTGCAGCAAACTCTGCCTAGTCCCCTCCATACCCCACGAAGCCCATCACTGACAGATGCAAGTCACCCCCCTTAGCAGCCTGTGCTGAGCTGCAAGCTCCAGCATGGTCTTGCCATGGTGTCTCCTCCTGCCAGGCACACACAGTCTGGGCAGGCCTCTCTCCCAGACCAGGTTTGCCCTTCACAGGCATGGAAGCAACCTTCTTACCAGGGATTTCATCAGTCACCACCTCTCTGCTAAAAGAAGCAGAGCCCAGTCCCACAACTTTGTGTGGCTTCATCCCTACCACACCAAGTTTGGTCATTCCCTGCTGAAGTCACTCACTGCCCATCCACCACACAAGTTTGACAGAGATCTTGGCTGTTATCTCTGGGCATTTTCCTCAGGACTAATTTAGCCTTTCTCGCACAAAGTTTTGTTAATGATGACAAACACCACAGTATACCACCCAAAATGGGTTTCTGTCATTCTGCAGAATTTAGGACACGGGGATCTGCAAAATATGACCTCAATTGAAGTCTATCATTTTCTCCTCCTGGAATTGCTCAGCTGGAATAAATATCATTACCCAGCCCAGGGAGAGTGGCTGAGCGAGTGGATTGCAGCACACGTACCTGGAGTGGCAGAAATGCAAGCTAAAAATCCTACCTCTGTGACAGGAATGGTGAAAAATGGAACCAGTATTCCCAGAAGTCCAGTAAGGACCCTGCCCAGTGGCCAGCTGAAAGTCAACCTTTCTTCCTTTCAGTTCCAGCAGAAATTTCATGGTTGGCCTAAGAAATAGCACAATAAAACATTCAATGAAATAAATTCTTTTTCAGGAGAAAAAAACCAACAGCTAGTGCCACCTCACCTCCCCCTCCCCCAAAAAATATAGTTCCATGTTATCTTGAATATAAATAAAATAATATAAATACAGTTTTGCAAGTTCATGCAGTGGTGCTTGGGCAGCAGTGTGTAAAGCCACAGCCTCATTTTTCCCGAGAATAAAACTTTTTATAGAGCGAGGGAGTGGTCAATTTGGTCACAGGATAAATTGGGTTGCAATGAGGAAGGAAAAAGCCCTCTCCATAGGTTTTTGATAGAGTTGTGCAGAAGCATCATGGGTGACAGCAAAGGCAGGTGCCAGCCCAGCCTAGCAGGTGTGGGATGGACAGCAAGGACTTCTTCTGGGAAAAAAATTAAGCAAGGGATTCAGTGCTTCATTTCGAATTTAATTATTGTGGAAGGCAGGTTGTGCAGACGGTGGAGGAAGCTGGTGCTGGGATGTGCAGAGAGGATGGAGATGAGGCAGGAGTAAGAGTTCAAACACGGGTGGGAAATGAGAGGAGCTCAGGAAAGCAGCTGCCACAGGGTTCTTGGGCAGGGAAAAGTTCTGAAAGTGCTGAGATGAAAGGGTGGGAATCCCTCTGGAAGGAGAGGGAGGCTGACAGGGGGAAGTGTCACAGGCTATTAGCCTCTGCAGAGCAGAGAGAGAAAAGAGTCATTGGCATTTGTATTACAGGAAAGGGTCAATAGGAACAAGCTGAAAATGCAGTGTCTCCACCACAGCCCTGATTTTCAATCACCAGTAAAGTTATGAAATTTTAGTTCCTACATTCTCCTTGTGAAGGTTTCGGTCCCTTCTGAAGACTGGGACAGAGAGGTCAAAGATGAAGTCATCATTTTGTGGAAAAAATGTTCTCTCAGTAATAACTATTTTTACCCAGGCTTTATAGATTGTTTGTGTGAGTTCATTCTGATGGGTACTGGTTGACCTCAGCCTAAAAGCTTACGGGAGAGCATCTGGCATGCAAGATAACACACATCACTTCTGGCATTGGCCCTAGGTGGGATCCCTGGGGTTTGATCTGCTTTCCACACATGGCTCAGAGTAACTGTGGAGAGACACTGACAGATTTAATGCTTTTTTACATTCACTGCTTAAACAAACTTGGTGCCACTTTCTCCCTCTTGGTCTGCAGAAAGTTTGCTCCAGTTAGGGGGAGGCTGGGAAAAAATGATTTTGTGGCATAATCTTCTCTTGGTATAGGCTGTAACTGTTTACAGCCATATACAGCTGCCTCACACCATCATTTTTCTTTGTGGTCTCCAGCACAGGACTGAGAGCAAGAGTGAGAAGTGCAGTTGGAGGGGTGCGAGTTTCCTTTTTTATTGTAATAAGCTCCTCTGAAGTGTCTTACTAACTTGTACATAAACGTGATGTATTTCCTAGGAGACTGTCTCATGCACTGAAAATCATCCTCAGTTTGGGGAGATCTTGCTAATCCTTCTCTGAGCAGCTGTGGGGATGTCTGAGGGCCTGGCTGTACATCATCACCTCGAGGACTTTTTGCAGAATTGTGGGTTTCCTGAAGCATGTAAATGGGCTTTTTGTAAGAAATAAGTTGCAAGACATCATTTTCATCCATCACTTCTGTGTGAGGATCTGCTAGACAAGCATTCCCTGGGAGGGAAGAAGCTGTTGGGTCTGTCATGGAAGAGTAAGGAACTAGGTCTTTGGACAGGGCTGTAACACAACATAGAGCTGGTGGAGTGAGGTCTCCCCAGGAATGCAGTTCACCACTACAGCAACCAGGGTCTGGAAACCCACCATTAAGTTTCTCAACTCCAAGCGTGGTTTTAGAGCTGGAGCATGACTACACTACTTGACATGGTCCAAGTTGGTAAAAAAAAAGAAGAAATAATCCCAGTTTTGGTCAGAGGTTTGACAACATGGCCAGCATTACTTTCCAAACAAGTCCTTGATGGAGGTGTGAAGATTGGAGATATTCTGACCAAGATCAGAGCTGGAAGCTCCTTTCACCCGAGCAGAATGACTGCTGGGGTCCTGAGCATCAATGGGCTCTGAATCATAGAATCGTTTAGGT